>CATKUY010000353.1:0-460068 GCA_949802685.1 Dicyrtomina minuta
TACGGAGACTAAAAAAGGACAGAGTTCTAGTTCCGGAGGAAGTTGAAGTTAAAGTTAGGGAGTTTTAAGTTTAGTTTCGTAATTTATAGGAAAAGAATGAGGATAGGCATGGCCATTTTTACAGTACACAGTTGGATCTTACAGAGTTAAGTATGTAATATTAGTATATTATGACTCTGATGTCAAAGTGGAGTAATTAAACAGTTAACGAGTTTTTAACAGAACAAATCAGGAGTTTAGTTCAAGGCTGACTTCGGTCAGCCTGATAAACTCTAACGGTAAATAATTCTAGAATTTGGTAATAATTAACATAGGTTAAAGGCTGAGCTATCCAAAGAACTCAGGAGCTAACGATTGAATAAAAACGGAGTCGGCTTATGCGGCCGCCTTTACATAGAATGTAGAGATTAGGGAAAAGGTACAAATTAATCAACTTACAAACTAATTACTTACTTTAATTACTACAACTATTTACTTTATGTAAATCAAAGTCGAGATATGGACATCTTGGTCGATGTCAACTACACACTAGCAATAAGCAGTAATATTACACTATATTATTATTAAAACGGTGAATGACGGCATTTCGAACTTCAAACTCAGAAACTTGTAGAATCAAAATGAAAACAAATATTTTACGAAAAATACTATGAATATTATTTAAAATTGAGTTCAGTACCGCACAACTAGTTATGATTAAGACTAAATTTCTTAAGAATTAGCTAGTGCATTTGTCATCCATTCCGCTAATTGCACTAATGACATTAGGAATATTCAAAATCAAGTTACACTCGACAGCGAGGAAGCAATCGTAATATCCGCTGATGACGTCACAACAGCTGCAATGGGAATGAAAAATAAATCATCAAACTCTAATGACATTATTACAGCTTACTTATTTTTTAATTGCATTGCTTCCCTAAAGGCTCCAACTTTACTGTTATTTAATAAATGCGTACAACAAAGCCAGTTTCCCTCAAGCCTAAAGTGTGCCATTTTAACTCTAATTTTTAAGAAAGGCGGCAATAGGTAAGATGCAAAGTGCTATTGTCTAATCTGAAATCTACCATTCATGGGAAAGCTTTTTGAACGCATAATACATTTTTATTTACTTAAAAAAAGTTAAGTAAAACTGCTTGATAACCAAGACGAATTCTTTAAACAACGC
This sequence comes from Dicyrtomina minuta, assembly GCA_949802685.1. Taxonomy (NCBI): domain Eukaryota; kingdom Metazoa; phylum Arthropoda; class Collembola; order Symphypleona; family Dicyrtomidae; genus Dicyrtomina; species Dicyrtomina minuta. The sequence continues at coordinate 1,169 of CATKUY010000353.1, forward strand.
TCTTGTCAATCTGCAGTGCATGTTGTAAATAAAAATGTGTTCAATGAAACATATTTATTGAACGGTAAAACTGCTGCTGTCTTTATAGATTATACAAAAGCATTTGATACTGTACCACACTTACCATTGTTAACAAAGTTAAAACTTCAGTATAATTTGCAAATCAGTATTTTAAAACTATTATGTAGTTATTATTTAAATGGAAGGTGCAAAATTTGTCTATTTACATATATATCGCGTGAATATTTTCTAAACTGTGGGGTTCCTCAAGGCTCAATTCTAGGTCCTACGCCTTTTATATTGTACATAAATAATATGTGTGCAATTCAATTAGTAACGCAATTCTGCAAACGTGTTTTATGCGCTAATGATGTAGTACTTAACTGTGACAAAGATGACTTTAATGAAATGCTTTTGACATCACAGACTTCCTCTTGAAACATTGATGCATGATTCTGTGAAAATATTTTACTCATAAACTATAAGAAAACAAAGTTTATTAATTTTTTATAAAACTTTGATGGAGTTAACTAGATCGTTTTACACCTGACAACCTTTAATTGTCTTGCAATGGTAATTTTATTGAAAGAGTTTACACTTTGAGCTACCTTGGCGTGACATTTGCCTCAAATATAACTTTTAAAAGCCATTTGAATTACGTTAAGAAAAAAGGAATGTCTAATATAATGTTACTACATCGTATTAAGCCTTATGTGTTTTTGAATGTTTAAAATATTATGAAATTCTCACCTGTATTCTAACATAGACTATTGCCTTACTACATGGGCCTTTCAAAAACCTAAAGACCATGTGAACCTACATGGAAAAAATTATATACTTATTTCTTCGTTTTTTATAAAATAAATTTAAGCGACACAAGAAATTCACTAAAACGATTTTGTAGAGGTAAATTTTGTATTAGTTCACCTTATAAATGTTTTTGCTTGAAAAATGTCATTTTCTTTTTGTCTCCATGTCATAATTGTTTTCAGCCAGTATAAGGTCAATTAGTCGCTGGAAAGTTAAAAGCGCATTCTTGGCTCCTATACTCATGCGTTTTTATTGATATGAACCATAGCTAGCTATAAATGTAGGTTTTTATGTGGTATTTTTTATGTGCTACAGGTGACAGTTTTTATGCGATGTTCTTTAAAAATTTTAATTTTTTTGGAGTAGATCATGCTCACAAATAATGAATGAATGGACCCATGTCTATACGCATTAAAAGAGTACAAAAAACAGTTTATTTTAGCATAAGCGAGTATGGGTATTTCAAAAAGGGGTAGTAAAACTTTGTTTCTTCAAATAAGCTCGCCAATAATGCACACCACAAGTAAATCTAACCGTATTTTTACCGGCTTTAACAAACCAGTTTGAGTGGAAGAAAATCAGAGGCGTAAGCGGTATGGCACACAAATGACGTCAGAAAAAATATAACTTGTTTATAAGGATCGTCAGTAGATGACGTCATAACACATATTACTCATTTATTAAGATGTTTGTAAATGACTTCTAAAAAAAATTACTTGTTTATAAGGATCGTCCATTGATGACGTCACAAAAAATATGAATCGTTTATTTAGATCGTCCGCAAATGACGTCACAAATAATATCCCTTGTTTATAGGAATTGCCAAAAATTAACGTCACAAAAACTAGAGCTTGTTTATAGGAAACGTCCGTACATGACGTCACAAAATATATAACAAGTTTTTAAGATCGTCAGTAGATACCACTACAAGGAGAGTAGAGGGATTGCCTAGTGTGTGTTGTAGAATAGGGAGGTGTTGGTAGTGGTGGGGTGAGTTTGGATATGGGAAATGAGAAAGATTGAGTTGGTTGGATGGGAAGATAGCCGGGAAGGTATGGGGGCAGTTATGGAAGTAATGAAAAATGGGAAGATATGAAGGGAACGAATGACGTGATGGGATGGATTGGGAGACGGGCAGATTCAGATTGCTTTGCATAGTGTTACGTGGCCATGGCATTTAATAATAATAATATTTAAATCCGTGTAGGTGTGCAGGTACTTACATAGGTAGCTCCCTATGAATGGGAATTTCCCTTGTGTTGTATGCTGAGCATGGCACTGGAAAGAAAGAACGGACAGGAAATGACATAAGGATTATGTACGGCGGGTGCCTGGGAATGTGGACGAGGTACGGCGGTGGTAGCTGGCGGGTAGTATGACGTAGATATTAAGGGAGGGAAAGAGAGAGGAGGCATGGGGATTATAATAGGATTGGGAGAGGAGACTAGGATGGCATGGGATGGGAGAGGATACAGGGATTTGTACGGCCATCCACACAATATAAAAATAATAATAATAATATTACACGTGTCTGTGTATGTAGGTAGGTACTTACATAGGTGAAAGGTAGGTACTTTATATGGCAATTTGCCTTGCGTTGTGTGCTGCGCTTGGAAAAGTGAGAGAGGAATGGACAGAACATCAGGGAAATAAATTGAATAAAAAAATAAATGAATTAAATACGAACATTATAGGTAGTATTATTATTATTTAGAAGGGGTTCAGTTGAAGACTGACGCCGCCGAGGCCTTATTTATAATGGCCTATCGCAGACACCCCCTTAAGACAAAAGAGAAAGAAAGAGATCGAAAAACAATTACACCAGGTCAATGAGTGAGCCTGCCCGTGGCACGCGAGAACGCCACCAGCTGACCCACTGATGCCTGACCTAGCAGATCCATCGAGATAACACAACCACCAAGGTAGAGGTTTCTCACTAAAACAAAGGCTGGGCATGAAGTCAGGAAGTGTATAGGAGTATCATCCTCCACCCCACAGTGCAAGCACAATGGGGATTCCAATACACCTATCCTCCATCCATGGCTTCCCCACGCCCCATGCCCAGTAACTAGCCCAATCAACCACCTTAATTGATCCCTGGGATATCGCACCAAAGAGGCATTACCATACAATGGCGACGATATCCAGAGCTTGGCCATCCAACAACTACGCAAGCCAGTCCATTGTCTATCATGCTCACGTCTAGCCCATCCCGCGATAGCGCAATGGAAAGCGGAGATTGGGACTGGAAGAATTGGTCTTTGACCAAACTGCATAGCACTACTATCATCATGCAAAGCCTTTGCAAGCCTATCAGCCTCCTCATTACCCCTGAACCCAGAGTGAGCAGGGACCCAAACCAACTCAACCTCGCAACCCCAGTCAGCAAGTCTATTGAGGTACGAGTGGCAGTCCCCTACAACACCTGATACAGTGTACGGCCTAGATAGCGCACGCAAAGAACTCTGACTATCACTGAAGATTCTAACAGGGAGATCCCAGAGTTCATTCTCCAGCAACCAATGAGCCGCCAGGGAAATTCCAAAGATCTCACACTGAAAGACAGAGGCATCAGCACCTAAAAACACGGATTAAGCCAGAAGGGTGGATATCACCCCACAGCTTCTATCCTCAATGAGAACCCCACAGCCAGCATTATCACCCTCACGCGAGCCGTCTGTGAAGCACACCACACCACCCCCCCCCCCCAAGGGACAAGTCCCTCGCCCATTTAGCACGTGACCCAATTGCCACAGTGAACCTTCGACATTCCAGGTTCTCATAAGCCCAATCGACAGGCATACTGAGCATTGGGACACATATGCCCGATCTCTCACAAATAGCCGAATGACTACTGGAACCACCAAAAAAAAGATTAGCCGTCCATAACCCCCTCGTTTTCAGCCTATGCATTGATCTAATGGCCACCGCCTTGAGACAGATGTCCAGGGGAATGAGACCAATTAGACATTCTATGGCCGCTCTTGGCGTTGAACTAGGACACCCAGTGATCATAAGACACGCCTGGTGCTGTGCCCTGTTCAACATTCTCACATACGAGCTTTTTTCAAGTGCCGGGTACCAGACGACAATCGCATATTTAAACACAGGTCGAACAAGCGATGTGTAGGTCCACTTAGCAACACTTGGAGCAAGCCCCCATTTTCTCCCTACCATGCGCTTGCACCTGGCCAACGTCACCTGCGCTCTGCTCAGAACTGATTTTAGTTGAGGCATCCACGTCAGATGCTTGTCCAAGACAACACCTAGGTAAGTCACACTGCGCCGGACTTCTAGGCACACACCCCTATACCTAACGGCAGAGGGACGGAGCCTGGTGTTCCTCGTGAACAACACCAGCCACGTTTTCTCGGCATTTAGTCTAAGTCCAACTTCCACACACCAGTCACTCATGATGTCAAGACCACCAGTGATCCGATATGTGAGTGTACTTAAGACTTTACCGCCTTGTAGCCACCCAGTATCATCAGCATACCCTTGCGACAGAGTAGACGACGATCTCTGCCGTAACCTAGTCAACAGACCATCCATAACAAGATTCCACAGGTGGGACGAAATAACCCCACCCTGCGGACATCCTCTTTCAACATCCCGATGTCTTGAACTACCATTGACCTCAGACACAGCCTGCCTGTGTCTAAGACCAAAGTGAATCCATCTACTAAGCAAAGAGCAAACACCAAACCTATCCAGCGCCGCCACAATGGCACTGAACATAAGATTATTAAATGGTTTGAAACTCCAAACAGCAGTCTGCACCTTGTACTCAGTAACAATCCCTGACCCATGCGCACCCAGGGATTGCAACCCATGATCAGGAATGTAACCCTGCTCATTCACATCCCCCGGAAAGTGATGCCGTAAAAGAACATCAAGGGTCTCGTCCATAGACACCGTTAGACGACCTGTCTCGGTGTCCAGGATAGACCCCGGTGTCCTAGTGGCACCACCCTCCAGACTACGAAGACACTTAACAGCATCTCTAAACTTCTCCACTCCACTACAAAAATCAGTCCAAGACTTCCTTTTTGCACTACGAACAGCAGACATGTAAATATTCCTAGCTGCCTTGTACTCAGCCCAGAGAACAGAGTCCCGTTGATAACGTCCAAGTCTCTTGTACAATGTACTAGCCTCACTACGGAGAGCAGTGAGCTCGTTCGACCACCAAGCTGAGACCCTGTCCCTGCGCTTAAGTACTCTCATTGGACATACCACGTTCAGGGAGTCCATCAGTGTATTGTTGATAGCCAAAGCCTCAGCATTAACATCTTCAACACTGCTTAGCTGACCATCAACTAACGGATAAACTCGCTCCCGAACACATTTCAAGTACCTTACCCAGTCAACCTTTCTAATGCTCCTACAACGAATTACATCAGGCAGACCAACTGAGATACGAAACCGGATGTACCTATGATCAGAGGCTGATTTCTCATCAGATACAGTCCATTCCTGGATCCATCCCTCAGCTAGCCTGTTTGCCAGAGTAATATCAATCACCTCACTTCTATTAGAGACCACAAACGTTGGAGTACATCCATGATTCACCACTGACAAGTCAGTGGTCATAATGTAATCAAACAGCTCAACACCTCTGCGATTAGTATTGGTACTGCCCCAAACCGAGTGATGAGCATAAGCATCAGCACCAATGATAAGAGGCAGTTTGTTGACTTCACAATGTTCAACCAATTTGCGCACCAGGTCCCCAGGAGGACCAGTTGCTTCACCAGGCATGTACACAGAGGCAAACACTACAGGACCATTTGTCCAACTCGTAACAACAGAGACAACATCTATGCCCGTGAACTGCGATAGAAGCTGAGCCTTAACATTTTTTGAAACTAGAACACATGTTCAAGGAATCACATGTAATCCAGTCACAAAGAGTTGGTCAGCTCTACCCAAGCCCTTTACTACTCCACGATAACAATATGGTTCCTAATTGAGACAAATATGAGAACAGACCAGACGACTACGGGCAGCGGCACCATTTAAGTGATGTTTGTGTCGCACCACTTTATCGCGTAGGTAGCATAGGCTCAAGGCCGCCGCTTTTGAGTGGTGCATGTTAATTTGGGTCAGGTCAATAGTGGAAAGGGCCATGGGATTGACCCCTCCAGTAAGTCGACCTGAAAGTCATCAACCCAAAGTGCCACCGCCAGCAGCATCCGCCTGACCATCCTTCCGCACAAACTAAACCATACTTAACCCAAAGTAGAGCCTAAAACCAAGACCTGACAGGAACTTGCCAGAGTCTTCATCTATTCTTAGATGCCAGACGTGCCAAGGCTGCCAGTGCTTAGTTAAAGGCAATTCCGACAACGGTCTCCACAGACTCGTTTTTAACCCAAGGTTACGATCTCTCAAAAGGACCAAGAAAGCTGAGATTGCATCATGAAGATGCATTCCCGACGCTGGTCCTTCTACTTCCACTCTCATCTTCCACATCTTTGCCGTAGTAACAAGACCCGCACCAGGAAAGAACTTCTTTTGTTCTTCCCCAGTGCCACCCCACACAATGCTTTTACAGGCAGCACTAGCCCAATCACGAGCAGCCGGATTCTCTGCATCAATCCTGATCCGCCCATGCACATCGTGAACTCCATTGAACCTGCAGCAGCCCGATCCACTTGAGTCCACTACCTTATTTACCGAAGCCAATAGCTCCTTTTTAAAATGGTCATACGCCGCCCCCGATATACCCTGATCTTCAGGTACACCGACCAGCCCAACTAAAACCGAATTCAAGTTGCCTGGAGGAACCGGACGCTTCGTAAAACCATCAACAAGCACAGGTACATTAGTGCCCTTAGACTCTAAACTCCCATCAGAAGCCACTAGGTAGTAGGTACGTAGTAGGTATACCGTATATAGGTAATGGGTAGGTACTGGCACATGCAGATTTTCATTGTGTCGTATGCACAGTGCAGTAATGTGGGGGAAATTTGGGAATTATGTGGGAATGTAGTATGGATGTAGGTAGGTAGGTTTATAGGTACTTACATAGGGACTTGAGATCCAAGTTTGTAATAGCGAGAGGGGCTGTCCTTACCATTTAAGTAACAGTAGTGAATGGTGAACTGAAGGCAAGAAGAAAGAATAGGCGCAGGTAGTAGTAATGCAGTGTAGGGGCAGCATGGTTAAGCATACAGTGTACAGTAGCCATTTAAAACCCTTCTGTCACCCTCCCGACTGTTTCAAATGACAGAATTAGTATAAAGCAAATGTGAAACTTAAAAAGTCTTCTGATTGCAAGACTACGCCTTGCTTCGATAATGTTTTGAATTATAAATTCATAAACCAACCTATAGTATATGGGAATATAAGTATCTTTTATAAATTCAATTTCTTTTGTTGTATAAAAACGTACAATAAAAGTCATGTTAGAACCAAGTGTTGCGTGTTCCGCAATGGGCCTTATTGGCCTTGGCGGTGTCTGTGTGAATCAGTATTATGATTTACATGGTGCCCAATAAAAATAAAATAATAAAAAGTGTTGCGTGTACAGGATTGTTTGCCTGTGGATACTGTACTTTTACATTTTGATCTAAAAAGCTTTGCAAAAATCATGTTTTAGATAGCCATTCAAAGTATGAACGATATTTAATGTCAAGGCGCCGTCAATTTGAGGAGTTTCAGAAATCTCTAAAACCAAAAGTAATCCAGTTAGGCAAATTATCTATAGATACAATGAGCTAGTTATTAAATCAAAATGTTGTTCTTGATAGGTGAAACATGTTTACGAATTGAAAGTGTAAAAACTGCAGTCGCTATATTCAACAAATCTCTGTGGTGGCGTATAAATGCACATATAATTTAATAAACTTTAACACGTGTACAAACAGGAATAAATGCAACTAAGTACAACTTAAATTTTAATGCTGGCCATGATATAGTAAGACAGCCATCCGTTTACCAAACATGTAACCAATATTTTATAGCAATGCAAACTAACAGGTTATAATCCACAGAATTAGTCTTGGTATTTAACGTTTGGTTTTTTGTAGTTCAACATAAACCTCTATGTCGATGCAAAAAAATAAAAAACAGCAACCTTTATGATTTAAATCTAGCATTAAAATTCTTGCCAAGACTATTTTAAGTTTCAAGTCAAAAGTTTATGTTGGATGTTTCAAGTATTGTTTGTATCTAAATTTAAAATTTATTATTGTAATAAACAAACATATTTGCAAAAACAATGTTATGTAAAATTTATGAGGTTAATAGTAGTAAGCAAATTCAACACTGTAGGATTCGAAAAACTAAGCAATTCTTTAAATAAAAAAAGTACAATTGTCTAAATAATTTAAAATTAATGATTAACACAATAGGTAAACGTGAAAATATGGAAACCAGACATGTTTTGAAAATTATTAGTGATTATTTAGTATTATATAAATAACACAAAAAAATAAGAGCCATCCAATATTTGACTGTAATGACAAAATATTTTTGTGAATATCTGTGGTAATGTAGTTTTAATCAATAAACAGTAAACTAGCAAATAGCGATAACTAAATATATTAAAAACACCTTTTCCTAAATTTCGAAGATATAATGTTGTGCACCACGGTGGGAATATTATAAGAAAATATAAAAAACACAAATAGTGAATGAATTTTATAATGTTATACGCAATGTGTCAAATAAAAGTGATAAAAGTGTATTGTTACACGTAAATTATATAAACCAAAACTTATACAGAAATATAATATATAAATAAGCAATAGAATAATATTATTGAAGTGAACCGTGAATAAATTACTGTATATATGTCAATTCTAAAAAATTTTAAAATGTACTGTTGCACGGAATAATGTGCAGTCTTATTTACAACTAACTCAGTGACAGTCGCAAACATTTGTGTCTATACAATGGCAGAAATTTGTAAATCATACTTGAATTCGAAGCTAAAGGGCTCATTTTCTGCCTTAAGTGGGTTTATAAAAAACAATAATCATTTTTACGACAAGAAACTAGTGGATAAAGAATTAAGCCAACTGCATTCATTTACTCTACACAGGCCTATTAGGAAGAATTTTAAACGCCAAAGTAATATTGTTAATATGGCAGGAGAAATATTCTGTGCAGATTTAAAAATTCTTGGGTCAGTGTTATCAAAAGCGAATTCTGGATTTGAAAACATACTCTTTTGCATTGAAGCGTTTAGCAAGAAGCTTTATTGTAGATTTATGAAGAACAAAAGACCAGAAACAGTTATCAAAGCAATGAGTATATTCCAAGAAGCAAAAATAACACCAATTTATTTATTCACAGATCAAGGTTAGCTAAATAAAGCTAATGAGGTACCATATAACCAACTCAAACGTTTTAAATAAATATAGTTAAAACGTATATTGGGCTAACTACGATATAAATATAATAATTTGTTTCTTATAGGCACTGAATTTTGAGCAGAGTCGTTTCGAAAGTTTTTAAAAAGCAAAGGAATAAAATACTATAATACGTATAGTGAGACCAAATTAAGTATGTAGAAACAGTCATAAGGTCAGCAGAAATACACATTAAACAACAGTTTCATATTACAATTCTCAATAATAGGTACATGCGCATGCTTTAACACTATATATTTGCTTATTTAGGACAATTTTTTAAAAAGTGGCCAGATACATAACTGAAAAGCAAACAAACCGCATCCTTGAAATATTTCCTGCATTTGTGAAAACGTACAATAACCCATTTCATTCTACAATCCAAATGCCGCCCAATAGCGTGAACAGTTTGAATGAAAATGATGTGTGGAGAACCATGTACTCAGATCTTATTAACGACACTACGAAGCGTAGACCTGTGTTCGAGCCTGGGGACCGTGTGCGAATCAGTCGTACTAAATTAACATTTGAGAAAGTTAAGTATATTAGAGCGTATCACGTGAGTTAGAATTACAGATATTAAAACATGTATAAATAGAGGGACTTGCAAACAATCGAGGTTATGTGTTTCTAACCTTTACCCAGGCTACAACTAAAATTTCAGGGTTGAATTGTTCATTGTCAAGGCTGTCAACTTACAAACCATACCAGTAACATACTACTTAAAAGATTTAAATTACAACAGCATTACTGGATCGTTTTATAAAGAAGAGCTCAGTAGAGTGGAAGAATCAACATGAATTCTACACCGTTTATGCCGTATGTTACCAATGCTATCAAACAGCATATCAACAACAAACGCAGGAGATTGGACAAACACTGTTGTTCCCTATTAGATCGAGACCCAGCAGGTACCAAAAACATCTACATAACAATAACAAGTGACCAGCAAAACAATATTTATACTGGAAACACGCCGTCTGACTTTGTTGCTGTCCTCCCTACACCTTTAAACCTTGAAAATTACGACGTTGGACTAGTGAGTTTGAGATACACAAGCAGCATACAGCCAGCTATAGCTCAGCATGTACCAGCCACTTCAATACGTAGCGTTCGTAGCGCTGAAGTTTCTGACCCAGATCCTATTAAAAAACTGTTTCCCAACTACAAAACAACGATCAAGACATTTTTTATATCCAGAAACAAGAGGCAACTGTACACGAATTTATGACCAAACTTAACGAAAAGTTAAAGCTGAATCAAGACAAAATTCCGCTCAAAATTGAACAAAAAGCCATCAGCCTAAATCCTGAGCAAATACATATGATCCTTTTAAACTTTTCAAAATCAAATAGTGTAATTGTTGAAATTCCCGAAACTCTCTCATTGTTTTTCAAGCAAGGCAGATCACGGTTTATGTCAGGAAACCATTTACTGTATGACTTTGCACGCCAAGCAGACTTTGATATTATTCCAATGGGCGCAAACTTTAACTTTGGGGCTGAAAAAATACAAAATATGGAGAACGTAATACAGTTATACCAAGGCTTTGAGAATTTTATTATTTTCAGAAAGCAAATAAATACAGGAGATTCTGACTATCGTAAATGTTTTGAACGTTTTAATTCTGAGATGCGCGATCCAGCCAATAATAATACAAAATTGAAGATTGAGTTTCCAGCTGATACCAGCAATACAAAATGCAAATTAACGTTTGAAGGAAAAGGTGATTATGTTGTCCTCCTGGAACCAATAACACTATGCTTAGGCTTGCAGCAACACGACAAGTTCTATGATGGCGTCTACGAATCTGAATTTGACTTTGACGAAGAGAAATACAATGCAATTGTAGACTATGAGTACATGAACATACGCCTGTTTACAATGTGTGCACATTATATCTCAATGAGAGAACCAGAAGAAATAGACTTGGACTACGTAGTACACAAAATTAACCACACTCTGAATGAACAGCTGTGGAGTCATACGACAGTACGGTTTAAACATGAAGACGGACAGCTTAGTATTCCAAACCTACGAGAAGACATTACTGTACAGCTTCCCCCACTTGTTAATAGATTGTTTGGGATTGATGACAACTCCATATTTAAAGATGGTGTCGTTGCCCATCTCAAGCCCGAATTAGTTAAAGAAGAAGAACAAGAGAAAGAAAATGAAGAATTTGAAGAGGATGTGGAGCCTGAGCATATTGAACCAGCTAAACGCATGCTAATAGCATGCAACTTGATTAAAAACCAGCTCTACGCTACCCATGCTCTACCGCAACTGCGCTCAGTGAACATTTCTAGCGAGTATAATAAAGAAACAGTGCACAACTTTTTGCCAATACTTTATTTGCCACTAAAACAGCAGGGACAGCAAGTAATACAAATAATACTTTTAAACGAATACAGAAGCCTTGTCACACTTCCCGAGAACTTGCAAACAATTATTGAACTGCAGTTTAAGCCTCGGAAAGTATAAACTGAGAATTTAAAATAAAAAAAAAAATATGTAATTTGCGAGTCATTCTCAACTCAACTTTCAAGCAACAACAACGTCAGCCTGGTTACGTGCAAAACTATTTCAAACAACAGTGCAGTGCTCTAATTTATTTACAACCTTAGCTAACATGTTGTAAAACATGCGTAAAATTGTGTGTAAAAACGTTTACGAATCTGACGCCGGTAAAAACCTTCAAGTCGTTGACGAAGAACTTTTAAAAGACAGTTCACTTGGGGAATACTGTACACTTGAACCAATTAAAAACATTACTACGAAAGACGACGAACAAATGGGAGCTGGAGAAGATACTGTAGGAGTTGGTCTTGAAAACACAGCAAACAGCAGTGAAAACAGTGAATTAGGCCTAGAAAATACCCAAAAATTAGTTTCCCTTAAATCGCGACAGCCATCTAACGCCGTCTAAGTTCTCACAAGTGCCGCGTAACTCATTGCCGTGTAATTTGTCCTAAAAGAATATAAAACAGTAACAAAACGCAATATGCCTAAAAATCAGACAGGTGGTCGTTTTGTAGTTCGTAAAAAAGCACAGTCTGGAGGTTCAAGAAAACGCATCGTTCGTCGGCGCGTTCAGACTGGTGGCCGTCTTCGACGTAATCCAGTTAAGCATACTAAGCAACGTGGTGGAGGCAGATCATCTGCTCAGTCTGGAGCAGGAAGACGAAGAAAAGCATACAGACGCAAATAACTTATAAACTCGTGTATGTTGGATTCTAATTTATTCATCATTTAGCCTACAACCAAGCAATATCTACAAAGAATTAGCAATTCTGTCTCAGCATGGATTCTTCAGCAGGATTTTACGACGAATCTACAATTTACGAGGGTTCCCAGAAATCAATTCAAAACAACCTCTTGGACAAGTTGCCTCCAACCAACGTCAGCGTTGAAGATGCCCCCGAGTATTACCCATACTACCCTGTACTTAGCCCGCGTGATAACAAAAATCCCCTCATTTTTATATACTGAAATCTTCGGGCAAGTATTACAACTTTAACGAATCCCATTTGAAACTAACATGCCGTGTAATGCTAGCAGATGAAAAGCCAATAGCTGCTACTGATATGGTGGCTCCGTGTTCAATGTTGTTTCACGGTTTATTCAACAACATGGAGTTCTATTTAAATGGCTAGCTGGTTAGTGACAACCCAAATCATTACGCCATCAGTTCTTACTTGAAGAAGGAACTCTCATCAAATCCAATTGAAAAGAAAAACGGAATGTTGGACCAGTTGTATATTTCTTACACCACCCCAGACACATTTGCTAAAACAGACGACGGATTTATAGCTCGATTTAATATTTTCAGAGAATCAAAGCCGTTTACAATGGTGGAAAGGCCTGAATCATTATTTTTTACACAGACTCGAATGTTACTAAGAGAAACTGATATCCGAATAATTATGAGAAGATCCCACTCTGCTTTTTGCATAGATGCAGAAACTGAAACCAGAACCGGAATCTCTGGGTGCCCGTTTAGGGTTGACATCGTGAATGCTGTATTGCACTTGAAGAGACAGGCAGTATCTCCATTGGCCATTGAAAAGCATCGACTTAACCTTACTAATGGAACGCTGAAGTACCCTTGCCTTGAACCTGAAGTAAAGAACTTTGTAATACCATCTGGCGTGAGTTCACACTCATTGGATAATTGCATCAACGGAAGATTACCACAAGTTATTGTGTTTGGCCTAGCAGATTCTGAAGCGTATCTGGCAAAGCTTACAAAATTCTTTTGCAACTTTCAACATTTCAATTTAAGTGAAATAACTGTCTCAATGAACCAAGAAGCAATTGAATACAAGACGTTGCCTTTACGATTTAAGAATGAAGATGGATCAGGAGAAAAAAACTTTTTGCTGGCTCTTAATACCCTCAAGAAAACAGCAGCAAATCCAAGCCTCGGTAATGGCGTAAATAGAAACAATTATACAAAGGGCAGAGTCCTATTTGCACTTGAGCTTGTACCTACACAAGCTAATGCTTTGAGTGTGAACAAAACTGGACAGGTCCAAATAAGTTTGAAGTTCAGAACCGCACTAACTAAATCAGTGACAGCTATACTGTATAGCCAATATCAAAACATAATAAAGATTGACCGCAACAAACAAGTTATCATCAACCGTTAAAATGTAAAGTACCAAACAAGTTTGTGCAAAAACAAATAAAAACATTTAGCTCCTACTATATATGGTAATGTATCTATAACAAATCTGTTTGTTTCTTTACAGATGTTGAACAAACAACAACGTTTACATCATTAACACTAGAGATTTATAGCAATGTCTCGAAATCTTACTTGGAGAAACTCAAGTAAACTACTACGTAATTGCAGCAGATCAAATGCGGTCAACTCTGCTTAGCGCATAAAAACGAAACAATGAAATTACTTACCCTATCGCAATTATTCAGAATACAGACAAGTTGAAAAGCCCTGGCAAACACTGGATATCTTACTGGGGGACTTCAAAGGACAACTTCGAATATTTTGACTCGTATGGAAATTCAATTCAACGGTATTAAAATTTGCAATGGCCTGGAAAACACATGTTGGCTGAAAACTGCACAGCGCTACAAAGCAGCAGATTTACAGTGTGTGGAATGTATTGTATATATTATCTCTACTCTAGAGCCTTAAGAATTAGTTACAAAGACTTCTTAGGTATATTAACAAGCTCTGTATTAGCTAATGATAGAAAAGTGAGAAAATCTATACAAATGATACCTAGTGTAATACTAAATATGTATAATGTACCACCTAAGTTACAGTCTAATACATTCAAAGTTTCGTGACCAGAGTTTTGCCATAGTTTAATAATGTACAAATATTTAATATTTTATTATAGTGTAAAAAGTGTAGCCTTACTTTATGAAAAATGTATAGAAATTTAGTATAAATAGCAGTGTTTGTTAAAACTTTTGTCAGTAGCAGTTTAGGATTTATGATGTCAACAGCAAACACTGTCGACTTTAGACTAATTCACCCGTTTACGGCCATGATATGTGGCCCTAGTTCATTAGGAAAAAGTGCTCTCTGTGCCTTAGTGTACATAGTGGTATTAAAGCTCAGCTTATAATTGTTGCTACAATGGAACTGGAAGTTGAAGTGGAAACTGAAAAAACTATAAAAGTGCGTAACCCTACCTTTTCAGGTAAAAATGACAATATCTTTAATACAAGTGAAATTGACAAGTTTGTATTAAACAGCACAAATAAGTGCGTAGAAAGACTCACTGATTTTAACAAGTACGGAACTATATGGGTACTTCGAGAAGTTGAATCAGTTTAAGTCAAGATTGGTGTACTGAACCTATTTGCAAATGCGGCAGCAGAAGAATACATCAAGTTTCCTAAAATGAAACCTAATAAAAGAGGATATTTGAACATTAAAAATAAATGCAACGAGTGTTTTAAGTACTGTGTCGCTGCTCATCGGTTTGGACATAAAATTGCAGACGATAAAATGTACAAACTAAAGTTACAAAACAAACGGCAAAATGTACAACATTTGAAACAAAGCTTAGAGTCCCTAGAGCATTACCGACCATACTTTTCAAGATTTGACTTCACTGATGCTAAATTTCCTTTGCAAATAAATAACCTGGCTGAGTTAAGAGCATTTGAAATAAAAAATCAACTTGGAATCAACATTTGGAGCCACCGCGAAGATCAAATTATTCAAATACAAAGATGCCAAAATAACGACATTAGTGAAAAGTGCAATTTATTTCTTATCCAAAACGATTCTGCAAATTAAGAAAACAAAGCTTATTATCTGGTGTTGATTACTGATTTGGCTAAATTTCTTTGTAACGGAAGATCACATAAGCAATTTTATTGCCAGCCTAGTTTAGATCGTTTAATTCAGAACAGAATTTGGATCAGCATCTAGAAAACTGCTAAACACTTGTCTCAAAGCACATTGTGTTTTCAGAATTACACGAACGAATTAAGTTTTCTAAACTGTGGCAAACTCTTCCGTACCCATATATAATTGTTTACAAGTTCTCAACATTCTTAAATCCCATTAAAGATGCAAGATCTGCAAAAAGCAACATCAAGATTTCAAATGAGATTCTTCCAGCAGCATATTCCTTTGTCGTTATCAGTCAAATGAAAGACCACGATAAGGTGTTAGCAGTAGGGTATTTTGATGGTCTAAATATAATAAATCATTTCTTTAAACGAGTATTTGCTTGGGCAAAAAAGTTATTGTCTAAAATAAGAAACACTAACAACTTTGTGCAGCCATCAGAAGTAGTAAAGAAAAAATTTAATAAAGCAACACATTGTCACATGTGCAAACGTGAATTTGACAACAACAAGAAGATTTTCAAGAATTTTCATCATAATCACCACCAAGGTAACTTTGAGTTTGCAGCATGCAGCCGATGTAATCTACAAATAAAATACAAGTTTGAAATACCCATAATTTTACACTGTGGAGGAACAATTGACTACCATCTATTAATTAGTGCAATGAAAACAAATCACTTTAAAGCCAAGGATGTAAAAATTATTGCAAAATCCGCCAGTGACATAAAATCCATAACAATAACTTCAAAGGATACTTGGCTACAAGGTCTTTATCTCCAATACCCGTCAGAAGGGAACACTGAAAAACAGTATACTGGAAAAAAATTAAACTCAAAAGTAAAAGTTCGTTTCATCGATTCCAGTTGTTTATGGATTCGAGTTTAACAGATTTGGTTGAATCTTTGAAAATGCAAAACAAACAAGATCTGAAACTTGTGTCGCAGTGTGTACAGTATTTTGCTCTCTTATGTAAAATAAAATCAAGAAACCCAGAAGCTAAGAAGTATGCAGAAGAATGTATTAAACTGTTACAGACGCCCCTGTTCTTTCCGTTCAAGGCATTAAACAATCGTTTTGCATTTGTGAAGCAACTGCCTTCAAGAGAACAATTTCAGCGATCGATACTAGACAACGAGCTAGTTTCTGATACGGATTGGGAACTTTTGCAAAACGTGTGTACTCCATTCAAACTGAAAACATTGCGCGATTATACTCGGGTTACGTGTCTCATTGAAACACTTTTGCTTGCTGAAGTATGGCAAAACTTTAGAAAGCTTGGACTTCAAAACTACGAACTGGACCCAACCTACTCAATGACGCTGCCCAGCTTCTCTTGGGATTGTTTTTTGAAGTTTACCGATGCCGAAATTGACAACATAAGAGATCAAAGAATATTAGTTATTGCAACTAATGAAATACGCGGCGGTCAGTGTATTTTCACTCAGAAGTAGGTAGTTGCCAACCACGAGCGATGTCCTGGAGGATTTGACGAGTCAAAGCCTCGCAAGCAATTGCTGTCACTTGATATCAATAGTTTTTAATATGCACATAGCATGAAACAGCTAATGCCAGTGTCGGATCACGAGTATATAGAAGCTGAAGACCTGAAACATATCAACTGAGCTGATTCTAACTTTGGCAACGAAGAAAATAGTTATGGCTACATACTTGTAGCTGATTTGGAATACCCTGTACATTTACACCAGCGAGACAAAAACCTGCCTCTTGCAATGGAAAAGCGAACATTAAATTAGCAAGACGTTGCCACCATCATTTGCCCGAATAAATCTACAGCTGCCCGGTTGCAGCGACAAGTCTTCCGATCCCGATTAATGTTAACTCTTCATAACAAGTACAAGTATACAGTGCATTTTAGGGCTCTGCAGTATTATTTGTCTAAAGGATTAGTTTTATTAAAAGTTCATTGTAGGGTAAGGTTCAAACAACAACGCTGTTTTAAACCATACATTGATGTTAATTTGAAAAAATAAAAATCAGCCAAAACAGAATTTGAGAACAAAGCACTTAAAAAAATAACAATGTTATTTACGGAAAAACAATTACAAATATCTTAGAATTTGTGAATTCTCATATTTGTTTAAGTGCAGCAGAAGCTGAAAAATCATTAGCATCACCTCGATGCAAAGACTTTGAAGGATTGTCCAAAGATCTCAGCATATTTACAGAAGAATTGAAAAAGTATCGCGTTACTAACTTGCCTTTAACTGGATTCGCTATTTTAGACTTTGCAAAAATGTTTTTTTTATGAAAAATGGGATTGTCTTTGTGAGATATTCCATAACAAAGCATATCTGGATTACTCTGATACCGATGAATACGAAATGCACACAATTGACGAGCTAAATACGGTTTGGGACGATATTTTTAAAGCAAAGATGGAGTTTGATTTCAGCAAAATTCCTCGCGACCACAAGTTTTTTAAGATTTATGAAAACCAGTACCCAGGCTTACAGTCTTAATAAAGACAAAAGCGGAAAGTTAAGAATACAAAGCTTAGACTTGAAACAACTAATTATTTTGAAACCAAAAATGTATAGTTCACTGTTCCTAAACGACACTGAACAACAAAAGTGTACAGGAATTCCAGCAGTTGCAATAAGGCAGTGTAAACACTACAAGTATAAAAAAATGTTAGAAACAAACAAACCTTGTAAAATAGGTATATATACAATAAGAGCAAGAGATCACAACTTGCACACTGTCAACTATACAAGATTAGCATATAATTCTATAGAACTATCTCGTGTGTTTCCAGATCCAACTAACTGTAATTATAGTTTACCCTTCGGTCATGTTGACTTACGTAAGACATAACTTGTTTTACAACATCACATACGTGAAACAAAAACTTGTAAATATGTAAATATTGTAAAATTTTTTTTTTAAATAACAGCCTTAGTTGAGAAACAGAATTAAAGTATGTGTAAGCTTGTGTAAATATTAAATTTGTATATAAACATTTAAGTTAAACTAAACTTACTTTAGTTTGTAAATCAAGGCATAAAAATTTTGTATATAAAAATGTAGTTGTTAGTTTAGTTATAAGTAGCCCTATGTATTTAATTTTAGCCTAATAATATACTATAAATACAAATTTGAAAAATTATAAATTAATTGTAAAACGTCTGTATTGTAAGATGTACATATGTGTAAATATTGTATTTGCGTTGTGTAAATATTTTACTTAAGTTTAATTCCGAGTACTGAAAACCATTATGTAAATAGCAATGTAAAATGTGTCGGTTTAGCAAGAAAACATCAAAAAAAAATAAAGTGTAAATATGTAAATACTTTAATTAAATCACTTTATTGGCATTTCTCCTGGTTGATTTTACTTATATTCCTACAATTAGCATACAACACCAGGGAAATGACCATTTAAAGGGAGCTACCTACTACCTATGTGCGTGCCTACCTACGTACAGGATACATGCAATAATAATATTATTATTATTATTGTTATTATATACCATGGCCACGTAACACTATTCAAATCCATGCTAATCTGCCTGTCTCCCAATACATCCCATCACATCTTTCGTTTCCTTCATATCTTCCCGTGTTCATTCCTTCCACATCTGCCCATATATCTTCCCCATATCTTTTCCGTTCCTCCCCCCATACCTTCTTGGATATCTTTCCCATCCAACCAACTCGGGTTTTCTCATTTCCCATATCCACACTCACCCCACCACTACCAACACCTCCCTATTCTACAACACACTAGGCAATCCCTCTACTCTCCTTGTAGTGATACCGTTAAACAAGTATCACACGTTCATTGCAATTGTCTGTAAATGACTTTACAGAAATTAAAACACTTTTATTAGAATTGTCTGTAAATGACGTTACAAAAAATAATACTCGTTTATAAGAATCGTGTGTAGATAATGTCACAAAAAATATGACTTGTTTATTAAGATCGTTTGCAAATGACGTCACATTTAATATTCTCGTTTATAACGATCGTCTGCAATTGACGTCACAAAAAATATAACGTGTTTACTAGGAACGTCCAGTAATGACGTCACAAAGAATATAACCTGTTTATTAGGATCGTCCGTAAATGACTTTACGAAAAATATAACTAGTATTTAAGATCATCAGTAAATACCGTCAAATAAATATAACACGTTTATTGGCATCGTTTGTAAAAGTTACAGAAAATATCACTTCTTATAAGAATTGTCTGTAATTGACTTTAAAAAAATACAATTTTTATTACAATCGTCAGTAAATGACGCTACAAATATATAACTAGCTTTCAAGAATGTCAGTTAATACTGTCAACAAAAATATTACTTACTTATTAAAATTATCTGCACAAGACGTCACAGAAAATATCACTCCTTCATTAGAATCGTTTGTAAATGACATTAAAAAAATATTACTTGTGTATAACGATTGTCAGTAGATTACGTCACAAAAAGTATGACTCGTTTATTAGGATCGTCTGCAAATGACGTCACAAAAAATAATAATTGTTAATTCGGATCGTCCGCAAATTGAAGTCACAAAAAACAAATTTTGTTTATTATTTTTTTATTTTATTTATTTCATTCAGTCGATTTGGCCATCGCCCATACAACCATTACATTATTTACAGTAATATCTTAGATCTATGACTTATATTGTTTATTACCTATTTACATGGTAATCTTATTACTTAAAATGCTTAACTAGTTACTGTATACATATATTTATTCATGCATCCAAATTTTGTTTATTAGGATCGTCCACAAATGACGTCACAAAACATATTAAACATTTATTAGGATCGTCTGTAAATAAATTTAGGAAAAATATTACTTGTTTATTACGATCGATCGTAAATAGTGTTGAAAAAATAATAAAAATTATTAAGGATCGTCTGCAAATTGCGTCAAAAAAATATTTTTTGTTTAAATAAATTGCCTGTAAATGACGTCCCAAAAAATTATTTATATTGAGATTCTCAGTAAATTACGATTAAAATATATTAATTCTAGATTAAAGTCGTCCGGTAATGATGTCACAAAAAATACTCGTTTATTAGTATCGTATGTGATTGACGCCACAGATAAAATTATTTTATTAGGATTATTCATGAGTGACGTCACAAAAGATAATATTTATGTACTAGATTTGTCTAAAAATGATGTCACAAAAAATAATAAATGCTAAGATCGTCTATAAATAACGTCACAGATTTTATAAGTAGGTTTGCCAGATCTGGCAATTTAAATTCCGGAACACGTTTTTGAGAAATCCTAAAAAACATATAGTACTAATTTAAGTTGTCAAACTAGCCCAAATTGCTGCTACAATGGCATTTAAATACAAGTTATAAGTATATTATGCAAAATTGAATAAACAACATGCAAATACCCTGGAAAATTATACATATAAATAATCTTACTATTCATTCTCATTCGTACCACAACCCAACTCTCATTAATTATCTAGTATACAACGAATTATTAGGTCGGTGTAACCGATTAACAATTCGTTTTAGATTTGCAACACAATCATTTTGTATAACGCCACTTTGATCCGCTACTGCTATAATTTTTTTGGCCTCTCGCTTTTTGAGATTAAGATTTATTTTTCAGAAGAAAACGAAAATCATTTTTCAGTTTTCCGAAAACATTTGGAGAAAACATTAGTTTTGAAGCCTAATTTTATAAACCAATTTTTTCGGATTAATGAAAACTTTTGAATTTTGAAAAACCACTTTTTAGAAAATAGTCAAAGCGTTATAAAACATCATATTATGTCAAAATCGGAGGAGAACTGTAGAACCTACAAAGCGGCAAAGTATTAAAATTTGATTTTTTTTTAACTTTAGCGGGCTACTGTGAGCAAACAACGCAAAATGCAGTCGAGTGGATCCCCACTATTTAAAAGTAGCTTGATTTTTGTAGACATGACTTTTTGAAACTGTCGAGTTCAATGTGAAACCATTCCGTTGTTAGAGTTATAGCTCAGCCATCGTTTCACTTTTTAGGTTTGAAACACGTTTTGCAGAACGCACGATTAATTAGCAGAATAGCAATAATGTGATAACAAAATAATAAACTACTAGCTTGCACATTGTTTCGATATTTGCCAATTTATTTTCGTAAGTTGAACTTTGCATAAGTAGAAGTTTGATCATAGAAGCAATTGGCAACAATAAAAAGTAAATAACTGAGAAATCAAATTTTGTTAAATTAATAAGGTATTTAACCATTATTGTGCATTAAATTTCTAAAAATGTACAATTCCGGGACAATTCGCGTCCCGGCGAATCCTTTGGCGGGACGCGGGACACAACTCTATATTTTCGGACTGTCCCGCGTTTTCCAGGACACCTGGCAAGCCTATTTATAAGGATTGTCTTCGAATGACTTCACAAATAATCAACCTCGTAGATTGTAGATTAGGATCGTCCGTAAATGACGTTCCAAAAATATGACACGTTTATTAAAATCAACTGTAAATGACGTCATACAAAATAATTTGATGAATATAAGGTTTTAAATTTAATATATAAATATATATTGATAAAAACATTGACACTTCAATAAATCAAATCAAATCGAAACACGTGTATTGAAATCGTCCAAAAATGATAGCACAGAAATAGGACTTGTTAATCAAGATCGACCAAAAATAACTTTTTAAAAGAATAACTTGTTTATTAAGATCGACTATAATAATAATAATAATAATAATAATAATTTTCCCGGGGAGAATCGAAGAACGATTTGAGACGTAGTCTCTTGGTTTCCCGGTTGTCACTAAGTAAAAGATCACTGTTCACACTTAAGAGTTTAGAGGAGACGAAACTTTCCCAAAATTCCATCCCATGTGTTTGTCTAACTTGTTCTTAAAACTGTTCACACCATATAGCACTGATTTATCAGTTTTCACGTCAATTGGTAAATTATTCCACTCGGTAACAATTCGTTGAGTGAAAAAGTTATGTCTGGCATTTATTATTGTTCTTTTTCTTCTTCAGGAACGGTGCATGTCGACTTGTAGAATCAATGTCAAAGAAATCTGAAGGGTTGAAATCGTATTTCCCAGTTATTATCTTAAACGCCTCTATGAGGTCACCACGATGTCTTCGGTCCGCCAACGACAAGATTTTAAGGGATTTTAATCTTTCATTGTACGGCAAATTTTTAAGAGACGGAAGAAGGCGTGTTGCTAACTTTTGTACTTTTTAAATTTCGTCAATATCATGCTTTGAATAAGGGCTCCATAGACTGTTGCAGTATTCCAGAAGCAGTGGTACAAATGTCACAATTAATTTTCGTAGCGTATTTATGTCCAAGTATTTGAAAGTCCGTTTGATTTGCAGACACAGCCTTTGCCTTCCTTATTGCCTGCTGGCAGTGTAGACTCGAGTTTAGACTGTATGTATGTATGTATAGTAGTATTGTACTTGCAGGCCTTAGCCTATGCACACTACGTTTACAAATTTAATATTACAGCTACTCACGAGATACACTATTTGGACAAGCCCGAGTGCACTCAACTGAGATCACTGAATCTCCCTTATAAAATAAGACTCAACCGTAATGGGGCTCGAAATCACACTAAAAATCGGAACCGTCAAATTTGTTTACTTTGAATGTCAGCTAAGGCTATGACAACAATAAAGTGTAATAAAAAATACTTCACTTCCATCCAAATTGTCATGCAAAATGTCTAATGTCGGGGAACCGTCATAATCCTGTGTCACACAAGCAGTCACACTTTTTTAACGATGCCTCACTGAAGCTTTACCGTTTTAGTACGGCATGTTAAGGTGACTAATGTCTAACGTCGGGGAACCGTCATAAGCCTTTGTCACCTAAGCAATTATGTGACAAAATAGTGATAAAATATTCAAAAGTAAAAAGTTAACAAAAAAATGATAATATTATTGTTAAAGTTGAAAATTAAAAAAAAGTATTTTGTTGCTAATAATCTACAAATTATTATCAACAACAAAGTTGATGCACCCATACAATCTCACAGTCACACTATGGTAACAGTAAGTAGAGTCAGAGTCAGTGTTGGATTGCAGTGGAACATACAGTTACAGCACAGCATTAAAATAAACATTATAACATCTCCGTCTCCCAAACTATACTTTTTGATGTTATCTGTTGTACTCTCAAAGTAGATCTTTTCTATGGCAACATAACCCGCATTAGTACAGCTTTAAAGATAAGTGGATTGTTTGTTGGTTGTTTCTCTCAACTTTAATATTACTTCTGTGTCAACTTCTGACTTTTGAATATTATTATGTCGACGGTCAGTACAAGGGAATACTGTAGGTAAAACTCATAGTGGGAGTCATTTTTAACACTACTTCGATCAACCACTTACACTTCCACTGCACTGTCACACTGTACAGTTACTGTTTTTTATTTTGCACTTTCATATTCTTCTTTTAATACTTTTTACGTTGGCTACATATTAGTTAAGTAGGTAATATGTTAGTAGGTATATGCCAATAAACTCAGGCCACAGCTAAAGACATATTTGACTCCACACTAAAGCCTACAGCTAAAGACCAAATCCTAATAGTTAATTATTATATTGTGAAATACGTAGAACTATTTTCCACTAACTTTTAAGTTCTACATAATCCAGTGCATGTGAAAATCAGTAATTGTGTAATTAGTTTAAGATCAAAATTTATAGAGGCGCATTTGTGCCTAATTGCTGTTGATTTTGATATTTTCTGAACAATGTTAAATTTGAAAATTAGTAGTACACAGTTTCAACTGAGAATTTATAAAGGAAAATACCTACTAACATGTGAGCATTTTCAATTTTTTGGTATGTAGGAATGCTCATCTCCTGCCGTTACATACGCAAATGAAAATAAAACTATTATTTTGTTAAATAAGTAGTAGGTATGTGCCATTAATCTCAGGCCACAACTAATGTTTAAGTTTAAAATCGTTCAGAAAATGTAAAAATCAGCAGTAATTAGGCACACATGTTCCTTTATAAATTTCGATCTTAAACTAATTACACAGTTACTGACCATGCACGTAGCTAAAAACTGTCCCCCACTACCTATTCAAGCCTATAGCTAGGGATCTGGGGGGGAGGGGGGGCGCAGCGCCCGCCAGGAGGCTCCATGTGACTAACTAACATACCTATGATTCAAAGGGGCAAGGATTTGATGTAACAGCCACGCCACCAATAGTGTTTTGACATATATTATTAGGTGACGTAAGCAGGGGTTCTGGGGGGGGGGGGGGGCGGAGCGCAGCTTCCCTAAGTATGGGAAACTAACCGCAAATATCATTTCTTTTCAACAAGGAGTAAGGCCAGTTGCCAGCAACTTGGGTGTTGTAAGAGCCAACTCGGTCTGTGGAACAAATTTTTTTATTTATGTCTATACAATGGCAGAAATTTGTAAATCATACTTGAATTCGAAGCTAAAGGGCTCATTTTCTGCCTTAAGTGGGTTTATAAAAAACAATAATCATTTTTACGACAAGAAACTAGTGGATAAAGAATTAAGCCAACTGCATTCATTTACTCTACACAGGCCTATTAAGAAGAATTTCAAACGCCAAAGTAATATTGTTAATATGGCGGGAGAAATATTCTGTGCAGATTTAAAAATTCTAGGGTCAGTGTTATCAAAAGCGAATTCTGGATTTGAAAACATACTCTTTTGCATTGAAGCGTTTAGCAAGAAGCTTTATTGTAGATTTATGAAGAACAAAAGACCAGAAACAGTTATCAAAGCAATGAAAAGTATATTCCAAGAAGCAAAAATAACACCAATTTATTTATTCACAGATCAAGGTTAGCTAAATAAAGCTAATGAGGTACCATATAACCAACTCAAACGTTTTAAATAAATATAGTTAAAACGTATATTCTGCTAACTACGATATAAATATAATAATTTGTTTCTTATAGGCACTGAATTTTGAGCAGAGTCGTTTCGAAAGTTTTTAAAAAGCAAAGGAATAAAATACTATAATACCTATAGTGAGACCAAATTAAGTATGTAGAAACAGTCATAAGGTCAGCAGAAATACACATTAAACAACAGTTTTATATTACAATTCTCAATAATAGGTACATGCGCATGCTTTAACACTATATATTTGCTTATTTAGGACAATTTTTTAAAAAGTGGCCAGATACATAACTGAAAAGCAAACAAACCGCATCCTTGAAATATTTCCTGCATTTGTGAAAACGTACAATAACACATTTCATTCTACAATCCAAATGCCGCCTAAAAGCGTGAACAGTTTGAATGAAAATGATGTGTGGAGAACCATGTACTCAGATCTTATTAACGACACTACGAAGCGTAGACCTGTGTTCGAGCCTGGGGACCGTGTGCGAATCAGTCGTACTAAATTAACATTTGAGAAAGTTAAGTATATTAGAGCGTATCACGTGAGTTAGAATTACATATATTAAAACATGTATAAATAGAGGGACTTGCAAACAATCGAGGTTATGTGTTTCTAACCTTTACCCAGGCTACAACTAAAATTTCGGGGTTGAATTGTTCATTGTCAAGGCTGTCAACTTACAAACCATACCAGTAACATACTACTTAAAAGATTTAAATTACAACAGCATTACTGGATCGTTTTATAAAGAAGAGCTCAGTAGAGTGGAAGAATCAACATGAATTCTACACCGTTTATGCCGTATGTTACCAATGCTATCAAACAGCATATCAACAACAAACGCAGGAGATTGGACAAACACTGTTGTTCTCTATTAGATCGAGACCCAGCAGGTACCGAAAACATCTACATAACAATAACAAGTGACCAGCAAAACAATATTTATACTGGAAACACGCCGTCTGACTTTGTTGCTGTCCTCCCTACACCTTTAAACCTTGAAAATTACGACGTTGGACTAGTGAGTTTGAGATACACAAGCAGCATACAGCCAGCTATAGCTCAGCATGTACCAGCCACTCCAATACGTAGCGTTCGTAGCGCTGAAGTTTCTGACCCAGATCCTATTAAAAAACTGTTTCCCAACTACAAAACAACCATCAAGACATTTCTTAATATCCAGAAACAAGAGGCAACTGTACACGAATTTATGACCAAACTTAACGAAAAGTTAAAGCTGAATCAAGACAAAATTCCGCTCAAAATTGAACAAAAAGCCATCAGCCTAAATCCTGAGCAAATACATATGATCCTTTTAAACTTTTCAAAATCAAATAGTGTAATTGTTGAAATTCCCGAAACTCTCTCATTGTTTTTCAAGCAAGGCAGATCACGGTTTATGTCAGGAAACCATTTACCGTATGACTTTGCACGCCAAGCAGACTTTGATATTATTCCAATGGGCGCAAACTTTAACTTTGGGGCTGAAAAAATACAAAATATGGAGAACGTAATACAGTTATACCAAGGCTTTGAGAATTTTATTATTTTCAGAAAGCAAATAAATACAGGAGATTCTGACTATCGTAAATGTTTTGAACGTTTTAATTCTGAGATGCGCGATCCAGCCAATAGTAATACAAAATTGAAGATTGAGTTTCCAGCTGATACCAGCAATACAAAATGCAAATTAACGCTTGAAGGAAAAGGTGATTATGTTGTCCTCCTGGAACCAATAACACTATGCTTAGGCTTGCAGCAACACGACAAGTTCTATGATGGCGTCTACGAATCTGAATTTGACTTTGACGAAGAGAAATACAATGAAATTGTAGACTATGAGTACATGAACATACGCCTGTTTACAATGTGTGCACATTATATCCCAATGAGAGAACCAGAAGAAATAGACTTGGACTACGTAGTACACAAAATTAACCACAATCTGAATGAACAGCTGTGGAGTCATACGACAGTACGGTTTAAACATGAAGACGGACAGCTTAGTATTCCAAACCTACGAGAAGACATTACTGTACAGCTTCCCCCACTTGTTAATAGATTGTTTGGGATTGATGACAACTCCATATTTAAAGATGGTGTCGTTGCCCATCTCGAGCCCGAATTAGTTAAAGAAGAAGAACAAGAGAAAGAAAATGAAGAATTTGAAGAGGATGTGGAGCCTGAGCATATTGAACCAGCTAAACGCATGCTAATAGCATGCAACTTGATTGAAAACCAGCTCTACGCTACCCATGCTCTACCGCTACTGCGCTCAGTGAACATTTCTAGCGAGTATAATAAAGAAACAGTGCACAACTTTTTGCCAATACTTTATTTGCCACTAAAACAGCAGGGACAGCAAGTAATACGAATAACACTTTTAAACGAATACAGAAGCCTTTTCACACTTCCCGAGAACTCGCAAACAATTATTGAACTGCAGTTTAAGCCTCGGAAAGTATAAACTGAGAATTTAAAATAAAAAGACACAGTTTGTAATTTGCGAGTCATTCTTAACTCAACTTTCAAGCAACAACAACGTCAGCCTGGTTACTTGCAAAACTATTTTAAACAACAGTGCAGTGCTCTAATTTATTTACAACCTTAGCTAACATGTTGTAAAACATGCGTAAAATGATGTGTAAAAACGTTTACGAATCTGACGCCGGTAAAAAACCTTCAAGTCGTTGACGAAGAACTTTTAAAAGACAGTTTACTTGGGGAATACTGTACACTTGAACCAATTAAAAACATTACTACGAAAGACGACGAACAAATGGGAGCTGGAGAAGATACTGTAGGAGTTGGTCTTGAAAACACAGCAAACAGCAGTGAAAACAGTGAATTAGGCCTAGAAAATACCCAAAAATTAGTTCCCCTTAAATCGCGACAGCCATCTAACGCCGTCTAAGTTCTCACAAGTGCCGCGTAACTCATTGCCGTGTAATTTGTCCTAAAAGAATATAAAACAGTAACAAAACGCAATATGCCTAAAAATCAGACAGGTGGTCGTTTTGTAGTTCGTAGAAAAGCACAGTCTGGAGGTTCAAGAAAACGCATCGTTCGTCGGCGCGTTCAGACTGGTGGCCGTCTTCGACGTAATATAGTTAAGCATACTAAGCAACGTGGTGGAGGCAGATCATCTGCTCAGTCTGGAGCAGGAAGACGAAGAAAAGCATACAGACGCAAATAACTTATAAACTCGTGTATGTTGGATTCTAATTTATTTATCATTTAGCCTACAACCAAGCAATATCTACAAAGAATTAGCAGCTCTGTCTCAGCATGGATTCTACAGCAGGATTTTACGACGAATCTACAATTTACGAGGGTTCCCAGAAATCAATTCAAAACAACCTCATCTTAGACAAGTTGCCTCTAACCAACGTCAGCGTTGAAGATGCCCCCGAGTATTACCCATACTACCCTGTACTTAGCCCGCGTGATAACAAAAATCCCCTCATTTTTGATATACTAAAATCCCTGGGCAAGTATTACAACTTTAACGAATCCCATTTGGAACTAACATGCCGTGTAATGCTAGCAGATGAAAAGCCAATAGCTGCTACTGATATGGTGGCTCCGTGTTCAATGTTGTTTCACGGTTTATTCAACAACATGGAGTTCTATTTAAATGGCCAGCTGGTTAGTGACAACTCAAATCATTACGCCATCAGTTCTTACTTGAAAAAGGAACTCTCATCAAATCCAATTGAAAAGAAAAACGGAATGTTGGACCAGTTGTATATTCCTTACACCACCCCAGACACATTTGCTAAAACAGACGACGGATTTATGGCTCGATATAATATTTCCAGAGAATCAAAGCCGTTTACAATGGTGGGAAGGCCTGAATCACCATTTTTTACACAGAATCGAATGTTACCAGGAGAAACTGATATCCGAATAATTATGAGAAGATCCCACCTTGCTTTTTGCATAGATGAAGAAACTGAAACCAGAACCGGAATCTCTGGGTGCCCGTTTAGGGTTGACATCGTGAGTGCTGTATTGCACTTGAAGAGACAGACAGTATCTCCATTGGCCATTGAAAAGCATCGACTTAACCTTACCAATGGAACGCTGAAGTACCCTTGCCTTGAACCTGAAGTGAAGAACTTTGTAATACCATCTGGCGTGAGTTCACACTCATTGGATAATTGCATCAACGGAAGATTACCACAAGTTATTGTGTTTGGCCTAGCGGATATTGGAGCGTATCTGGGAAAGCTTACAAAATCCTTTTGCAACTTTCAACGTTTCAATTTAAGTGAAATAACTGTCTCAATGAACCAAGAAGCAATTGAGTACAATACGTTGCCTTTACAATTCAAGAATGAAGATGGATCAGGAGAAGAAAACTTTTTGCTGGCTCTTAATACCCTCAAGAAAACAGCAGCTAATCCAAGCCTTAGTAATGGCGTAAATAGAAACAATTATACAAAGGGCAGAGTCCTATTTGCATTTGAGCTTAAACCTACACAAGCTAATGCTTTGAGTGTGAACAAAACTGGACAGGTCCAAATAAGTTTGAAGTTCAGAACCGCACTAACTAAATCAGTGACAGCTATACTGTATAGCCAATATCAAAACATAATAAAGATTGACCGCAACAAACAAGTTATCATCAACCGTTAAAATGTAAAGTACCAAACAAGTTTGTGCAAAAACAAAAAAAAACATTTAGCTCCTTGTATATATGTTAATGTATCTATAACAAATCTGTTTGTTTCTTTACAGATGTTGAACAAACAACAACGTTTACATCATGAACACTAGAGATTTATAACAATGTCTCGAAATCTTACTTGGAGAAACTCAAGTAAACTACTACGTAATTGCAGCAGATCAAATGCGGTCAACTCTGCTTAGCGCAGAAAAACGAAACAATGGAATTACTTACCCTATCGCAATTATTCAGAATACATACAAGTTGGAAAGCCCTGGCAAACACTGGATATCTTACTGGAGGACTTCAAAGGACAACTTCGAATATTTTGACTCGTATGGAAATCTAATTTAACGGTATCAAAATTTGCAATGGCCTGGAAAACACATGTTGGCTGAAAACTGCACAGCGCTACAAAGCAGCAGATCTACAGTGTGTGGAATGTATTGTATATATTATCTCTACTCTAGAGCCTTAGGAATTAGTTACAAAGACTTCTTAGGTATATTTACAAGCTCTGTATTAGCTAATGATAGAAAAGTGAGAAAATTTATACAAATGATACCGAGTGTAATACCAAATATGTATAATGTACCACCTAAGTTACAGTCTAATACATTCAAAGTTTTGTGACCAGAGTTTTGCTATAGTTTAATAATGAACCAATATTTAATATTTTATTATAGTGTAAGAAGTGTAGCCTTACTTTATGAAAAATGTATAGAAATTTAGTATAAATAGCAGTGTTTGTTAAAACTTTTGTCAGTAGCAGTTTAGGGTTAATGATGTCAACAGCAAACACTGTCGACTTTAGACTAATTTACCCGTTTACGGCCATGATATGTGGCCCTAGTTCATCAGGAAAAAGTGCTCTCTGTGCCTAAGTGTACATAGTGGTATTAAAGCTCAGCTTATAATTGTTGCTACAATGGAACTGGAAGTTGAAGTGGAAACTGAAAAAACTATAAAAGTGCGTAACCCTACCTTTTCAGGTAAAAATGACAATATCTTTAATACAAGTGAAATTGACAAGTTTGTATTAAACAGCACAAATAAGTGCGTAGAAAGACTCACTGATTTTGACAAGTACGGAACTATATAGGTACTTTGAGAAATTGAATCAGTTTAAGTCAAGATTGGTGTACTGAACCTATTTGCAAATGCGGCAGCAGAAGAATACATCAAGTTTTCTAACATGAAACCTAATAAAAGAGGATATTTGAACATTAAAAATAAATGCAACGAGTGTTTTAAGTACTGTGTCGCTGCTCATCGGTTTCAACATGAAATTGCAGACGATAAAATGTACAAACTAAAGTTACAAAACGAAGTGCAAAATGTACAACATTTGAAACAAAGCTTAGAATCCCTAGAGCCCTAGTACCGACCATACTTTTCAAGGTTTGACTTCACTAATGTTAAATTTCCTTTGCAAATAAATAACCTGGCTGGATTAAGAGCATTTGAAATAAAAAATCAACTTGGAATCAACATTTAGAGCCACCGCAAAGATCAAATTATTCAAATACAAAGATGCCAAAATAACGATATCAGTGAAAAGTGCAATTTATTTCTTATCCAAAACGATTCTGCAAATGAACAAAACAAAGCTTATTATCTGGTGTTAATTACTGATTTGTCTAAATTTCTTTGTAACGAAAGATCACATAAGCAATTTTATTGCCAGCCTAGTTTAGATCGTTTAATTCAGAACAGAATTTGGATCAGCATCTAGAAAACTGCTAAACACTTGTCTCAAAGCACATTGTGTTTCCAGAATTACACGAACGAATAAGGTTTTCTAAACTGTGGCAAACTCTTCCGTACCCATATATAATTGTTTACAAGTTCTCAACATTCTTAAATCCCATTGAAGATGCAAGATCTGCAAAAAGCAACATCCAGATTTCAAATGAGATTCTTCCAGCAGCATATTCCTTTGTCGTTATCAGTCAAATGAAAGACCACGATAAGGTGTTAGCAGTAGGGTATTTTGATGGTCTAAATATAATAAATAATTTCTTTGAACGAGTATTTGCTTAGGCAAAAAAGTTATTGTCTAAAATAAGAAACACTAACAACTTTGTGCAGCCATCAGAAGTAGTAAAGAAAAAATTTAATAAAGCAACACATTGTCACATGTGCAAACGTGAATTTGACAACAACAAGAAGATTTTCAAGAATTTTCATCATAATCACCACCAAGGTAACTTTGAGTTTGCAGCATGCAGCCGATGTAATCTACAAATAAAATACAAGTTTGAAATACCCATAATTTCACACTGTGGAGGAACAATTGACTACCATCTATTAATTAGTGCAATGAAAACAAATCACTTTAAAGCCAAGGATGTAAAAATTATTGCAAAATCCGCCAGTGACATAAAATCCATAACAATAACTTCAAAGGATACTTGGCTACAAGGTCTTCATCTCCAATACCCGTCAGAAGGGAACACTGAAAAACAGTATACTGGAAAAAAATTTAACTCATAAGTAAAAGTTCGTTTCATCGATTCCAGTTGTTTATGGATTCGAGTTTAACAGATTTGGTTGAATCTTTGAAAATGCAAAACAAACAAGATCTGAAACTTGTGTCGCAGTGTGTACAGTATTTTGCTCCCTTATGTAAAATAAAATCAAGAAACCCAGAAGCTAAGAAGTATGCAGAAGAATGTATTAAACTGTTACAGACGCCCCTGTTCTTTCCGTTCAAGGCATTAAACAATCGTTTTGCATTTGTGAAGCAACTGCCTTCAAGAGAACAATTTCAGCGATCGATACTAGACGACGAGCTAGTTTCTGATACGGATTGGGAACTTTTGCAAAACGTGTGTACTCCATTTAAACTGAAAACATTGCGCGATTATACTCGGGTTACGTGTCTCATTGAAACACTTTTGCTTGCTGAAGTATGGCTAAACTTTAGAAAGCTTGGACTTCAAAACTACAAACTGGACCCAACCTACTCAATGACGCTGCCCAGCTTCTCTTGGGATTGTTTTTTGAAGTTTACCGATGCCGAAATTGATAACATAAGAGATCAAAGAATATTAGACATTGCAACTAATGAAATACGCGGCGGTCAGTGTATTTTCACTCAGAAGTATGTAGTTGCCAACTACGAGCGATGTCCTGGAGGATTTGACGAGTCAAAGCCTCGCAAGCAATTGCTGTCACTTGATATCAATAGTTTATAATATGCACATAGCATGAAACAGCTAATGCCAGTGTCGGATTACGAGTATATAGAAGCTGCAGACCTGAAACATATCAACTGAGCTGATTCTAACTTTGGCAACGAAGAAAATAGTTATGGCTACATACTTGTAGCTGATTTGGAATACCCTGTACATTTACACCAGCGAGACAAAAACCTGCCTCTTGCAATGGAAAAGCGAACATTAAATTAGCAAGACGTTGCCACCATCATTTGCCCGAATAAATCTACAGCTGCCCGGTTGCAGCGACAAGTCTTTCGATCCCGATTAATGTTAACTCTTCATAACAAGTACAAGTATACAGTGCATTTTAGGGCTCTGCAGTATTATTTGTCTAAGGGATTAGTTTTATTAAAAGTTCATTGTAGGGTAAGGTTTAAACAACAACGCTGTTTTAAACCATACATTGGTGTTAATTTGAAAAAACGAAAATCAGCCAAAACAGAATTTGAGAACAAAGCACTTAAAAAAATAACAATGTTATTTACGGAAAAACAATTACAAATATCTTGTAATTTGTGAATTCTCATATTTGTTTAAGTGCAGCAGAAGCTGAAAAATCATTAGCATCACCTCGATGCAAAGACTTTGAAGGATTGTCCGAAGATCTCAGCATATTTACAGAAGAATTGAAAAAGTATCGCGTTACTAACTTGCCTTTAACTGGATTTGCTATTTTAGACTCTGCAAAAATGTTTTTTTTATGAAAAATGGGATGTTCTTTGTGAGATATTCAATAACAAAGCATATCTGGATTACTCTGATACCGATGAATACGAAATGCACACAATTGACGAGCTAAATACGGTTTGGGACGATATTTTCAAAGCAAAGATGGAGTTTGATTTCAGCAAAATTTCTCGCGACCACAAGTTTTTTAAGATTTATGAAAACCAGTACCCAGGCTTACAGTCTTAATAAAGACAAAAGCGGAAAGTTAAGAATACAAAGCTTAGACTTGAAACAACTAATTATTTTGAAACCAAAAATGTATAGTTCACTGTTCCTAAACGACACTGAACAACAAAAGTGTACAGGAATTCCAGCAGTTGCAATAAGGCAGTGTAAACACTACAAGTATAAAAAAATGTTAGAAACAAACAAACCTTGTAAAATAGGTATATATACAATAAGAGCAAGAGATCACAACTTGCACACTGTCAACTATACAAGATTAGCATATAATTCTATAGAACTATCTCGTGTGTTTCCAGATCCAACTAACTGTAATTATAGTTTACCCTTCGGTCATGTTGACTTACGTAAGACATAACTTGTTTTACAACATCACATACGTGAAACAAAAACTTGTAAATATGTAAATATTGTAAAATTTTTTTTTTAAATAACAGCCTTAGTTGAGAAACAGAATTAAAGTATGTGTAAGCTTGTGTAAATATTAAATTTGTATATAAACATTTAAGTTAAACTAAACTTACTTTAGTTTGTAAATCAAGGCATAAAAATTTTGTATATAAAAATGTAGTTGTTAGTTTAGTTATAAGTAGCCCTATGTATTTAATTTTAGCCTAATAATATACTATAAATACAAATTTGAAAAATTATAAATTAATTGTAAAACGTCTGTATTGTAAGATGTACATATGTGTAAATATTGTATTTGCGTTGTGTAAATATTTTACTTAAGTTTAATTCCGAGTACTGAAAACCATTATGTAAATAGCAATGTAAAATGTGTCGGTTTAGCAAGAAAACATCAAAAAAAAATAAAGTGTAAATATGTAAATACTTTAATTAAATCACTTTATTGGCATTTCTCCTGGTTGATTTTACTTATATTCCTACAATTAGCATACAACACCAGGGAAATGACCATTTAAAGGGAGCTACCTACTACCTATGTGCGTGCCTACCTACGTACAGGATACATGCAATAATAATATTATTATTATTATTGTTATTATATACCATGGCCACGTAACACTATTCAAATCCATGCTAATCTGCCTGTCTCCCAATACATCCCATCACATCTTTCGTTTCCTTCATATCTTCCCGTGTTCATTCCTTCCACATCTGCCCATATATCTTCCCCATATCTTTTCCGTTCCTCCCCCCATACCTTCTTGGATATCTTTCCCATCCAACCAACTCGGGTTTTCTCATTTCCCATATCCACACTCACCCCACCACTACCAACACCTCCCTATTCTACAACACACTAGGCAATCCCTCTACTCTCCTTGTAGTGATACCGTTAAACAAGTATCACACGTTCATTGCAATTGTATGTAAATGACTTTACAGAAATTAAAACACTTTTATTAGAATTGTCTGTAAATGACGTTACAAAAAATAATACTCGTTTATAAGAATCGTGTGTAGATAATGTCACAAAAAATATGACTTGTTTATTAGGATCGTTTGCAAATGACGTCACATTTAATATTCTCGTTTATAACGATCGTCTGCAATTGACGTCACAAAAAATATAACGTGTTTACTAGGAACGTCCAGTAATGACGTCACAAAGAATATAACCTGTTTATTAGGATCGTCCGTAAATGACTTTACGAAAAATATAACTAGTATTTAAGATCATCAGTAAATACCGTCAAATAAATATAACACGTTTATTGGCATCGTTTGTAAAAGTTACAGAAAATATCACTTCTTATAAGAATTGTCTGTAATTGACTTTAAAAAAATACAATTTTTATTACAATCGTCAGTAAATGACGCTACAAATATATAACTAGCTTTCAAGAATGTCAGTTAATACTGTCAACAAAAATATTACTTACTTATTAAAATTATCTGCACAAGACGTCACAGAAAATATCACTCCTTTATTAGAATCGTTTGTAAATGACATTAAAAAAATATTACTTGTGTATAACGATTGTCAGTAGATTACGTCACAAAAAGTATGACTCGTTTATTAGGATCGTCTGCAAATGACGTCACAAAAAATAATAATTGTTAATTAGGATCGTCCGCAAATTGAAGTCACAAAAAACAAATTTTGTTTATTAGGATCGTCCACAAATGACGTCACAAAACATATTAAACATTTATTAGGATCGTCTGTAAATAAATTTAGGAAAAATATTACTTGTTTATTACGATCGATCGTAAATAGTGTTGAAAAAATAATAAAAATTATTAAGGATCGTCTGCAAATTGCGTCAAAAAAATATTTTTTGTTTAAATAAATTGCCTGCAAATGACGTCCCAAAAAATTATTTTTATTGAGATTCTCAGTAAATTACGATTAAAATATATTAATTCTAGATTAAAGTCGTCCGGTAATGATGTCACAAAAAATACTCGTTTATTAGTATCGTATGTGATTGACGCCACAGATAAAATTATTTTATTAGGATTATTCATGAGTGACGTCACAAAAGATAATATTTATGTACTAGATTTGTCTAAAAATGATGTCACAAAAAATAATAAATGCTAAGATCGTCTATAAATAACGTCACAGATTTTATAAGTAGGTTTGCCAGATCTGGCAATTTAAATTCCGGAACACGTTTTTGAGAAATCCTAAAAAACATATAGTACTAATTTAAGTTGTCAAACTAGCCCAAATTGCTGCTACAATGGCATTTAAATACAAGTTATAAGTATATTATGCAAAATTGAATAAACAACATGCAAATACCCTGGAAAATTATACATATAAATAATCTTACTATTCATTCTCATTCGTACCACAACCCAACTCTCATTAATTATCTAGTATACAACGAATTATTAGGTCGGTGTAACCGATTAACAATTCGTTTTAGATTTGCAACACAATCATTTTGTATAACGCCACTTTGATCCGCTACTGCTATAATTTTTTTGGCCTCTCGCTTTTTGAGATTAAGATTTATTTTTCAGAAGAAAACGAAAATCATTTTTCAGTTTTCCGAAAACATTTGGAGAAAACATTAGTTTTGAAGCCTAATTTTATAAACCAATTTTTTCGGATTAATGAAAACTTTTGAATTTTGAAAAACCACTTTTTAGAAAATAGTCAAAGCGTTATAAAACATCATATTATGTCAAAATCGGAGGAGAACTGTAGAACCTACAAAGCGGCAAAGTATTAAAATTTGATTTTTTTTTAACTTTAGCGGGCTACTGTGAGCAAACAACGCAAAATGCAGTCGAGTGGATCCCCACTATTTAAAAGTAGCTTGATTTTTGTAGACATGACTTTTTGAAACTGTCGAGTTCAATGTGAAACCATTCCGTTGTTAGAGTTATAGCTCAGCCATCGTTTCACTTTTTAGGTTTGAAACACGTTTTGCAGAACGCACGATTAATTAGCAGAATAGCAATAATGTGATAACAAAATAATAAACTACTAGCTTGCACATTGTTTCGATATTTGCCAATTTATTTTCGTAAGTTGAACTTTGCATAAGTAGAAGTTTGATCATAGAAGCAATTGGCAACAATAAAAAGTAAATAACTGAGAAATCAAATTTTGTTAAATTAATAAGGTATTTAACCATTATTGTGCATTAAATTTCTAAAAATGTACAATTCCGGGACAATTCGCGTCCCGGCGAATCCTTTGGCGGGACGCGGGACACAACTCTATATTTTCGGACTGTCCCGCGTTTTCCAGGACACCTGGCAAGCCTATTTATAAGGATTGTCTTCGAATGACTTCACAAATAATCAACCTCGTAGATTGTAGATTAGGATCGTCCGTAAATGACGTTCCAAAAATATGACACGTTTATTAAAATCAACTGTAAATGACGTCATACAAAATAATTTGATGAATATAAGGTTTTAAATTTAATATATAAATATATATTGATAAAAACATTGACACTTCAATAAATCAAATCAAATCGAAACACGTGTATTGAAATCGTCCAAAAATGATAGCACAGAAATAGGACTTGTTAATCAAGATCGACCAAAAATAACTTTTTAAAAGAATA
This sequence comes from Dicyrtomina minuta, assembly GCA_949802685.1. NCBI lineage: Eukaryota > Metazoa > Arthropoda > Collembola > Symphypleona > Dicyrtomidae > Dicyrtomina > Dicyrtomina minuta. The sequence goes on from CATKUY010000353.1 coordinate 39,365, forward strand.
ACTTGTTTATTAAGATCGACTATAATAATAATAATAATAATAATAATAATTTTCCCGGGGAGAATCGAAGAACGATTTGAGACGTAGTCTCTTGGTTTCCCGGTTGTCACTAAGTAAAAGATCACTGTTCACACTTAAGAGTTTAGAGGAGACGAAACTTTCCCAAAATTCCATCCCATGTGTTTGTCTAACTTGTTCTTAAAACTGTTCACACCATATAGCACTGATTTATCAGTTTTCACGTCAATTGGTAAATTATTCCACTCGGTAACAATTCGTTGAGTGAAAAAGTTATGTCTGGCATTTATTATTGTTCTTTTTCTTCTTCAGGAACGGTGCATGTCGACTTGTAGAATCAATGTCAAAGAAATCTGAAGGGTTGAAATCGTATTTCCCAGTTATTATCTTAAACGCCTCTATGAGGTCACCACGATGTCTTCGGTCCGCCAACGACAAGATTTTAAGGGATTTTAATCTTTCATTGTACGGCAAATTTTTAAGAGACGGAAGAAGGCGTGTTGCTAACTTTTGTACTTTTTAAATTTCGTCAATATCATGCTTTGAATAAGGGCTCCATAGACTGTTGCAGTATTCCAGAAGCAGTGGTACAAATGTCACAATTAATTTTCGTAGCGTATTTATGTCCAAGTATTTGAAAGTCCGTTTGATTTGCAGACACAGCCTTTGCCTTCCTTATTGCCTGCTGGCAGTGTAGACTCGAGTTTAGACTGTATGTATGTATGTATAGTAGTATTGTACTTGCAGGCCTTAGCCTATGCACACTACGTTTACAAATTTAATATTACAGCTACTCACGAGATACACTATTTGGACAAGCCCGAGTGCACTCAACTGAGATCACTGAATCTCCCTTATAAAATAAGACTCAACCGTAATGGGGCTCGAAATCACACTAAAAATCGGAACCGTCAAATTTGTTTACTTTGAATGTCAGCTAAGGCTATGACAACAATAAAGTGTAATAAAAAATACTTCACTTCCATCCAAATTGTCATGCAAAATGTCTAATGTCGGGGAACCGTCATAATCCTGTGTCACACAAGCAGTCACACTTTTTTAACGATGCCTCACTGAAGCTTTACCGTTTTAGTACGGCATGTTAAGGTGACTAATGTCTAACGTCGGGGAACCGTCATAAGCCTTTGTCACCTAAGCAATTATGTGACAAAATAGTGATAAAATATTCAAAAGTAAAAAGTTAACAAAAAAATGATAATATTATTGTTAAAGTTGAAAATTAAAAAAAAGTATTTTGTTGCTAATAATCTACAAATTATTATCAACAACAAAGTTGATGCACCCATACAATCTCACAGTCACACTATGGTAACAGTAAGTAGAGTCAGAGTCAGTGTTGGATTGCAGTGGAACATACAGTTACAGCACAGCATTAAAATAAACATTATAACATCTCCGTCTCCCAAACTATACTTTTCGATGTTATCTGTTGTACTCTCAAAGTAGATCTTTTCTATGGCAACATAACCCGCATTAGTACAGCTTTAAAGATAAGTGGATTGTTTGTTGGTTGTTTCTCTCAACTTTAATATTACTTCTGTGTCAACTTCTGACTTTTGAATATTATTATGTCGACGGTCAGTACAAGGGAATACTGTAGGTAAAACTCATAGTGGGAGTCATTTTTAACACTACTTCGATCAACCACTTACACTTCCACTGCACTGTCACACTGTACAGTTACTGTTTTTTATTTTGCACTTTCATATTCTTCTTTTAATACTTTTTACGTTGGCTACATATTAGTTAAGTAGGTAATATGTTTGTAGGTATATGCCATTAAACTCAGGCCACAGCTAAAGACATATTTGACTCCACACTAAAGCCTACAGCTAAAGACCAAATCCTAATAGTTAATTATTATATTGTGAAATACGTAGAACTATTTTCCACTAACTTTTAAGTTCTACATAATCCAGTGCATGTGAAAATCAGTAATTGTGTAATTAGTTTAAGATCAAAATTTATAGAGGCGCATTTGTGCCTAATTGCTGTTGATTTTGATATTTTCTGAACAATGTTAAATTTGAAAATTAGTAGTACACAGTTTCAACTTAGAATTTATAAAGGAAAATACCTACTAACATGTGAGCATTTTCAATTTTTTGGTATGTAGGGATGCTCATCTCCTGCCGTTACATACGCAAATGAAAATAAAACTATTATTTTGTTAAATAAGTAGTAGGTATGTGCCATTAATCTCAGGCCACAACTAAAGACATATTCGACTTACACAATAAAGCCTACAGCTAAAGACTAAATCATTAGAGTAAATTATTATTTTGTCAAATTTGTAGTAGATTTGTTCCTTTATATATTCTGAGTTAAAACTGTGTACTACTAATGTTTAAGTTTAAAATCGTTCAGAAAATGTAAAAATCAGCAGTAATTAGGCACACATGTTCCTTTATAAATTTCGATCTTAAACTAATTACACAGTTACTGACCATGCACGTAGCTAAAAACTGTCCCCCACTACCTATTCAAGCCTATAGCTAGGGATCTGGGGGGGAGGGGGGGCGCAGCGCCCGCCAGGAGGCTCCATGTGACTAACTAACATACCTATGATTCAAAGGGGCAAGGATTTGATGTAACAGCCACGCCACCAATAGTGTTTTGACATATATTATTAGGTGACGTAAGCAGGGGTTCTGGGGGGGGGGGCGGAGCGCAGCTTCCCTAAGTATGGGAAACTAACCGCAAATATCATTTCTTTTCAACAAGGAGTAAGGCCAGTTGCCAGCAACTTGGGTGTTGTAAGGGCCAACTCGGTCTGTGGAACAAATTTTAACAAAAAACTACGCAGTTCCACGGACCGATTTGGCCCTTACAACACCCCAGTTGCTGGCAACTGGCCTTACTCCTAGTATATTATAGTAGCTTACTTGGAAAGACTTTACCGAATAATATGGGCTTTCAAAAACGCCGCACTTTTTGAAACGCGACATTTAAACTCCTTGCTAAGGAGATAGCTGGTTGATTATTTTACAAGGCCGTGGTTTGATAGAGTATTTGACTCAATCTCTATGGTGTGTCAAGTCATAGCCAGAGAGTCGTTCTATACACCCTACACCTTGGTTTCCCTACTTTATGGGAAGACTTATCCTATTAGACGACTTTCGATACTTGCTATATCAAGTTGAGGAAGCGAGGATATAGAGATCGGATCGGCCCGACCGACGAATCAGACACCAAGCAGATACTCTCTGTATCATTAAGAGTCTGCTCCGTCACCGAGTGGCGTTATTGCCCGCTAGAGCTCACCCCTACTACCAGATTTTCCGAACTCACTTGGTCTGTAACCTGTTTTTACCAGCCGTATCTATCCCACACTATTCCTACTATTCCTTTCCTATCAGCGATACGAAAAGACTGCAAGAAGTTCAACCCGTGAAGACTAATGGATTTAGAGTATCTCGCATGCAAAATGTATTGCTACATATGCTTTTTGCTCATCGAAAACTCGTATCTCGACATGCACCGTGCACCATTGAGCCCATCAGCCTTCCTTCGAGTTTAGACTGTTCGCGTTCGCACTTTGAACTGTGCAGCTCAACATTATTGCACTCATACACAGGATTTTTAAAATTTTTAGCTCAAAAATGCACTATATGTGGTTTCTCAATGTTTACTTGCATATAACTGCTGTCGCACCATGTCACTAGATTGTTAATGTCACTTTTGAGTTCATAGTAATCGCTATTCGCCTTTCTTGCTCTGTATATCTTCGAGTCGTCAGCATACTGTTTCAGAGAGTTTTTAATTATTTCTCCTATTTTGTCGACATACAGAAGAAAAAGAATTGGACCCAGCACTGATCGCTGTGGACAACCACTGCGCACAAGTTTCTCGGACGATTTTTGTTCAGTAACAATAACTTTGTACGATCGTCCTACTAGGAAGTCCGTTAACTATTTGATAAAATAATCATTGAGATTGTACTTTTGCTTTAACTTCTGCAGAACCTTATTATGCGAAAGTCAGTCGAAAGCTTTAGAAAAATCCACTTAAACGCAATTAACAATATTCTTCTCATTAACTAGCTTAGTTACGTCCTCAAAGAATTCCAGTAGATTGGTAAAACATGATTTCCGTAGGATAAAGCCGTGTTAGTGTCTTGAAATTGAACACTTTAAAAACAATTTTTCTCGGACGAACTGCTCAAGCAGCTTAGAGCATACAGAGGTTAGACTGATAGGCCTGTAGTTTTTGGCATAACATTTAGAGCTGGCTTTGTGGATGCATGTGACATTTGTTTTTTTCCAATCGTTTGGTAGCTTTCCGCAGACAATTGAATGTTGAAAAATAATAGCAAGGGGTAGACACAGAATAGAAGCACATTCCTTAAGTAACCTTGGGTGAATTTTGTTAGGTCCAGGCGCTTTATGTGGGTTTATATGTTTAAATTTCTTGAACACGTTAGCAGGAGCTTTTTGTAAATCGCAATTTTCTGGTATTATTATTATTAAATGACAGGGGTTCGGTCCCAAAGAGACCAACGCCGCCGAGGCCTTTATAATTATGACCTATTGCAGACTCCCCCTAAAAAAATAGCAGAGAAAAAAAAAAAAAAAAACAAGATCAAATTGCAAGCCTGCCAGTAGAGCGCGAAAACGCCACTAACTGAGCCACTGACGCCTGACCCAACATATCCAATAATATAAGACACCCCCCAAGATAGAGGTTTCTCACAAGTACAAAGGCTGGGCACACAGTCAGATAGTGAATTGGTGTATCATCCTCCTCCCCACAGTGCACGCACGTAGGGGAGTCCAACACTCCAATCCTCCAACCGTGAGCTCCCCAAGCCCCATGCCCCATCACTAGCCCAATCAACCATCTTAATTGATCTCTGGGATAACGCACCAACGACGCATTGCCGTAAAGTGGTGCCGATATCCAGAGCTTGGCCTGCCTACAGTTGCGTAGTCCAGTCCATTGTCTTTTATGCTCACGTCTAGCCCAATGCGCAATTGCGCAGTGGACCGCGGAGAGTGGGACTGGAACGATTGGTCTTGGACCAAATTGCCTACCGCAACTCCCATCATGCGAAGCCTTTGCAAGCCTATCCGCCTCCTTATTACCCCTGAAACCCAAGTGCGCAGAGATCCATACTAGAACAACCTCACAACCTCTCTCAGCGAGTCTGTTAAGGTTAATGTGACAGTCCCACACGACACTCGAGACAGTGTAAGGCCTGGACAGTGCTCGCAAACAACTCTGACTATCACTAAATACTCTGACCGGAAGATCCTAAGTGCCATTCTCCAGCAGCCAATAGGCCGCCAGGGAGATACCAAGGGTCTCACACTGGAATACAGAAGCATCCGTACCAAGATACACAGACAAAGCCATAAGAGTTACTCCCTGGTTTCTGTCCTCAATCACAAATCCACAGCCAGCATTATCACCATCACGTGAGCCGTCAGTGAAGCAAACCACCCCACCCCCCAAAAGGGATAGATCGCAAGCCCAATCCACTCGCGACCCAATATCAACAGTAAACTGCCTATTCTCCAGGCTCTTGTACATCCAGTCCACTGGCATTTGAAGAATGGGAACAGAAGAGCCCCACCTCCCACAAATCACAGTATGGCTGGTTGAGCCCCCAAACCAAGGATTTTGTGTCCACAACTCCCTCGTTTTCAGCCTATGCATAGACCTAACAGCCACCGCCTTTAGACAGATGTCCATAGGCGTGAGGCCGATAAGGCACTCCATCGCAGCCCTAGGTGTCGATCGAAGCCCACCCGTGATCATAAGGCACGCTTAATGCTGTACTCCACCCAACAAACTAACATACGAGCTTTTCTTCAGTGCAGGAGCCCAAGCTACAACCCCATACTCCATCACCGGATGGACAAGGGCAGTATAAGTCCATCTCGCCACGGTGGGAGATAGACCCCATTTCCTTCCAACCATACGTTTGCATCTGGCCAAGGTAACCTGCGACTTGCTCACCACTGACTTGCAGTGTGGCATCCAGGTCAAATGCTTGTCCAGTACAACGCCCAAGTACCTAACTGTTCGCCGGATCTCGAGGCTCACTCCCCTGTACCTCACAGAATTGGGAGAGAGCCTGGTGTTCCTAGTGAACAGAATCAGCTCAGTTTTCTCAGCATTAAGGTTTAATCCTACTTCGACACACCAGTCACTGATAATATCTAGACCATCAGTGTCCCGATGTATGAGTGTGCGGAGCACCTTGCCGCTTTGAAGCACCCCTGTGTCATCGGCATACCCTTGTGACAGGGTTGACGACGCCCTTTGCCTAAGCCTATTTAAAAGACCATCCATAACCAAGTTCCACAGGAAAGGTGAAATTACCCCACCTTGCGGACACCCTCTTTCCACCCTCCGTTCCCTAGAACAACCACTAATCTCAGACACCACCCGTCTATGTCTAAGACTAAAGTCGATCCACCTTTTCAACAAAGAGCAAATAACAAACCTATCCAGTGCTGATGTTATAGCACTGAATAGTACATTGTTGAAGGCCCCTTCAATGTCGGCAAAGGCACCCAGAACCATCAGTCCCGACTCAAGGGCCCTCTCCACATACGCTACTATTCTATGAATAGCCGCATCCGTGGAAAGACCCCTCAAGTACGCAAACTGATGATTGACCCTGAGCCTGCTCTCCAACTCAGGTGTCCTGATGTGCCCGTCCACCAGTCTTTCCAGGACGTTCAACAAAACAGGAGCTAGCTGTATGGGCCTCCACGAAGAGGCCTTACAGTAGTCCCCCCTACCCGGCTTAGGTAGAAATACTACCCTAGCCACCCTCTAGCACAGCGGTACAGTGCTCAATGCCAGGCAAGCCTGATACAGCGCAACCAACCGCCCCAAAATCACCGGTAAACTCCTCTGCAATAGCACAGGTTGAATACCATCAGCCCCCGCAGACCTGTATGGACTAAAACTCCAAACAGCATTCTGCACCTTCCTCTCAGTGCGATCCCTGAGCAGCCATGTAATTCCAGGGAGCACATACCATGCTCAATGATCTGCCGCTCCCCACTATCTAGCCCAGGAAAGTGATGCCGAAGAAGGACATCCAGAGTCTCATTCATTGACGTCGTAGACTGATTCGTCACATCATCATGAATTGACCCCGGTATCCTGGTCACATTGCCCTCCAGACTCCGAAGACACTTCACAGCATCCTCATACTTACTTACACTGCCACAAAAGTCGGTCCATGAACTTCGTTTTGCACATCGAACAGCAGACAAATAAACATTGCGAGCTTCCTTATACTCCCTCCAAATAACAGGGTCCCGTCCGTGACGACCCACTCTCTTAAAGAGGGTGGTTACACCCACTGGAAGAGCAGTGAGCTCATTTGTCCACCACGACGCCACCCTGTCCCTTCGTCTATATGTCCTAAGCGGGCATACCTCATCAAGAGAGTCCATTATCGCCTTTCCAATGGCAGCCGCCTGAGCATCAACGTCTTCAACGCTGTACAGTTGCCCATTGGGTACCATGTGAACTTTCTCCCTCAAACAAGCAGAGTATCTGCTCCATTCCACTTTCCTAATATTTCTACTACGAACAGCCACTGGCAAGCCAGCCGAGACAAGGAAACGAATGTACCTATGATCAGACCCCGACTCCTCATCTGACACAGCCCATCCATAAACCCATGCCTCAGCTAATCTGTTTGCCAGTGTGATGTCAATTACCTCACTCCTGTTAGCAACAACAAACGTAGGAGCACTACCTTGATTCACTCCTGAAAGATCAGTGGACATAATGTAATCAAACAGTACCTCACCTCTGCGATTAGTGTCGGTGCTGCCCCATACCAGGTTATGTGCATTAGCATCTGCACCCATGATAAGAGGCAGCTTATTGACTTGGCAATAGTCAACCAGCTTGCGCACAAGATCCCCAGGGGGATCAGTTGCTTCACCCGGCATATACACAGAGGCGAAGACCATTGGACCCCTACCCCACCACGTGACAACAGTGACTATATCCCTGCTCGTAAACTCTATCAGCAAATGTGCTCTCACATTCTTTGAAATCAAAACACATGCACGCGGCGTAGCATGCAAGTCTGAAACAAAGAGTTTATCAGCCTTACCTAAACCCCTCACAGCTCCTTTATAACAGTACGGTTCTTGAATGAGACAGATATGCGAGCAAACCGGGCGATTACGGGCGGCGGCAGCATTTAGGTGATGTTTGTGTCGCACCACTCCATCACAAAGACCACATAAGCTCATAGCCCCAGCTTTGGAGTGGTGGATATTAATTTGGGTCAGGTCAATAGTGGATAAGGCAACAAAAAATACCCCACCCAGCTGTTGACCCGACCCGATTTCTGGTATGTTGTAAGAGGTTTTAGTCGTCACAAAATAAGTTAATTTCGCTATAAGGTACACTTTCAGTCACAAAAACTGTCTTAAACTCCGATGCTTGTGCCTCAGCCGCCTCCGTGTAAGAACTAGTAACAACTCCATTGTTAATAGGCATTGAAATAGAAATGAGATTCTTTTTTACACTGCAGTATCTATAAAATGCTTTAGGATTTTGTTTGGCATTTTGACAAATTTTCTTTTCATACGACATTCTAGTTTGTCTTATTAGACAAATTTCTTGGTTTCTAACTTTTTTATACGCTAGCCAGTATTTAAATTTTTCGGATTGAGGTGAATAAATCGTCTATAAATGACGTCACAAAAAATACTACTTGTTTTTTCGGATCGTCTGTGTTCAGTGGCGAAACCAAGGTGCAAAAAAGAGGGAGGAGAGAGGTCGAGGTCGTATGGCTTTACTCTCAAATCCCTGGATTATTAGATAATGCAAAATGAAAGATATTGACGGATGACAATATCTGTACTCTTGCTACACGGATGCGTGGATTCAAATATCCACTGGTGGACTAAACTTCAATAAACGGCAACAAACTCGCTTCTACAAAATACCTATTACTTTATTAATGTAAAATACGAAGTCAGTTAAAATGTATAGTTTACAGCAGTAAAAGATACGGAGACTGAAAAAGGACAGAGTTCTAGTTCAGGAGGAAGTTAAAGTAAAAGTCAGGGAATTTAGGATTTGGTTGGTGATTTATAGGGAAGAAAAGGATGGGCATGGCCCATAGCACACGGTTGAATCTAATAGAAGTAAATATGTAATATTAGTATATTATGACTCTGGAGTCAACGTGGACTAAATATTACAGTTAGCAAGATTTAACAGAACGAATCAGCAGTTTAGTTCAAGGCTGACATCGGTCAGCCTGATAAATGCTAACGGTAAATAATTATAATAATTGGTAATTAACATAAGTTGAAGGCTGAGCTATTGAAGGAACGCAGAAGTTAAACTTATGAATAGAATTGGAGTTGGCCGATGCGGCCGACTTTACATAGAATGTAGGAATTAAGGAAACAACACAAATTAATTACTTTTCTATGTAAATCAAACTACAGATATGGACATCTTGGTCGATGTCAACTACACACTAGTAATAGGCAGTAATATTACACCGAACTATTAATATTACACTGGTAAATGGTGGCATTTTGAACTAAAAACTAATAATTATGGTAGGATTGAAATGGCCTAGAATATTTCAGGAAAAATACTATGAATAATTATAAACTTCGGTTCAGTACCGAACATACTCCGGCCCTTAAACTCATGCGGGAGCATGGGTTCAACATGTAATTAATTTAATGATAGAACATAATTTTTGGAAACAGAATACATGAAATTACACACCAGAACATACATATTCTGGAAATAACTATTACCTATGGATTACAGTTATTGAACTATCAACTAAACACACTTAAATACTCAAATTGAAAACTAAAAAATTGATTACACAACTACTAATAGTACAATATTTTGTATTTTACTACTTCTCGCATAATAATATCTACTTGATATTATAAAATCCTACGCTACGAATAATTCAATGTACAATATTTTGTACTTTACTACTTCGAACTTCGGTAATATCTATTTTATATTATGAAAATCTTCGCTACGATTACTTTATGTACAATTTTTTGTGCTTTACTACACTACGCAAATAATAAATGCAATTATACATGCAACACTACAAATACTTGACAATGGTAGTTGGAACTTTGTATACTTAGCATAGATAAGCATGCAAACTGCACTAAACCGAAATATATATGTACATGCCATGTGTTCTTATGCAAATATTACAAAAATACGAAATTGAGCTTTTGGACATGTGACCTACCAGGGGCTATGTAATTAGACGTACAGAGCGTGCTCCCAAAAGTTTCAAAACTTTTTGTGTTGCTATTAGAAATTTTTAGTTTCAACGCGATATTTAGACTCAACAAACTATGGGTTATTTTATGTGCAAAACGAATTCTTCATTTTTGCTCTAGAAAAAAATCGCTTTTTGTTTATGGGGCAAATTGAGATTTTTTAACCCTAAATATTAATAAACATCTTGAAAATACGCAATAATAAAGATTTTGTGCATACCCTATTGAGCCCTACTTTTTAAAAAAATCTTGTTAAATCAATGTTGCTAAACGAACTATTTATATTAAACACGATATTTAGACGTTGTTGAATATGGGCTATTTTATTGCAAAGTCGGTTTTGTGATTTTAGCGCAAAAATTTTAGGGTTATTTTAAGGGTAAATTTTAGGGTAATTTGAAATGTTTTTATGACAAACTATTTTTTTATAATTGGCGACACTTACACTACGGCCACCTGTGAAGAAAAAACTCATAAATTCAAAATTTTTTCAAACGGATCAAGTCGGTTGGACAAACCGATCCGCCCCGTGCATACTATATATTGCTTAAATCTAAATAGAATATGAACCAGTAGACATAGAAAGATGCGGTTAGCGCCATCGGATAGATCTTACTTAAAACTAAATGCATGTCCAACAACAACACCGTGCAAAGTATATTACCCGGGTAATACCGGTTTTTCGGTTTTTATGCATATCTTCTGAACTAAGTGCAATATTCTAATTCTGTTTAGAGATTTGTATGTTTCAAGGCTATGCAAAATTACTAACTTAAAACAATCATATGTACCTTTCATAAATTTATAGTTTTTGCGTAAAACTGTATAAAACCTGCTGATTCTTTTATGATATTTTTGTAAATTTTGTAACTATACATGCTTATAGTTTTGCAGTTTCTAATATAATATGGAGTTTTGTCTATGCATTACCTATGTTTTCAAGTGCAGTAAATGCTGTGTGTGGCGTTGTTTGTTGAAAATAACTTTAAATCTTTTTTGCAAAACTACATGGCAATCTTTTTGATTCAACGGCTCACTTTTACAATTTACATATTTACAAGTTTATTTTTTTATTGTTTCTTATACCAATACAATTTCTTCATACAAAGTTTACAAATTTTACATAGTTTTATGAATCTTAAGTTATTTTAAAAAACATACCCGTCAAAATAGTATTGCGCATTTGTGCTGCAAACATTAAAAACTATATTTACATGTTTCTGTTCTACTGCTAAAGTCATTCAGTTTAATTAGTTTTTACAACTTTTAATATTGAATCAAATAAAATAGAACATTAATATATTTACAAACCAGATTTAATTTTAAAAAATAATTTTTAGAATTAAAGATAAATAACTCGGTAATTTCACAAGTACTTAAGACAATAATAAATTAACAATTTTACAACAAATTCGTAAAATTGGTTTTAGACACAAAACATTATTACACTAAAACATATATTTTCAGTTCTTTTGTTTTCTTGAAACACAGTTTAAGTAAAAGATATTCACACATAAAAAATTTGCACTTGTTCTTGAGAATCTGGTTAATAAATGTAAAGACACTAAAGCTAATAGCTGTTGTTGTTGTCGTCGTCTTCGTTGTCTGCGTCACAGTCATAACAAGAGTCTTGGTCAGATTCCGCAGATGTTGCAATGTCTGAGTCGTCTGTTTGACCAGTGGGAAAACCAAAGACAAAGTAGGAGATGGGGGAAATCCAGAAAACATTTCTTGCCAGAAACTGGGATCAATAGTCACAGCAGCAGAACGTCCTTCAGGTTGTTCTTGTTTGTCTTCATTGCAGCATAACTTTCTGTTGTCTTGCTGAATAGCTTCGCAATTTTCAGAAGCGTCTTCTGCTTGGTTTTGCATTTCTTGGGGCAACGACGCATCAGTAGCTGCTTTTCGTTTTTTGGGTTGCTCAGCCAGAATATGAGGGTCCAACACTGTAAGCTGGTTAGCGCCATACAGAGCTGCATTATGTTGTTTTAAATATTGAGCAAGTTCGTTCATTTCCTAAAGAGTAAAGGACAAAGTAGAGCCACTGTAATTTGGAAACTTGCTTGAGTAATAGCGAGAGACGTTGTCATTTATCAGCATCTTGTACTCGCCGGTTAACCAACTGAAACTGAATCGTACACAAACCGAACTCAATGCAAAATGAGGAGTATCCTAGAAATTGAACTTTTTAAGTCGATCCCTGGGCTCGTCGGCCATAAAACTGTCACTTTTTCTTTCAAAGAATGGCAAAAGTTGAGTAAGTTTTCGTCCTGGCAGGGGATGATTTATGTGTTTTTCTAATAAATTAGTCGCCCAATCCAAGACACTGCGGCTTTCAAATAAGGAAAATGCAACTTTTGAATGCTTTGCAATTGCAGGGTTCTTGCGTCCAAAATAGTAAAAGTAAATTTGCTGAGTTGGGTCAAACACAAGTTTTGCTCGAATATCTTTTCCAATTTGCTTGCAATCTGGCTAAGTGAAGAATTCCCAATTTTGGGAGTTTAAAAGTGTGTCTGTACAGTTGGACAAGAACAAACTGCTTGAATTGTAGCTCGATGGTCCTGCCATGGTTGTAGAGTCAGAATAAGTTATTTAGCTTGAAACAAAACTTTTTCTTGCGGTGTACAAATGGTAGTGGTTCCACCTAAATAGCAGTAGTAAAATTAGCGGACAATTTAGGAGATGGTTTGTCGTTGAGACTTTTTATTGAAGTGAACTAAAAATATTTGCCAACGTCTTTTATACTTATTTGATTCTCGTGGAACTGGACGGTTCCAGGATCACTTCACAGTTGAAGCTTGTCAACTGCAGTAATGCTAAAACACAAAAGGGTTTGTGCCATGATTTCATTGGTCCGAAATAGGTTAACCCTGCCTCCTGCAAGTCAACCTCGACAAAATGAAAAGGCTATGTTGTAAAAGCTGCAACGCAATTTAGAGCTGTAAAATGTGTAGCGATTGCCACACTGTACCCCAACGATTTTTCTTCTTACCCTGCCGTCTCTCAAACATTGTTAGAAATGTATAAAAAGAAACTCAACATTCAAATACTTTATCACTTGTTGGCCACCTTCGCTTTGACTACTTCGCTACTACTACTGCTTCGCATCGCTCCAACTACAACTTCGACTTCGACTAAAGCAATCGTACATACGAATTGCATCGGTATCGGCTTACACGTCGACTTCCGCCTTTGCTTCCGGCTTCGATAATGTTTTGAATTATAAATTCATAAACATAAATCCAGTATACACGAATCTAAAAGTATTCTTTGCGAATACAACTTCAACTTGGATAGAAGCAAACGTTAATTCGTATTGCTCAACTACGGGTCGCTTCGAAAATGTTTTGAATTATAAATTCATAAACATAAATCCAATATACAAGAATATAAAAGTATTTTTCACGAATACAACTTCGACTTCGATAAAAGCAAACGTTAATTTGTATTGCTGAACTACGCGTCGCTTTGATAATGTTTTAAATTATAAATTCATAAACATAAATCCAGTATACACGAATATAAAAGTATTCTTTACGAATACAACTTTGACTTCGACAAAAGCAAACGTTAATTCGTATTGATCAACTACGCCTCGCTTTGATAATGTTTTGAATTATAAATTCATAAACATATATCCAGTATACACGAATATAAAAGTATTCTTTACGAATACAACTTTGACTTCGACAATAGCAAACGTTAATTCGTATTGCTCAACTACGCCTCGCTTCGATAATGTTTTGAATTATAAATTCATAAACATATATCTAGTATACACGAATATAAAAGTATTCTTTACGAATACAACTTTGACTTCGACAAAAGCAAACGTTAATTCGTATTGCTCAACTACGCCTCGCTTCGATATTGTTTTGAATTATAAATTCATAAACATATATCCAGTATACACGAATATAAATGTATTCTTTACGAATAAAACTTTGACTTCGACAAAAGCAAACGTTAATTCGTATTGCTCAACTACGCCTCGCTTCGATAATGTTTTGAATTATAAATTCATAAACATAAATCAAATATACATGAATATAAAAGTATTCTTTACGAATAAACCTTTGACTTCGACAAAAGCAAACGTTAATTCGTATTGCTCAACTACGCGTCGCTTTGATAATGTTTTGAATTATAAATTCATAAAAATAAATCCAGTATACACGAATATAAAAGTATTCTTTACGAATACAACTTTGACTTCGACAAAAGCAAACGTTAATTCGTATTGCTCAACTACGCCTCGCTTCGATAATGTTTTGAATTATAAATTCATAAACATATATCTAGTATACACGAATATAAAAGTATTCTTTACGAATACAACTTTGACTTCGACAAAAGCAAACGTTAGTTCGTATTGCTCAACTACGCCTCGCTTCGATAATGTTTTGAATTATAAATTTATAAACATAAATTAAATATACATGAATATAAAAGTATTTTTTACGAATAAACCTTTGACTTCGACAAAAGCAAACGTTAATTCGTATTGCTCAACTACGCCTCGCTACGATAATGTTTTGAATTATAAATTCATAAACATAAATCAAATATACATGAATATAAAAGTATTCTTTACGAATACAACTTTGACTTCGACAAAAGCAAACGTTAATTCGTATTGCTCAACTACGCCTCGCTTCGATAATGTTTCGAATTATAAATTCATAAACATAAATCAAATATACATGAATATAAAAGTATTCTTTACGAATAAACCTTTGACTTCGACAAAAGCAAACGTTAATTCGTATTGCTCAACTACGCGTCGCTTTGATAATGTTTTGAATTATAAATTCATAAAAATAAATCCAGTATACACGAATACAAAATTATTCTTTACGAATACAACTTCGACAAAAGCAAACGTTAATTCGTATTACTCAACTACGCCTCGCTTTAAAAATGTTTTGAATTATAAATTCATAAACATAAATCTAGTATACACGAATATAAAAGTATTCTTTACGAATACAACGTAAACTTCGACAAAAGCAAACGGTAATCCGTATTGCTTAACTACGCGTCGCTTTGATAATTTTTTGTATTATAAATTTATAAACATAAATCAAATATACATGAATATAAAAGTATTCTTTACGAATAAACCTTTGACTTCGACAAAAGCAAACGTTAATTCGTATTGCTCAACTACGCGTCGCTTTGATAATGTTTTAAAATATAAATTCATAAAAATAAATCCAGTATACACGAATATAAAAGTATTCTTTACGAATACAACTTTGACTTCGACAAAAGCAAACGTTAATTCGTATTGCTCAACTACGCCTCGCTTCGATAATGTTTTGAATTATAAATTCATAAACATATATCTGGTATACACGAATATAAAAGTATTCTTTACGAATACAACTTTGACTTCGACAAAAGCAAACGTTAGTTCGTATTGCTCAACTACGCCTCGCTTCGATAATGTTTTGAATTATAAATTTATAAACATAAATCAAATATACATGAATATAAAAGTATTTTTTACGAATAAACCTTTGACTTCGACAAAAGCAAACGTTAATTCGTATTGCTCAACTACGCCTCGCTTCGATAATGTTTTGAATTATAAATTCATAAACATAAATCAAATATACATGAATATAAAAGTATTCTTTACGAATACAACTTTGACTTCGACAAAAGCAAACGTTAATTCGTATTGCTCAACTACGCCTCGCTTCGATAATGTTTTGAATTATAAATTCATAAACATATATCCAGTATACACGAATATAAAAGTATTCTTTACGAATACAACTTTGACTTCGACAATAGCAAACGTTAATTCGTATTGCTCAACTACGCCTCGCTTCGATAATGTTTTTAATTATAAATTCATAAACATAAATCAAATATACATGAATATAAAAGTATTCTTTACGAATAAACCTTTGACTTCGACAAAAGCAAACGTTAATTCGTATTGCTCAACTACGCCTCGCTTCGATATTGTTTTGAATTATAAATTCATAAACATATATCCAGTATACACGAATATAAATGTATTCTTTACGAATAAAACTTTGACTTCGACAAAAGCAAACGTTAATTCGTATTGCTCAACTACGCCTCGCTTCGATAATGTTTTGAATTATAAATTCATAAACATAAATCAAATATACATGAATATAAAAGTATTCTTTACGAATAAACCTTTGACTTCGACAAAAGCAAACGTTAATTCGTATTGCTCAACTACGCGTCGCTTTGATAATGTTTTGAATTATAAATTCATAAAAATAAATCCAGTATACACGAATATAAAAGTATTCTTTACGAATACAACTTTGACTTCGACAAAAGCAAACGTTAATTCGTATTGCTCAACTACGCCTCGCTTCGATAATGTTTTGAATTATAAATTCATAAACATATATCTAGTATACACGAATATAAAAGTATTCTTTACGAATACAACTTTGACTTCGACAAAAGCAAACGTTAGTTCGTATTGCTCAACTACGCCTCGCTTCGATAATGTTTTGAATTATAAATTTATAAACATAAATTAAATATACATGAATATAAAAGTATTTTTTACGAATAAACCTTTGACTTCGACAAAAGCAAACGTTAATTCGTATTGCTCAACTACGCCTCGCTACGATAATGTTTTAAATTATAAATTCATAAACATAAATCAAATATACATGAATATAAAAGTATTCTTTACGAATACAACTTTGACTTCGACAAAAGCAAACGTTAATTCGTATTGCTCAACTACGCCTCGCTTCGATAATGTTTCGAATTATAAATTCATAAACATAAATCAAATATACATGAATATAAAAGTATTCTTTACGAATAAACCTTTGACTTCGACAAAAGCAAACGTTAATTCGTATTGCTCAACTACGCGTCGCTTTGATAATGTTTTGAATTATAAATTCATAAAAATAAATCCAGTATACACGAATATAAAATTATTCTTTACGAATACAACTTCGACAAAAGCAAACGTTAATTCGTATTACTCAACTACGCCTCGCTTTAAAAATGTTTTGAATTATAAATTCATAAACATAAATCTAGTATACACGAATATAAAAGTATTCTTTACGAATACAACGTAAACTTCGACAAAAGCAAACGGTAATCCGTATTGCTTAACTACGCGTCGCTTTGATAATTTTTTGTATTATAAATTTATAAACATAAATCAAATATACATGAATATAAAAGTATTCTTTACGAATAAACCTTTGACTTCGACAAAAGCAAACGTTAATTCGTATTGCTCAACTACGCGTCGCTTTGATAATGTTTTAAAATATAAATTCATAAAAATAAATCCAGTATACACGAATATAAAAGTATTCTTTACGAATACAACTTTGACGTCGACAAAAGCAAACGTTAATTCGTATTGCTCAACTACGCCTCGCTTCGATAATGTTTTGAATTATAAATTCATAAACATATATCTGGTATACACGAATATAAAAGTATTCTTTACGAATACAACTTTGACTTCGACAAAAGCAAACGTTAGTTCGTATTGCTCAACTACGCCTCGCTTCGATAATGTTTTGAATTATAAATTTATAAACATAAATCAAATATACATGAATATAAAAGTATTTTTTACGAATAAACCTTTGACTTCGACAAAAGCAAACGTTAATTCGTATTGCTCAACTACGCCTCGCTTCGATAATGTTTTGAATTATAAATTCATAAACATAAATCAAATATACATGAATATAAAAGTATTCTTTACGAATACAACTTTGACTTCGACAAAAGCAAACGTTAATTCGTATTGCTCAACTACGCCTCGCTTCGATAATGTTTTGAATTATAAATTCATAAACATAAATCAAATATACATGAATATAAAAGTATTCTTTACGAATAAACCTTTGACTTCGACAAAAGCAAACGTTAATTCGTATTGCTCAACTACGCGTCGCTTTGATAATGTTTTGAATTATAAATTCATAAAAATAAATCCAGTATACACGAATATAAAATTATTCTTTACGAATACAACTTCGACAAAAGCAAACGTTAATTCGTATTACTCAACTACGCCTCGCTTCAAAAATGTTTTGAATTATAAATTCATAAACATAAATCTAGTATACACGAATATAAAAGTATTCTTTACGAATACAACGTAAACTTCGACAAAAGCAAACGGTAATCCGTATTGCTCAACTACGCGTCGCTTTGATAATTTTTTGTATTATAAATTTATAAACATAAATTCAGTATACACGAATATAATTGTATTCTTTACGAATACAACTTCGACAAAATTAAACGTTTATTCTGATTGCAAGACTACGCCTTGCTTCGATAATGTTTTGAATTATAAATTCATAAACAAACTTATAGTATATGGAAATATAAGTATCTTTTATAAATTTAATTTCTTTTGTTATTCAAAAACGTACAATAAAAGTAATGTTAGAACCAAGTGTTGCGTGTACAGGATTGTTTGCCTGTGGATACTGCACTTTTACATTTTGATCTAAAAAGCTTTGCAAAAATCATGTTTTAGATAGCCATTCAAAGTATGAACGATATTTAATGTCAAGGCGCCGTCAATTTGAGGAGTTTCAGAAATCTCCTAAACCAACAGTAATCCAGTTAGGCGAATTATCTATAGATACAATGAGCTAGTTATTAAATCAAAATGTTGTTCTTGATAGGTGAAACATGTTTACGAATTGAAAGTGTAAAAACTGCAGTCGCTATATTCAACAAATCTCTGTGGTGGCGTATAAATGCACATATAATTTAATAAACTTTAACACGTGTACAAACAGGAATAAATGCAACTAAGTACAACTTAAATTTTAATGCTGGCCATGATATAGTAAGACAGCCATCCGTTTACCAAACATGTAACCAATATTTTATAGCAATGCAAACTAACAGGTTATAATCCACAGAATTAGTCTTGGTATTTAACGTTTGGTTTTTTGTAGGTTAACATAAACCTCTATGTCGATGCAAAAAAATAAAAAACAGCAACCTTTATGATTTAAATCTAGCATTAAAATTCTTGCCAACACTATTTTAAGTTTCAAGTCAAAAGTTTATGTTGGATGTTTCAAGTATTGTTTGTATCTAAATTTAAAATGTATTATTGTAATAAACAAACATATTTGCAAAAACAATGTTATGTAAAATTTATAAGGTTAATAGTAGTAAGCAAATTCAACACTGTAGGATTCGAAAAACTAAGCAATTCTTTAAATAAAAAAAGTACAATTGTCTAAATAATTTAAAATTAATGATTAACACAATAGGTAAACGTGAAAATATGGAAACCAGACATGTTTTGAAAATTATTAGTGATTATTTAGTATTATATAAATAACACTAAAAAACAAGAGCCATCCAATATTTGACTGTAATGACAAAATATTTTTGTGAATATCTGTGGTAATGTAGTTTTAATCAATAAACAGTAAACTAGCAAATAGCGATAACTAAATATATTAAAAACACCTTTTTCTAAATTTCGAAGATATAATGTTGTGCACCACGGTGGAAATATTATAAGAAAATATAAAAAACACAAATAGTGAATAAATTTTATAATGTTATACGCAATGTATCAAATAAAAGTGATAAAAGTGTATTGTTACACGTAAATTATATAAACCAAAACTTATACAGAAATATAATATATAAATAAGCAATAGAATAATATTATTGAAGTGAACCGTAAATAAATTACTGTATATATGTCAATTCTAAAAAATTTTCAAATGTACTGTTGCACGGAATAATGTGCAGTCTTATTTACAACTAACTCAGTGACAGTCGCAAACATTTGTGTCTATACAATGGCAGAAATTTGTAAATCATACTTGAATTCGAAGCTAAAGGGCTCATTTTCTGCCTTAAGTGGGTTTATAAAAAACAATAATCATTTTTACGACAAGAAACTAGTGGATAAAGAATTAAGCCAACTGCATTCATTTACTCTACACAGGCCTATTAGGAAGAATTTCAAACGCCAAAGTAATATTGTTAATATGGCGGGAGAAATATTCTGTGCAGATTTAAAAATTCTAGGGTCAGTGTTATCAAAAGCGAATTCTGGATTTGAAAACATACTCTTTTGCATTGAAGCGTTTAGCAAGAAGCTTTATTGTAGATTTATGAAGAACAAAAGACCAGAAACAGTTATCAAAGCAATACAAAGTATATTCCAAGAAGCAAAAATAACACCAATTTATTTATTAACAGATCAAGGTTAGCTAAATAAAGCTAATAAGGTACCATATAACCAACTCAAACGTTTTCAATAAATATAGTTAAAACGTATATTGGGCTAACTACGATATAAATATAATAATTTGTTTCTTATAGGCACTGAATTTTGAGCGGAGTCGTTTCGAAAGTTTTTAAAAAGCAAAGGAATAAAATACTATAATACCTATAGTGAGACCAAATTAAGTATGTAGAAACAGTCATAAGGTCAGCAGAAATACACATTAAACAACAGTTTTATATTACAATTCTTAATAATAGGTACATGCGCATGCTTTAACACTATATATTTGCTTATTTAGGACAATTTTTTAAAAAGTGGCCAGATACATAACTGAAAAGCAAACAAACCGCATCCTTGAAATATTTCCTGCATTTGTGAAAACGTACAATAACACATTTTATTCTACAATCCAAATGCCGCCCAATAGCGTGAACAGTTTGAATGAAAATGATGTGTGGAGAACCATGTACTCAGATCTTATTAACGACACTACGAAGCGTAGACCTGTGTTCGAGCCTGGGGACCGTGTGCGAATCAGTCGTACTAAATTAACATTTGAGAAAGTTAAGTATATTAGAGCGTATCACGTGAGTTAGAATTACAGATATTAAAACATGTATAAATAGAGGGACTTGCAAACAATCGAGGTTATGTGTTTCTAACCTTTACCCAGGCTACAACTAAAATTTCGGGGTTGAATTGTTCATTGTCAAGGCTGTCAACTTACAAACCATACCAGTAACATACTACTTAAAAGATTTAAATTACAACAGCATTACTGGATCGTTTTATAAAGAAGAGCTCAGTAGAGTGGAAGAATCAACATGAATTCTACACCGTTTATGCCGTATGTTACCAATGCTATCAAACAGCATATCAACAACAAACGCAGGAGATTTGACAAACACTGTTGTTCCCTATTAGATCGAGACCCAGCAGGTACCGAAAACATCTACATAACAATAACAAGTGACCAGCAAAACAATATTTATACTGGAAACACGCCGTCTGACTTTGTTGCTGTCCTCCCTACACCTTTAAACCTTGAAAATTACGACGTTGGACTAGTGAGTTTGAGATACACAAGCAGCATACAGCCAGCTATAGCTCAGCATGTACCAGCCACTCCAATACGTAGCGTTCGTAGCGCTGAAGTTTCTGACCCAGATCCTATTAAAAAACTGTTTCCCAACTACAAAACAACCATCAAGACATTTCTTAATATCCAGAAACAAGAGGCAACTGTACACGAATTTATGACCAAACTTAACGAAAAGTTAAAGCTGAATCAAGACAAAATTCCGCTCAAAATTGAACAAAAAGCCATCAGCCTAAATCCTGAGCAAATACATATGATCCTTTTAAACTTTTCAAAATCAAATAGTGTAATTGTTGAAATTCCCGAAACTCTCTCATTGTTTTTCAAGCAAGGCAGATCACGGTTTATGTCAGGAAACCATTTACCGTATGACTTTGCACGCCAAGCAGACTTTGATATTATTCCAATGGGCGCAAACTTTAACTTTGGGGCTGAAAAAATACAAAATATGGAGAACGTAATACAGTTATACCAAGGCTTTGAGAATTTTATTATTTTCAGAAAGCAAATAAATACAGGAGATTCTGACTATCGTAAATGTTTTGAACGTTTTAATTCTGAGATGCGCGATCCAGCCAATAGTAATACAAAATTGAAGATTGAGTTTCCAGCTGATACCAGCAATACAAAATGCAAATTAACGCTTGAAGGAAAAGGTGATAATGTTGTCCTCCTGGAACCAATAACACTATGCTTAGGCTTGCAGCAACACGACAAGTTCTATGATGGCGTCTACGAATCTGAATTTGACTTTGACGAAGAGAAATACAATGAAATTGTAGACTATGAGTACATGAACATACGCCTGTTTACAATGTGTGCACATTATATCCCAATGAGAGAACCAGAAGAAATAGACTTGGACTACGTAGTACACAAAATTAACCACACTCTGAATGAACAGCTGTGGAGTCATACGACAGTACGGTTTAAACATGAAGACGGACAGCTTAGTATTCCAAACCTACGAGAAGACATTACTGTACAGCTTCCCCTACTTGTTAATAGATTGTTTGGGATTGATGACAACTCCATATTTAAAGATGGTGTCGTTGCCCATCTCGAGCCCGAATTAGTTAAAGAAGAAGAACAAGAGAAAGAAAATGAAGAATTTGAAGAGGATGTGGAGCCTGAGCATATTGAACCAGCTAAACGCATGCTAATAGCATGCAACTTGATTGAAACCCAGCTCTACGCTACCCATGCTCTACCGCTACTGCGCTCAGTGAACATTTCTAGCGAGTATAATAAAGAAACAGTGCACAACTTTTTGCCAATACTTTATTTGCCACTAAAACAGCAGGGACAGCAAGTAATACGAATAACACTTTTAAACGAATACAGAAGCCTTTTCACACTTCCCGAGAACTCGCAAACAATTATTGAACTGCAGTTTAAGCCTCGAAAAGTATAAACTGAGAATTTAAAATAAAAAGACACAGTTTGTAATTTGCGAGTCATTCTTAACTCAACTTTCAAGCAACAACAACGTCAGCCTGGTTACTTGCAAAACTATTTCAAACAACAGTGCAGTGCTCTAATTTATTTACAACCTTAGCTAACATGTTGTAAAACATGCGTAAAATGATGTGTAAAAACGTTTACGAATCTGACGCCGGTAAAAAACCTTCAAGTCGTTGACGAAGAACTTTTGAAAGACAGTTTACTTGGGGAATACTGTACACTTGAACCAATTAAAAACATTACTACGAAAGACGACGAACAAATGGGAGCTGGAGAAGATACTGTAGGAGTTGGTCTTGAAAACACAGCAAACAGCAGTGAAAACAGTGAATTAGGCCTAGAAAATACCCAAAAATTAGTTCCCCTTAAATCGCGACAGCCATCTAACGCCGTCTAAGTTCTCACAAGTGCCGCGTAACTCATTGCCGTGTAATTTGTCCTAAAAGAATATAAAACAGTAACAAAACGCAATATGCCTAAAAATCAGACAGGTGGTCGTTTTGTAGTTCGTAAAAAAGCACAGTCTGGAGGTTCAAGAAAACGCATCGTTCGTCGGCGCGTTCAGACTGGTGGCCGTTTTCGACGTAATCCAGTTAAGCATACTAAGCAACGTGGTGGAGGCAGATCATCTGCTCAGTCTGGAGCAGGAAGACGAAGAAAAGCATACAGACGCAAATAACTTATAAACTCGTGTATGTTGGATTCTAATTTATTCATCATTTAGCCTACAACCAAGCAATATCTACAAAGAATTAGCAGCTCTGTCTCAGCATGGATTCTACAGCAGGATTTTACGACGAATTTACAATTTACGAGGGTTCCCAGAAATCAATTCAAAACAACCTCATCTTAGACAAGTTGCCTCTAACCAACGTCAGCGTTGAAGATGCCCCCGAGTATTACCCATACTACCCTGTACTTAGCCCGCGTGATAACAAAAATCCCCTCATTTTTGATATACTAAAATCCCTGGGCAAGTATTACAACTTTAACGAATCCCATTTGGAACTAACATGCCGTGTAATGCTAGCAGATGAAAAGCCAATAGCTGCTACTGATATGGTGGCTCCGTGTTCAATGTTGTTTCACGGTTTATTCAACAACATGGAGTTCTATTTAAATGGCCAGCTGGTTAGTGACAACTCAAATCATTACGCCATCAGTTCTTACTTGAAAAAGGAACTCTCATCAAATCCAATTGAAAAGAAAAACGGAATGTTGGACCAGTTGTATATTCCTTACACCACCCCAGACACATTTGCTAAAACAGACGACGGATTTATGGCTTGATATAATATTTCCAGAGAATCAAAGCCGTTTACAATGGTGGAAAGGCCTGAATCACCATTTTTTACACAGAATCGAATGTTACCAGGAGAAACTGATATCCGAATAATTATGAGAAGATCCCACCTTGCTTTTTGCATAGATGAAGAAACTGAAACCAGAACCGGAATCTCTGGGTGCCCGTTTAGGGTTGACATCGTGAATGCTGTATTGCACTTGAAGAGACAGACAGTATCTCCATTGGCCATTGAAAAGCATCGACTTAACCTTACCAATGGAACGCTGAAGTACCCTTGCCTTGAACCTGAAGTGAAGAACTTTGTAATACCATCTGGCGTGAGTTCACACTCATTGGATAATTGCATCAACGGAAGATTACCACAAGTTATTGTGTTTGGCCTAGGGGATTCTAAAGCGTATCTGGGAAAGCTTACAAAATCCTTTTGCAACTTTCAACGTTTCAATTTAAGTGAAATAACTGTCTCAATGAACCAAGAAGCAATTGAGTACAAGACGTTGCCTTTACAATTCAAGAATGAAGATGGATCAGGAGAAGAAAACTTTTTGCTGGCTCTTAATACCCTCAAGAAAACAGCAGCTAATCCAAGCCTTAGTAATGGCGTAAATAGAAACAATTATACAAAGGGCAGAGTCCTATTTGCATTTGAGCTTGTACCTACACAAGCTAATGCTTTGAGTGTGAACAAAACTGGACAGGTCCAAATAAGTTTGAAGTTCAGAACCGCACTAACTAAATCAGTGACAGCTATACTGTATAGCCAATATCAAAACATAATAAAGATTGACCGCAACAAACAAGTTATCATCAACCGTTAAAATGTAAAGTACCAAACAAGTTTGTGCAAAAACAAAAAAAAACATTTAGCTCCTTGTATATATGTTAATGTATCTATAACAAATCTGTTTGTTTCTTTACAGATGTTAAACAAACAACTACGTTTACATCATGAACACTAGAGATTTATAACAATGTCCCGAAATCTTACTTGGAGAAACTCAAGTAAACTACTACGTAATTGCAGCAGATCAAATGCGGTCAACTCTGCTTAGCGCAGAAAAACGAAACAATGGAATTACTTACCCTATCGCAATTATTCAGAATACATACAAGTTGGAAAGCCCTGGCAAACACTGGATATCTTACTGGAGGACTTCAAAGGACAACTTCGAATATTTTGACTCGTATGGAAATCTAATTTAACGGTATCAAAATTTGCAATGGCCTGGAAAACACATGTTGGCTGAAAACTGCACAGCGCTACAAAGCAGCAGATCTACAGTGTGTGGAATGTATTGTATATATTATCTCTACTCTAGAGCCTTAGGAATTAGTTACAAAGACTTCTTAGGTATATTTACAAGCTCTGTATTAGCTAATGATAGAAAAGTGAGAAAATTTATACAAATGATACCTAGTGTAATACCAAATATGTATAATGTACCACCTAAGTTACAGTCTAATACATTCAAAGTTTCGTGACCAGAGTTTTGCTATAGTTTAATAATGAACCAATATTTAATATTTTATTATAGTGTAAGAAGTGTAGCCTTACTTTATGAAAAATGTATAGAAATTTAGTATAAATAGCAGTGTTTGTTAAAACTTTTGTCAGTAGCAGTTTAGGGTTAATGATGTCAACAGCAAACACTGTCGACTTTAGACTAATTTACCCGTTTACGGCCATGATATGTGGCCCTAGTTCATCAGGAAAAAGTGCTCTCTGTGCCTAAGTGTACATAGTGGTATTAAAGCTCAGCTTATAATTGTTGCTACAATGGAACTGGAAGTTGAAGTGGAAACTGAAAAAACTATAAAAGTGCGTAACCCTACCTTTTCAGGTAAAAATGACGATATCTTTAATACAAGTGAAATTGACAAGTTTGTATTAAACAGCACAAATAAGTGCGTAGAAAGACTCACTGATTTTGACAAGTACGGAACTATATAGGTACTTTGAAAAAATTGAATCAGTTTAAGTCAAGATTGGTGTACTGAACCTATTTGCAAATGCGGCAGCAGAAGAATACATCAAGTTTCCTAACATGAAACCTAATAAAAGAGGATATTTGAACATTAAAAATAAATGCAACGAGTGTTTTAAGTACTGTGTCGCTGCTCATCGGTTTCAACATGAAATTGCAGACGATAAAATGTACAAACTAAAGTTACAAAACGAAGTGCAAAATGTACAACATTTGAAACAAAGCTTAGAATCCCTAGAGCCCTAGTACCGACCATACTTTTCAAGGTTTGACTTCACTAATGTTAAATTTCCTTTGCAAATAAATAACCTGGCTGGATTAAGAGCATTTGAAATAAAAAATCAACTTGGAATCAACATTTAGAGCCACCGCAAAGATCAAATTATTCAAATACAAAGATGCCAAAATAACGATATCAGTGAAAAGTGCAATTTATTTCTTATCCAAAACGATTCTGCAAATGAACAAAACAAAGCTTATCATCTGGTGTCAATTACTGATTTGTCTAAATTTCTTTGTAACGAAAGATCACATAAGCAATTTTATTGCCAGCCTAGTTTAGATCGTTTAATTCAGAACAGAATTTGGATCAGCATCTAGAAAACTGCTAAACACTTGTCTTAAAGCACATTGTGTTTCCAAAATTACACGAACGAATTAAGTTTTTTAAACTGTGGCAAACTCTTCCGTACCCATATATAATTGTTTACAAGTTCTCAACATTCTTAAATCCCATTGAAGATGCAAGATCTGCAAAAAGCAACATCCAGATTTCAAATGAGATTCTTCCAGCAGCATATTCCTTTGTCGTTATCAGTCAAATGAAAGACCACGATAAGGTGTTAGCAGTAGGGTATTTTGATGGTCTAAATATAATAAATAATTTCTTTGAACGAGTATTTGCTTAGGCAAAAAAGTTATTGTCTAAAATAAGAAACACTAACAACTTTGTGCAGCCATCAGAAGTAGTAAAGAAAAAATTTAATAAAGCAACACATTGTCACATGTGCAAACGTGAATTTGACAACAACAAGAAGATTTTCAAGAATTTTCATCATAATCACCACCAAGGTAACTTTGAGTTTGCAGCATGCAGCCGATGTAATCTACAAATAAAATACAAGTTTGAAATACCCATAATTTCACACTGTGGAGGAACAATTGACTACCATCTATTAATTAGTGCAATGAAAACAAATCACTTTAAAGCCAAGGATGTAAAAATTATTGCAAAATCCGCCAGTGACATAAAATCCATAACAATAACTTCAAAGGATACTTGGCTACAAGGTCTTCATCTCCAATACCCGTCAGAAGGGAACACTGAAAAACAGTATACTGGAAAAAAATTTAACTCAAAAGTAAAAGTTCGTTTCATCGATTCCAGTTGTTTATGGATTCGAGTTTAACAGATTTGGTTGAATCTTTGAAAATGCAAAACAAACAAGATCTGAAACTTGTGTCGCAGTGTGTACAGTATTTTGCTCCCTTATGTAAAATAAAATCAAGAAACCCAGAAGCTAAGAAGTATGCAGAAGAATGTATTAAACTGTTACAGACGCCCCTGTTCTTTCCGTTCAAGGCATTAAACAATCGTTTTGCATTTGTGAAGCAACTGCCTTCAAGAGAACAATTTCAGCGATCGATACTAGACGACGAGCTAGTTTCTGATACGGATTGGGAACTTTTGCAAAACGTGTGTACTCCATTCAAACTGAAAACATTGCGCGATTATACTCGGGTTACGTGTCTCATTGAAACACTTTTGCTTGCTGAAGTATGGCAAAACTTTAGAAAGCTTGGACTTCAAAACTACGAACTGGACCCAACCTACTCAATGACGCTGCCCAGCTTCTCTTGGGATTGTTTTTTGAAGTTTACCGATGCCGAAATTGATAACATAAGAGATCAAAGAATATTAGACATTGCAACTAATGAAATACGCGGCGGTCAGTGTATTTTCACTCAGAAGTATGTAGTTGCCAACCACGAGCGATGTCCTGGAGGATTTGACGAGTCAAAGCCTCGCAAGCAATTGCTGTCACTTGATATCAATAGTTTATAATATGCACATAGCATGAAACAGCTAATGCCAGTGTCGGATTACGAGTATATAGAAGCTGCAGACCTGAAACATATCAACTGAGCTGATTCTAACTTTGGCAACGAAGAAAATAGTTATGGCTACATACTTGTAGCTGATTTGGAATACCCTGTACATTTACACCAGCGAGACAAAAACCTGCCTCTTGCAATGGAAAAGCGAACATTAAATTAGCAAGACGTTGCCACCATCATTTGCCCGAATAAATCTACAGCTGCCCGGTTGCAGCGACAAGTCTTTCGATCCCGATTAATGTTAACTCTTCATAACAAGTACAAGTATACAGTGCATTTTAGGGCTCTGCAGTATTATTTGTCTAAGGGATTAGTTTTATTAAAAGTTCATTGTAGGGTAAGGTTTAAACAACAACGCTGTTTTAAACCATACATTGATGTTAATTTGAAAAAACGAAAATCAGCCAAAACAGAATTTGAGAACAAAGCACTTAAAAAAATAACAATGTTATTTACGGAAAAACAATTACAAATATCTTGGAATTTGTGAATTCTCATATTTGTTTAAGTGCAGCAGAAGCTGAAAAATCATTAGCATCACCTCGATGCAAAGACTTTGAAGGATTGTCCGAAGATCTCAGCATATTTACAAAAGAATTGAAAAAGTATCGCGTTACTAACTTGCCTTTAACTGGATTTGCTATTTTAGACTTTGCAAAAATGTTTTTTTTATGAAAAATGGGATTGTCGTTGTGAGATATTTAATAACAAAGCATATCTGGATTACTCTGATACCGATGAATACGAAATGCACACAATTGACGAGCTAAATACGGTTTGGGACGATATTTTCAAAGCATGGAGTTTGATTTCAGCAAAATTTCTCGCGACCACAAGTTTTTTAAGATTTATGAAAACCAGTACCCAGGCTTACAGTCTTAATAAAGACAAAAGCGGAAAGTTAAGAATACAAAGCTTAGACTTGAAACAACTAATTATTTTGAAACCAAAAATGTATAGTTCACTGTTCCTAAACGACACTGAACAACAAAAGTGTACAGGAATTCCAGCAGTTGCAATAAGGCAGTGTAAACACTACAAGTATAAAAAAATGTTAGAAACAAACAAACCTTGTAAAATAGGTATATATACAATAAGAGCAAGAGATCACAACTTGCACACTGTCAACTATACAAGATTAGCATATAATTCTATAGAACTATCTCGTGTGTTTCCAGATCCAACTAACTGTAATTATAGTTTACCCTTTGGTCATGTTGACTTACGTAAGACATAACTTGTTTTACAACATCACATACGTGAAACAAAAACTTGTAAATATGTAAATATTGTAAAAATTTTTTTTTAAATAACAGCCTTAGTTGAGAAACAGAATTAAAGTATGTGTAAGCTTGTGTAAATATTAAATTTGTATATAAACATTTAAGTTAAACTAAACTTACTTTAGTTTGTAAATCAAGGCATAAAAATTTTGTATATAAAAATGTAGTTGTTAGTTTAGTTATAAGTAGCCCTATGTATTTAATTTTAGCCTAATAATATACTATAAATACAAATTTGAAAAATTATAAATTAATTGTAAAACGTCTGTATTGTAAGATGTACATATGTGTAAATATTGTATTTGCGTTGTGTAAATATTTAACTTAAGTTTAATTCGGAGTACTTAAAACCATTATGTAAATATCGATGTAAAATGTGTCGGTTTAGCAGGAAAATTTCAAAAAAAAATAAAGTGTAAATATGTAAATACTTTAATTAAATCACTTTATTGGCATTTCTCCTGGTTGATTTTACTTATATTCCTACAATTAGCATACAACACCAGGGAAATGACCATTTAAAGGGAGCTACCTACTACCTATGTGCGTGCCTACCTACGTACAGGATACATGCAATAATAATATTATTATTATTATTGTTATTATATACCATGGCCACGTAACACTATTCAAATCCATGCTAATCTGCCTGTCTCCCAATACATCCCATCACATCTTTCGTTTCCTTCATATCTTCCCGTGTTCATTCCTTCCACATCTGCCCATATATCTTCCCCATATCTTTTCCGTTCCTCCCCCCATACCTTCTTGGATATCTTTCCCATCCAACCAACTCGGGTTTTCTCATTTCCCATATCCACACTCACCCCACCACTACCAACACCTCCCTATTCTACAACACACTAGGCAATCCCTCTACTCTCCTTGTAGTGATACCGTTAAACAAGTATCACACGTTCATTGCAATTGTCTGTAAATGACTTTACAGAAATTAAAACACTTTTATTAGAATTGTCTGTAAATGACGTTACAAAAAATAATACTCGTTTATAAGAATCGTGTGTAGATAATGTCACAAAAAATATGACTTGTTTATTAGGATCGTTTGCAAATGACGTCACATTTAATATTCTCGTTTATAACGATCGTCTGCAATTGACGTCACAAAAAATATAACGTGTTTACTAGGAACGTCCAGTAATGACGTCACAAAGAATATAACCTGTTTATTAGGATCGTCCGTAAATGACTTTACGAAAAATATAACTAGTATTTAAGATCATCAGTAAATACCGTCAAATAAATATAACACGTTTATTGGCATCGTTTGTAAAAGTTACAGAAAATATCACTTCTTATAAGAATTGTCTGTAATTGACTTTAAAAAAATACAATTTTTATTACAATCGTCAGTAAATGACGCTACAAATATATAACTAGCTTTCAAGAATGTCAGTTAATACTGTCAACAAAAATATTACTTACTTATTAAAATTATCTGCACAAGACGTCACAGAAAATATCACTCCTTTATTAGAATCGTTTGTAAATGACATTAAAAAAATATTACTTGTGTATAACGATTGTCAGTAGATTACGTCACAAAAAGTATGACTCGTTTATTAGGATCGTCTGCAAATGACGTCACAAAAAATAATAATTGTTAATTAGGATCGTCCGCAAATTGAAGTCACAAAAAACAAATTTTGTTTATTAGGATCGTCCACAAATGACGTCACAAAACATATTAAACATTTATTAGGATCGTCTGTAAATAAATTTAGGAAAAATATTACTTGTTTATTACGATCGATCGTAAATAGTGTTGAAAAAATAATAAAAATTATTAAGGATCGTCTGCAAATTGCGTCAAAAAAATATTTTTTGTTTAAATAAATTGCCTGCAAATGACGTCCCAAAAAATTATTTTTATTGAGATTCTCAGTAAATTACGATTAAAATATATTAATTCTAGATTAAAGTCGTCCGGTAATGATGTCACAAAAAATACTCGTTTATTAGTATCGTATGTGATTGACGCCACAGATAAAATTATTTTATTAGGATTATTCATGAGTGACGTCACAAAAGATAATATTTATGTACTAGATTTGTCTAAAAATGATGTCACAAAAAATAATAAATGCTAAGATCGTCTATAAATAACGTCACAGATTTTATAAGTAGGTTTGCCAGATCTGGCAATTTAAATTCCGGAACACGTTTTTGAGAAATCCTAAAAAACATATAGTACTAATTTAAGTTGTCAAACTAGCCCAAATTGCTGCTACAATGGCATTTAAATACAAGTTATAAGTATATTATGCAAAATTGAATAAACAACATGCAAATACCCTGGAAAATTATACATATAAATAATCTTACTATTCATTCTCATTCGTACCACAACCCAACTCTCATTAATTATCTAGTATACAACGAATTATTAGGTCGGTGTAACCGATTAACAATTCGTTTTAGATTTGCAACAAAATCATTTTGTATAACGCCACTTTGATCCGCTACTGCTATAATTTTTTTGGCCTCTCGCTTTTTGAGATTAAGATTTATTTTTCAGAAGAAAACAAAAATCATTTTTCAGTTTTCCGAAAACATTTGGAGAAAACATTAGTTTTGAAGCCTAATTTTATAAACCAATTTTTTCGGATTAATGAAAACTTTTGAATTTTGAAAAACTACTTTTTAGAAAATAGTCAAAGCGTTATAAAACATCATATTATGTCAAAATCGGAGGAGAACTGTAGAACCTACAAAGCGGCAAAGTATTAAAATTTGATTTTTTTTTTAACTTTAGCGGGCTACTGTGAGCAAACAACGCAAAATGCAGTCGAGTGGATCCCCACTATTTAAAAGTAGCTTGATTTTTGTAGACATGACTTTTTGAAACTGTCGAGTTCAATGTGAAACCATTCCGTTGTTAGAGTTATAGCTCAGCCATCGTTTCACTTTTTAGGTTTGAAACACGTTTTGCAGAACGCACGATTAATTAGCAGAATAGCAATAATGTGATAACAAAATAATAAACTACTAGCTTGCACATTGTTTCGATATTTGCCAATTTATTTTCGTAAGTTGAACTTTGCATAAGTAGAAGTTTGATCATAGAAGCAATTGGCAACAATAAAAAGTAAATAACTGAGAAATCAAATTTTGTTAAATTAATAAGGTATTTAACCATTATTGTGCATTAAATTTCTAAAAATGTACAATTCCGGGACAATTCGCGTCCCGGCGAATCCTTTGGCGGGACGCGGGACACAACTCTATATTTTCGGACTGTCCCGCGTTTTCCAGGACACCTGGCAAGCCTATTTATAAGGATTGTCTTCGAATGACTTCACAAATAATCAACCTCGTAGATTGTAGATTAGGATCGTCCGTAAATGACGTTCCAAAAATATGACACGTTTATTAAAATCAACTGTAAATGACGTCATACAAAATAATTTGATGAATATAAGGTTTTAAATTTAATATATAAATATATATTGATAAAAACATTGACACTTCAATAAATCAAATCAAATCGAAACACGTGTATTGATATCGTCCAAAAATGATAGCACAGAAATAGGACTTGTTAATCAAGATCGACCAAAAATAACTTTTTAAAAGAATAACTTGTTTATTAAGATCGACTATAATAATAATAATAATAATAATAATAATTTTCCCGGGGAGAATCGAAGAACGATTTGAGACGTAGTCTCTTGGTTTCCCGGTTGTCACTAAGTAAAAGATCACTGTTCACACTTAAGAGTTTAGAGGAGACGAAACTTTCCCAAAATTCCATCCCATGTGTTTGTCTAACTTGTTCTTAAAACTGTTCACACCATATAGCACTGATTTATCAGTTTTCACGTCAATTGGTAAATTATTCCACTCGGTAACAATTCGTTGAGTGAAAAAGTTATGTCTGGCATTTATTATTGTTCTTTTTCTTCTTCAGGAACGGTGCATGTCGACTTGTAGAATCAATGTCAAAGAAATCTGAAGGGTTGAAATCGTATTTCCCAGTAATTATCTTAAACGCCTCTATGAGGTCACCACGATGTCTTCGGTCCGCCAACGACAAGATTTTAAGGGATTTTAATCTTTCATTGTACGGCAAATTTTTAAGAGACGGAAGAAGGCGTGTTGCTAACTTTTGTACTTTTTAAATTTCGTCAATATCATGCTTTGAATAAGGGCTCCATAGACTGTTGCAGTATTCCAGAAGCAGTGGTACAAATGTCACAATTAATTTTCGTAGCGTATTTATGTCCAAGTATTTGAAAGTCCGTTTGATTTGCAGACACAGCCTTTGCCTTCCTTATTGCCTGCTGGCAGTGTAGACTCGAGTTTAGACTGTATGTATGTATGTATAGTAGTATTGTACTTGCAGGCCTTAGCCTATGCACACTACGTTTACAAATTTAATATTACAGCTACTCACGAGATACACTATTTGGACAAGCCCGAGTGCACTCAACTGAGATCACTGAATCTCCCTTATAAAATAAGACTCAACCGTAATGGGGCTCGAAATCACACTAAAAATCGGAACCGTCAAATTTGTTTACTTTGAATGTCAGCTAAGGCTATGACAACAATAAAGTGTAATAAAAAATACTTCACTTCCATCCAAATTGTCATGCAAAATGTCTAATGTCGGGGAACCGTCATAATCCTGTGTCACACAAGCAGTCACACTTTTTTAACGATGCCTCACTGAAGCTTTACCGTTTTAGTACGGCATGTTAAGGTGACTAATGTCTAACGTCGGGGAACCGTCATAAGCCTTTGTCACCTAAGCAATTATGTGACAAAATAGTGATAAAATATTCAAAAGTAAAAAGTTAACAAAAAAATGATAATATTATTGTTAAAGTTGAAAATTAAAAAAAAGTATTTTGTTGCTAATAATCTACAAATTATTATCAACAACAAAGTTGATGCACCCATACAATCTCACAGTCACACTATGGTAACAGTAAGTAGAGTCAGAGTCAGTGTTGGATTGCAGTGGAACATACAGTTACAGCACAGCATTAAAATAAACATTATAACATCTCCGTCTCCCAAACTATACTTTTCGATGTTATCTGTTGTACTCTCAAAGTAGATCTTTTCTATGGCAACATAACCCGCATTAGTACAGCTTTAAAGATAAGTGGATTGTTTGTTGGTTGTTTCTCTCAACTTTAATATTACTTCTGTGTCAACTTCTGACTTTTGAATATTATTATGTCGACGGTCAGTACAAGGGAATACTGTAGGTAAAACTCATAGTGGGAGTCATTTTTAACACTACTTCGATCAACCACTTACACTTCCACTGCACTGTCACACTGTACAGTTACTGTTTTTTATTTTGCACTTTCATATTCTTCTTTTAATACTTTTTACGTTGGCTACATATTAGTTAAGTAGGTAATATGTTTGTAGGTATATGCCATTAAACTCAGGCCACAGCTAAAGACATATTTGACTCCACACTAAAGCCTACAGCTAAAGACCAAATCCTAATAGTTAATTATTATATTGTGAAATACGTAGAACTATTTTCCACTAACTTTTAAGTTCTACATAATCCAGTGCATGTGAAAATCAGTAATTGTGTAATTAGTTTAAGATCAAAATTTATAGAGGCGCATTTGTGCCTAATTGCTGTTGATTTTGATATTTTCTGAACAATGTTAAATTTGAAAATTAGTAGTACACAGTTTCAACTGAGAATTTATAAAGGAAAATACCTACTAACATGTGAGCATTTTCAATTTTTTGGTATGTAGGGATGCTCATCTCCTGCCGTTACATACGCAAATGAAAATAAAACTATTATTTTGTTAAATAAGTAGTAGGTATGTGCCATTAATCTCAGGCCACAACTAAAGACATATTCGACTTACACAATAAAGCCTACAGCTAAAGACTAAATCATTAGAGTAAATTATTATTTTGTCTTTGTAGTAGATTTGTTCCTTTATATATTCTGAGTTAAAACTGTGTACTACTAATGTTTAAGTTTAAAATCGTTCAGAAAATGTAAAAATCAGCAGTAATTAGGCACACATGTTCCTTTATAAATTTCGATCTTAAACTAATTACACAGTTACTGACCATGCACGTAGCTAAAAACTGTCCCCCACTACCTATTCAAGCCTATAGCTAGGGATCTGGGGGGGAGGGGGGGCGCAGCGCCCGCCAGGAGGCTCCATGTGACTAACTAACATACCTATGATTCAAAGGGGCAAGGATTTGATGTAACAGCCACGCCACCAATAGTGTTTTGACATATATTATTAGGTGACGTAAGCAGGGGTTCTGGGGGGGGGGGGGCGGAGCGCAGCTTCCCTAAGTATGGGAAACTAACCGCAAATATCATTTCTTTTCAACAAGGAGTAAGGCCAGTTGCCAGCAACTTGGGTGTTGTAAGGGCCAACTCGGTCTGTGGAACAAATTTTAACAAAAAACTACGCAGTTCCACGGACCGATTTGGCCCTTACAACACCCCAGTTGCTGGCAACTGGCCTTACTCCTAGTATATTATAGTAGCTTACTTGGAAAGACTTTACCGAATAATATGGGCTTTCAAAAACGCCGCACTTTTTGAAACGCGACATTTAAACTCCTTGCTAAGGAGATAGCTGGTTGATTATTTTACAAGGCCGTGGTTTGATAGAGTATTTGACTCAATCTCTATGGTGTGTCAAGTCATAGCCAGAGAGTCGTTCTATACACCCTACACCTTGGTTTCCCTACTTTATGGGAAGACTTATCCTATTAGACGACTTTCGATACTTGCTATATCAAGTTGAGGAAGCGAGGATATAGTGATCGGATCGGCCCTACCGACGAAT
Organism: Dicyrtomina minuta; assembly: GCA_949802685.1. NCBI lineage: Eukaryota > Metazoa > Arthropoda > Collembola > Symphypleona > Dicyrtomidae > Dicyrtomina > Dicyrtomina minuta. Next base: position 76,018 of record CATKUY010000353.1, read on the forward strand.
CAGGCACCAAGCAGATACTCTCTGTATCATTAAGAGTCAGCTCCGTCACCGAGAGCTCACCCCTACTACCAGATTTTCCGTACTCACGTGGTCTGTAACCTGTTTTTACCAGCCGTATCTATCCCACACTATTCCTACTATTCCTTTCCTATCAGCGATACGAAAAGACTGCAAGAAGTTCAACCCGTGAAGACTAATGGATTTAGAGTATCTCGCATGCAAAATGTATTGCTACATATGCTTTTTGCTCATCGAAAACTCGTATCTCGACATGCACCGTGCACCATTGAGCCCATCAGCCTCCCTTCGAGTTTAGACTGTTGTCAATGTACACTCCAAGGTCGCGTTCGCACTTTGAACTGTGCAGCTCAACATTATTGCACTCATACCCGGCTTGGCGGGTCAGTGGTCTAACTAACTACTGAACTGCTAATAAAGTCGGGGAGTCTGCCCCACACTTGGATTGTGGTTCAAGTAGAGATAGGACTTGGGTGCAGTCGGAGTGGATCAGTTTGGGGTGGGGAGTGGTGTAAGTGGAGAGGTATGTACATGTGCTCATCCGTTGTCTTCATGGCACGAGACGGAGGTAGTGTGCGTTTAAAGTAGAGATAACTCTGCAGCCTCTCCACGTGCTACAGCATACACTTCCTCCTACTTTCAAGACTGATCGGCCGATTCTCCTGCAGGTGGTCTCTCTCGTTCCGCTCTCTCATATAGTGCAGGGGTCAGATGGGTGTATGGTGGCTGATGACTTCTAGTCGGGGACTGGCACTCTCAGGCTATTAGGATAATTCAGTCCACCAGCTTCCTCCGCAAGGGAAAAATGCAGTATACATGCAGTGATGCAGGATAAATATATCGCCGTAAGGAGTACGTCAGGGTCACGACTATATCCATAGACTACATTATAATTACATACTGGTTGTAGATTCGAGGAGCACATCCTCTATGGTGTGCTCAAGAATCATATACATCCGTACAATAATATCGGTGCTGATATATCCTAGTAAGGATGAAAGGCAATACCGTACAATAATAATAATAATTATTGCACTCATACACAGGATTTTTAAAATTTTTAGCTCAAAAATGCACTATATGTGGTTTCACAATGTTTACTTGCATATAACTGCTGTCGCACCATGTCACTAGATTGTTAATGTCACTTTTGAGTTCATAGTAATCGCTATCCGCCTTTCTTGCTCTGTATATCTTCAAGTCGTCAGCATACTGTTTCAGAGAGTTTTTAATTATTTCTCCTATTTTGTCGACATACAGAAGAAAAAGAATTGGACCCAGCACTGATCCCTGTGGACAACCACTGCGCACAAGTTTCTCGGACGATTTTTGTTCAGTAACAATAACTTTGTACGATCGTCCTACTAGGAAGTCCGTTACCCATTTGATAAAATAATCATTGAGATTGTACTTTTGCTTTAACTTCTGCAGAACCTTATTATGCGGAACTCAGTCGAAAGCTTTAGAAAAATCCACTTAAACGCAGTTAACAATATCTTTCTCATCAACTAGCTTAGTTACGTCCTCAAAGAATTCCAGTAGATTGGTAAAACATGATTTCCGTAGGATAAAGCCGTGTTAGTGTCTTGAAATTGAACACTTTAAAAACAATTTTTCTCGGACGAACTGCTCAAGCAGCTTACAGCATACAGAGGTAAGACTAATAGGCCTGTAGTTTTTGGCATAAAATTTAGAGCTGGCTTTGTGGATGCATGTGACATTTGTTTTTTTCCAATCGTTTGGTAGCTTTCCGCAGACAATTGAATGTTGAAAAATAATAGCAAGGGGTAGACATAGAATAGAAGCACATTCCTTAGGTAACCTTGGGTGAATTTTGTAAGGTCCAGGCGCTTTATGTGAATTTATATGTTTAAATTTCTTGAACACGTTAGCAGGAGCTTTTTGTGAATCGCAATTTTCTGGTATGTTGTAAGAGGTTTAAGTCGTCACAAAATAAGTTAATTTCGCTATAAGGTACACTTTCAGTCACAAAAACTGTCTTAAACTCCGATGCTTGTGCCTCAGCCGCCTCCGTGTAAGAACTAGTAACAACTCCATTGTTAATAGGCATTGAAATAGAAATGAGATTCTTTTTTACACTGCAGTATCTATAAAATGCTTCAGGATTTTGTTTGGCATTTTGACAAATTTTCTTTTTATACGACATTCTAGTTTGTCTTCTTAGACAAATTTCTTGGTTTCTAACTTTTTTATACGCTAGCCAGTATTTAAATTTTTCGGATTGAGGAGAATAAATCGTCTATAAATGACGTCACAAAAAATACTACTTGTTTTTTCGGATCGTCTGTGTTCAGTGTTCAACCAAGGTGCAAAAAAGAGGTAGGAGAGAGGTCGAGGTCGTAAGGCTTTACTCTCAAATCCCTGGATTATTAGATAATGCAAAATGAAAGATATTGACGGATGACAATATCTGTACTCTTGCTACACGGATGCGTGGATTCAAATATCCACTGGTGGACTTAACTTCAATAAACGGCAACAAACTCGCTTCTACAAAATACTTATTACTTTATTAATGTAAAATACGAAGTCAGTTAAAATGTATAGTTTACAGCAGTAAAAGATACGGAGACTGAAAAAGGACAGAGTTCTAGTTCAGGAGGAAGTTAAAGTAAAAGTCAGGGAATTTAGGATTTGGTTGGTGATTTATAGGGAAGAAAAGGATGGGCATGGCCCATAGCACACGGTTGAATCTAATAGAAGTAAATATGTAATATTAGTATATTATGACTCTGGAGTCAACGTGGACTAAATATTACAGTTAGCAAGATTTAACAGAACGAATCAGCAGTTTAGTTCAAGGCTGACATCGGTCAGCCTGATAAATGCTAACGGTAAATAATTATAATAATTGGTAATTAACATAAGTTGAAGGCTGAGCTATTGAAGGAACGCAGAAGTTAAACTTATGAATAGAATTGGAGTTGGCCGATGCGGCCGACTTTACATAGAATGTAGGAATTAAGGAAACAACACAAATTAATTACTTTTCTATGTAAATCAAACTACAGATATGGACATCTTGGTCGATGTCAACTACACACTAGTAATAGGCAGTAATATTACACCGAACTATTAATATTACACTGGTAAATGGTGGCATTTTGAACTAAAAACTAATAATTATGGTAGGATTGAAATGGCCTAGAATATTTCAGGAAAAATACTATGAATAATTATAAACTTCGGTTCAGTACCGAACATACTCCGGCCCTTGAACTCATGCGGGAGCATGGGTTCAACATGTAATTAATTTAATGATAGAACATAATTTTTGGAAACAGAATACATGAAATTACACACCAGAACATACATATTCTGGAAATAACTATTACCTATGGATTACAGTTATTGAACTATCAACTAAACACACTTAAATACTCAAATTGAAAACTAAAAAATTGATTACACAATTTGATCTGGATTAATTAATAGCATGAAAAGGGTTGAACACAAAAGTATTGGTACTACTCAATAATTTAAACGTAATGTTGAATTTTAAGCACTTTCACAACACAAATTGATGAAGGTTGAAATCTTGATGAGATCAATTCTTAAATTTGATGAAACTTTTGATCAACACGGTACACGGTTATACGAGATTACATAAAACACATTTGAGGATTGGTTAATACAATTACAAGTAATTCCAGAATTATTGAACTGGAGAAATGAAATACACAGGGTATTAGAGCAAATAAAATAAATTACATTATATAAGGACAAATAAACACATAAAAATACTTGGGATAATATTTCATGAAGAATGAAATATTAATACGGTTTTAGTAGGATTACTGGTAATAAAAATACACATATTTATGAATATAATACTTACAAACCTGGAGAATTGAAATACAACAAAATACACGTTCAGGATTCACACTAGCCACTTGATTTTGATTCTTCTTCGATGGTTTCGAGGGTGGAAGTGGACACAGTTTGGGAATGGGATGATCGATGATCAAAGTCTTGAGACGATTCGGCATTCAACAGAATTTGATGGTTTTCTCTGGGATAAAGTTTGGGAACTCGAACAGATCCAGATCTTGATTTTGAAAGTAATTTTGAAGGCACAAGATCTGGATCTTTTGGTTTAATGGTTAGATGGACTACAGCAGCATGACAGTAGACACCTTTTAAAATTTTGGCAATTTCTTTCTCGTCATTACTGCTGGCAGGGGAATCAGTTTGAGTACAAAATAATTGTTTTTTATTGGACCAGTTCATTTTACGGCGCACTTTGAATTGTGACGAAAATGGTGGATGAACTGGAGCCGGTTGGAGGTCATTAGTCATCACATTGCTACTGATTTCACGATCACATCCTGGGATGGGGCCGGACAGCACCCAACCAAGAGCTGAATTTTGAGCTACGGGGTACCCGGGTGGGCCCATTCTTCTTCCGTCCAGCATGATGAAGGCCAACATGTCAGCACCGATGAGCATGTTGACGGATCCCGGCTGGTGAAACTGAGGGTCGGCTAGATCCAGATCTTTGATGGCTGGCCATGTCGGTACGCAACGCTGGAGTGGTAAATCCTTAGTGACACGGGAGAGGACATAGACTTGAAGGTCCTGGACAAATTTTGGGTTCAGTAAGGATTGGAAACAAATGTTCATTTGGTGCTTAATGCTACCGCAACTGGTTGCTCCGATGCCTGACACACCAACACTCACGTCTTTTCTTATGAGGCGGAGTCGTTGAGCGAGGCGCTCCGAAATCATGCTGGCATGGCACCCACTGTCCAGCATGGCACGGCACACATGTGGATGACCGCTCACGTCATACACGTTGACTAAGGCGAATAAAAGAAGTACCTGCTGTTTGGTTTCGACTGCTTGGTGCGCACCGATGACTTTGGCGGAGGCTGGAGGCGGAGGCGGTGGTGGTGGAGAAAGTGGTGGCTCCGTCTTCTTTTCGAGGTGGAGGAGAGTATGGTGAGATTTGCTGCAGTGCCGGCACTTAAATTTGTTGGTGCACTTTTCCACACTGTGCTTACTACTAAAACAGTTAAAGCACAGGTGGAGGCTCTTCACATTGTTGATGCGGTCAGCTACTGCCATGTTCAGGAACACTTTGCACTGGTTAAGGTAGTGATCCTGGTTGCAGACTTTACACCTGGGTGGAGGGTGGACGGTACCGGCATGAGCTGAGACACTTTTTGGTTTAGCGAATGTTTTCGCACTTTTTGTTGTGCTGGCACCCAATGCACGGGCTCTGGCTTCCAGGTGGGTGATGGTCTCGTTGAAGGTAGGTAAGGTTGTAGTTATGAAATTAAGTTCTTAGTCCTGGCGACTCTCTAGGGTCAGTCGTTCCAGAACGAGGTGGATGAGGACGGCGTCCCACTGGTTTACGGGTTGTTGGAGGACTTCGAGTGCCCTCGCACACTCTTGAGTGGTGTCAATCAGCATCCGGAGCTGCACGGCGGAGTGGGAGGACATTGCTGGTTGACGAGTAAGGATGGAGAGTTAGTAAAGAATGAGTTCACGGGTATTCTCGTACTGCTGCTCCAGAGTTTTTAGAGCCACAACATAGTTGTCATCGGTTTGTTGAAAAGACTTGAGAAGTCTTTCCGGCTCTCCTTCCACAGAGCTCTTCAAGTACTGGAGTTTCTGTCCACCAGTCAAGGAGGGACTGTGATGGATGGAGGCGTAGAAGAGGTCGCGAAAGGAAATCCAGTCACACAGGTTGCCATTAAACTTTGGCAAGTCAAGTTTGGGCAGCTTCACTTCAATTGGTGAGGGTAGCGGAGCAGATTTTGGGATCTCAGCAAATATTTTTTGAAACCAGCCTTCCAGAAGTGTAATTAATGCATATTTACTTTCAAATGCAGTCATATGCGGTGGCAGGTCAGCACTGCCTACATTGAGAATTATTGTAGCCTCCAGAGCCTCTAATTCCCGGTCGTACCTTTTAAGCTTCTCTAGATAGGTAAGCACAGTTGATGGGGTTAGAAGATCGGTCTTGGCGTCGTGTTTGTTTGCCGCAGTCTGCATGGAAACTAGACGGTTTTTAATTGAAGTTCGCTTACTGACTGCATCGGCGGCGGCTTTGGCTTCAGCCATTTTTCGTTCCTTTTTTTTGAGCTTTTAGGTGAGATTCCTCCGGATTCAAACTTTACCATAAAATAGATATTTTACAGTAACACGGATGTTTTGAGGTGAGGTAAATTGTACTGCGTACACACGGTTGGTGGTTGAAAGAAAAATCCTGGGGTAAGTTGAACTTTAGAATTTTTTCTTTCTTCAAAAAAACGGTTTTTTGCACATCAGTCCCGGGACTACCACTATTGTTTTTCCGGTATTCACTATCCGGTTTGAAGGACCATGTTCAGTGGCGGAACCAAGGTGCAAAAAAGAGGGAAGAGAGAGGTCGAGGTCGTATGGCTTTACTCTCAAATCCCTGGATTATTAGATAATGCAAAATGAAAGATATTGACGGATGACAATATCTGTACTCTTGCTACACGGATGCGTGGATTCAAATATCCACTGGTGGACTTAACTTTAATAAACGGCAACAAACTCGCTTCTACAAAATACTTATTACTTTATTAATGTAAAATACGAAGTCAGTTAAAATGTATAGTTTACAGCAGTAAAAGATACGGAGACTGAAAAAGGACAGAGTTCTAGTTCAGGAGGAAGTTAAAGTAAAAGTCAGGGAATTTAGGATTTGGTTGGTGATTTATAGGGAAGAAAAGGATGGGCATGGCCCATAGCACACGGTTGAATCTAATAGAAGTAAATATGTAATATTAGTATATTATGACTCTGGAGTCAACGTGGACTAAATATTACAGTTAGCAAGATTTAACAGAACGAATCAGCAGTTTAGTTCAAGGCTGACATCGGTCAGCCTGATAAATGCTAACGGTAAATAATTATAATAATTGGTAATTAACATAAGTTGAAGGCTGAGCTATTGAAGGAACTCAAAAGTTAAACTTATGAATAGAATTGGAGTTGGCCGATGCGGCCGACTTTACATAGAATGTAGGAATTAAGGAAACAACACAAATTAATTACTTTTCTATGTAAATCAAACTACAGATATGGACATCTTGGTCGATGTCAACTACACACTAGTAATAGGCAGTAATATTACACCGAACTATTAATATTACACTGGTAAATGGTGGCATTTTGAACTAAAAACTAATAATTATGGTAGGATTGAAATGGCCTAGAATATTTCAGGAAAAATACTATGAATAATTATAAACTTCGGTTCAGTACCGAACATACTCCGGCCCTTGAACTCATGCGGGAGCATGGGTTCAACATGTAATTAATTTAATGATACAACATAATTTTTGGAAACAGAATACATGAAATTACACACCAGAACATACATATTCTGGAAATAACTATTACCTATGGATTACAGTTATTGAACTATCAACTAAACACACTTAAATACTCAAATTGAAAACTAAAAAATTGATTACACAATTTGATCTGGATTAATTAATAGCATGAAAAGGGTTGAACACAAAAGTATTGGTACTACTCAATAATTTAAACGTAATGTTGAATTTTAAGCACTTTCACAACACAAATTGATGAAGGTTGAAATCTTGATGAGATCAATTCTTAAATTTGATGAAACTTTTGATCAACACGGTACACGGTTATACGAGATTACATAAAACACATTTGAGGATTGGTTAATACAATTACAAGTAATTCCAGAATTATTGAACTGGAGAAATGAAATACACAGGGTATTAGAGCAAATAAAATAAATTACATTATATAAGGACAAATAAACACATAAAAATACTTGGGATAATATTTCATGAAGAATGAAATATTAATACGGTTTTAGTAGGATTACTGGTAATAAAAATACACATATTTATGAATATAATACTTACAAACCTGGAGAATTGAAATACAACAAAATACACGTTCAGGATTCACACTAGCCACTTGATTTTGATTCTTCTTCGATGGTTTCGAGGGTGGAAGTGGACACAGTTTGGGAATGGGATGATCGATGATCGAAGTCTTGAGACGATTCGGCATTCAACAGAATTTGATGGTTTTCTCCGGGATAAAGTTTGGGAACTCGAACAGATCCAGATCTTGATTTTGAAAGTAATTTTGAAGGCACAAGATCTGGATCTTTTGGTTTAATGGTTAGATGGACTACAGCAGCATGACAGTAGACACCTTTTAAAATTTTGGCAATTTCTTCCTCGTCATTACTGCTGGCAGGGGAATCAGTTTGAGTACAAAATAATTGTTTTTTATTGGACCAGTTCATTTTACGGCGCACTTTGAATTGTGACGAAAATGGTGGATGAACTGGAGCCGGTTGGAGGTCATTAGTCATCACATTGCTACTGATTTCACGATCACATCCTGGGATAGGGCCGGACAGCACCCAACCAAGAGCTGAATTTTGAGCTACGGGGTACCCGGGTGGGCCCATTCTTCTTCCGTCCAGCATGATGAAGGCCAACATGTCAGCACCGATGAGCATGTTGACGGATCCCGGCTGGTGAAACTGAGGGTCGGCTAGATCCAGATCTTTGATGGCTGGCCATGTCGGTACGCAACGCTGGAGTGGTAAATCCTTAGTGACACGGGAGAGGACATAGACTTGAAGGTCCTGGACAAATTTTGGGTTCAGTAAGGATTGGAAACAAATGTTCATTTGGTGCTTAATGCTACCGCAACTGGTTGCTCCGATGCCTGACACACCAACACTCACGTCTTTTCTTATGAGGCGGAGTCGTTGAGCGAGGCGCTCCGAAATCATGCTGGCATGGCACCCACTGTCCAGCATGGCACGGCACACATGTGGATGACCGCTCACGTCATACACGTTGACTAAGGCGAATAAAAGAAGTACCTGCTGGTTGGTTTCGACTGCTTGGTGCGCACCGATGACTTTGGCGGAGGCTGGAGGCGGAGGCGGTGGTGGTGGAGAAAGTGGTGGCTCCGTCTTCTTTTCGAGGTGGAGAAGAGTATGGTGAGATTTGCTGCAGTGCCGGCACTTAAATTTGTTGGTGCACTTTTCCACACTGTGCTTACTACTAAAACAGTTGAAGCACAGGTGGAGGCTCTTCACATTGTTGATGCGGTCAGCTACTGCCATGTTCAGGAACACTTTGCACTGGTTAAGGTAGTGATCCTGGTTGCAGACTTTACACCTGGGTGGAGGGTGGACGGTACCGGCATGAGCTGAGACACTTTTTGGTTTGGCGAATGTTTTCGCACTTTTTGTTGTGCTGGCACCCAATGCACGGGCTCTGGCTTCCAGGTGGGTGATGGTCTCGTTGAAGGTAGGTAAGGTTGTAGTTATGAAATTAAGTTCTTAGTCCTGGCGACTCTCTAGGGTCAGTCGTTCCAGAACGAGGTGGATGAGGACGGCGTCCCACTGGTTTACGGGTTGTTGGAGGACTTCGAGTGCCCTCGCACACTTTTAAGTGGTGTCAATCAGCATCAGGAGCTGCACGGCGGAGTGGGAGGACATTGCTGGTTGACGAGTAAGGATGGAGAGTTAGTAAAGAATGAGTTCACGGGTATTCTCGTACTGCTGCTCCAGAGTTTTTAGAGCCACAACATAGTTGTCATTGGTTTGTTGAAAAGACTTGAGAAGTCTTTCCGGCTCTTTTTCCACAGATCTCTTCAAGTACTGGAGTTTCTGTCCACCAGTCAAGGAGGGACTGTGATGGATGGAGGCGTAGAAGAGGTCGCGAAAGGAAATCCAGTCACACAGGTTGCCATTAAACTTTGGCAAGTCAAGTTTGGGCAGCTTCACTTCAATTGGTGAGGGTAGCGGAGCAGATTTTGGGATCTCAGCAAATATTTTTTGAAACCAGCCTTCCAGAAGTGTAATTAATGCATATTTACTTTCAAATGCAGTCATATGCGGTGGCAGGTCAGCACTGCCTACATTGAGAATTATTGTAGCCTCCAGAGCCTCTAATTCCCGGTCGTACCTTTTAAGCTTCTCTAGATAGGTAAGCACAGTTGATGGGGTTAGAAGATCGGTCTTGGCGTCGTGTTTGTTTGCCGCAGTCTGCATGGAAACTAGACGGTTTTTAATTGAAGTTCGCTTACTGACTGCATCGGCGGCGGCTTTGGCTTCAGCCATTTTTCGTTCCTTTTTTTTGAGCTTTTAGGTGAGATTCCTCCGGATTCAAACTTTACCATAAAATAGATATTTTACAGTAACACGGATGTTTTGAGGTGAGGTAAATTGTACTGCGTACACACGGTTGGTGGTTGAAAGAAAAATCCTGGGGTAAGTTGAACTTTGGAATTTTTTTTTTCTTCAAAAAAACGGTTTTTTGCACATCAGTCCCGGGACTACCACTATTGTTTTTCCAGTATTCACTATCCGGTTCGAAGGACCATGTTCAGTGGCGGAACCAAGGTGCAAAAAAGAGGGAGGAGAGAGGTCGAGGTCGTATGGCTTTACTCTCAAATCCCTGGATTATTAGATAATGCAAAATGAAAGATATTGACGGATGACAATATCTGTACTCTTGCTACACGGATGCGTGGATTCAAATATCCACTGGTGGACTTAACTTTAATAAACGGCAACAAACTCGCTTCTACAAAATACTTATTACTTTATTAATGTAAAATACGAAGTCAGTTAAAATGTATAGTTTACAGCAGTAAAAGATACGGAGACTGAAAAAGGACAGAGTTCTAGTTCAGGAGAAAGTTAAAGTAAAAGTCAGGGAATTTAGGATTTAGTTGGTGATTTATAGGGAAGAAAAGGATGGGCATGGCCCATAGCATACGGTTGAATCTAATAGAAGTAAATATGTAATATTAGTATATTATGACTCTGGAGTCAACGTGGACTAAATATTACAGTTAGCAAGATTTAACAGAACGAATCAGCAGTTTAGTTCAAGGCTGACATCGGTCAGCCTGATAAATGCTAACGGTAAATAATTATAATAATTAGTAATTAACATAAGTTGAAGGCTGAGCTATTGAAGGAACTCAAAAGTTAAACTTATGAATAGAATTGGAGTTGGCCGATGCGGCCGACTTTACATAGAATGTAGGAATTAAGGAAACAACACAAATTAATTACTTTTCTATGTAAATCAAACTACAGATATGGACATCTTGGTCGATGTCAACTACACACTAGTAATAGGCAGTAATATTACACCGAACTATTAATATTACACTGGTAAATGGTGGCATTTTGAACTAAAAACTAATAATTATGGTAGGATTGAAATGGCCTAGAATATTTCAGGAAAAATACTATGAATAATTATAAACTTCGGTTCAGTACCGAACATACTCCGGCCCTTGAACTCATGCGGGAGCATGGGTTCAACATGTAATTAATTTAATGATACAACATAATTTTTGGAAACAGAATACATGAAATTACACACCAGAACATACATATTCTGGAAATAACTATTACCTATGGATTACAGTTATTGAACTATCAACTAAACACACTTAAATACTCAAATTGAAAACTAAAAAATTGATTACACAATTTGATCTGGATTAATTAATAGCATGAAAAGGGTTGAACACAAAAGTATTGGTACTACTCAATAATTTAAACGTAATGTTGAATTTTAAGCACTTTCACAACACAAATTGATGAAGGTTGAAATCTTGATGAGATCAATTCTTAAATTTGATGAAACTTTTGATCAACACGGTACACGGTTATACGAGATTACATAAAACACATTTGAGGATTGGTTAATACAATTACAAGTAATTCCAGAATTATTGAACTGGAGAAATGAAATACACAGGGTATTAGAGCAAATAAAATAAATTACATTATATAAGGACAAATAAACACATAAAAATACTTGGGATAATATTTCATGAAGAATGAAATATTAATACGGTTTTAGTAGGATTACTGGTAATAAAAATACACATATTTATGAATATAATACTTACAAACCTGGAGAATTGAAATACAACAAAATACACGTTCAGGATTCACACTAGCCACTTGATTTTGATTCTTCTTCGATGGTTTCGAGGGTGGAAGTGGACACAGTTTGGGAATGGGATGATCGATGATCAAAGTCTTGAGACGATTCGGCATTCAACAGAATTTGATGGTTTTCTCTGGGATAAAGTTTGGGAACTCGAACAGATCCAGATCTTGATTTTGAAAGTAATTTTGAAGGCACAAGATCTGGATCTTTTGGTTTAATGGTTAGATGGACTACAGCAGCATGACAGTAGACACCTTTTAAAATTTTGGCAATTTCTTCCTCGTCATTACTGCTGGCAGGGGAATCAGTTTGAGTACAAAATAATTGTTTTTTATTGGACCAGTTCATTTTACGGCGCACTTTGAATTGTGACGAAAATGGTGGATGAACTGGAGCCGGTTGGAGGTCATTAGTCATCACATTGCTACTGATTTCACGATCACATCCTGGGATGGGGCCGGACAGCACCCAACCAAGAGCTGAATTTTGAGCTACGGGGTACCCGGGTGGGCCCATTCTTCTTCCGTCCAGCATGATGAAGGCCAACATGTCAGCACCGATGAGCATGTTGACGGATCCCGGCTGGTGAAACTGAGGGTCGGCTAGATCCAGATCTTTGATGGCTGGCCATGTCGGTACGCAACGCTGGAGTGGTAAATCCTTAGTGACACGGGAGAGGACATAGACTTGAAGGTCCTGGACAAATTTTGGGTTCAGTAAGGATTGGAAACAAATGTTCATTTGGTGCTTAATGCTACCGCAACTGGTTGCTCCGATGCCTGACACACCAACACTCACGTCTTTTCTTATGAGGCGGAGTCGTTGAGCGAGGCGCTCCGAAATCATGCTGGCATGGCACCCACTGTCCAGCATGGCACGGCACACATGTGGATGACCGCTCACGTCATACACGTTGACTAAGGCGAATAAAAGAAGTACCTGCTGTTTGGTTTCGACTGCTTCGTGCGCACCGATGACTTTGGCGGAGGCTGGAGGCGGAGGCGGTGGTGGTGGAGAAAGTGGTGGCTCCGTCTTCTTTTCGAGGTGGAGAAGAGTATGGTGAGATTTGCTGCAGTGCCGGCACTTAAATTTGTTGGTGCACTTTTCCACACTGTGCTTACTACTAAAACAGTTGAAGCACAGGTGGAGGCTCTTCACATTGTTGATGCGGTCAGCTACTGCCATGTTCAGGAACACTTTGCACTGGTTAAGGTAGTGATCCTGGTTGCAGACTTTACACCTGGGTGGAGGGTGGACGGTACCGGCATGAGCTGAGACACTTTTTGGTTTGGCGAATGTTTTCGCACTTTTTGTTGTGCTGGCACCCAATGCACGGGCTCTGGCTTCCAGGTGGGTGATGGTCTCGTTGAAGGTAGGTAAGGTTGTAGTTATGAAATTAAGTTCTTAGTCCTGGCGACTCTCTAGGGTCAGTCGTTCCAGAACGAGGTGGATGAGGACGGCGTCCCACTGGTTTACGGGTTGTTGGAGGACTTCGAGTGCCCTCGCACACTCTTGAGTGGTGTCAATCAGCATCCGGAGCTGCACGGCGGAGTGGGAGGACATTGCTGGTTGACGAGTAAGGATGGAGAGTTAGTAAAGAATGAGTTCACGGGTATTCTCGTACTGCTGCTCCAGAGTTTTTAGAGCCACAACATAGTTGTCATCGGTTTGTTGAAAAGACTTGAGAAGTCTTTCCGGCTCTCCTTCCACAGAGCTCTTCAAGTACTGGAGTTTCTGTCCACCAGTCAAGGAGGGACTGTGATGGATGGAGGCGTAGAAGAGGTCGCGAAAGGAAATCCAGTCACACAGGTTGCCATTAAACTTTGGCAAGTCAAGTTTGGGCAGCTTCACTTCAATTGGTGAGGGTAGCGGAGCAGATTTTGGGATCTCAGCAAATATTTTTTGAAACCAGCCTTCCAGAAGTGTAATTAATGCATATTTACTTTCAAATGCAGTCATATGCGGTGGCAGGTCAGCACTGCCTACATTGAGAATTATTGTAGCCTCCAGAGCCTCTAATTCCCGGTCGTACCTTTTAAGCTTCTCTAGATAGGTAAGCACAGTTGATGGGGTTAGAAGATCGGTCTTGGCGTCGTGTTTGTTTGCCGCAGTCTGCATGGAAACTAGACGGTTTTTAATTGAAGTTCGCTTACTGACTGCATCGGCGGCGGCTTTGGCTTCAGCCATTTTTCGTTCCTTTTTTTTTGAGCTTTTAGGTGAGATTCCTCCGGATTCAAACTTTACCATAAAATAGATATTTTACAGTAACACAGATGTTTTGAGGTGAGGTAAATTGTACTGCGTACACACGGTTGGTGGTTGAAAGAAAAATCCTGGGGTAAGTTGAACTTTGGAATTTTTTCTTTCTTCAAAAAAACGGTTTTTTGCACATCAGTCCCGGGACTACCACTATTGTTTTTCCGGTATTCACTATCCGGTTCGAAGGACCATGTTCAGTGGCGGAACCAAGGTGCAAAAAAGAGGGAGGAGAGAGGTCGAGGTCGTAAGGCTTTACTCTCAAATCAGGGAATTTAGGATTTGGTTGGTGATTTATAGGGGAGAAAAGGATGGGCATGGCCCATAGCACACGGTTGAATCTAATAGAAGTAAATATGTAATATTAGTATATTATGACTCTGGAGTCAACGTGGACTAAATATTACAGTAAGGAAATAACACAAAAAATAAATACTTTTCTATGTAAATCAAACTACAGATATGGACATCTTGGTCGATGTCAACTACACACTAGTAATAGGCAATAATATTACACCGAACTATTATTGTAACACTGGTAAATGGTGGCATTTTGAACTACAAACTAATAATTATTGTAGGATTGAAATGGCCTAGAATATTTCAGGAAAAATACTGAATAATTATAAACTTCGGTTCAGTACCGAACAGTCTGTAAATGACGTCACAACAAAAACGAATAGTTTGATCATAAATTATATAAAGGACGTCAAAAACAATATAACGTATTTATTAGGATTGTCTGTGAACAAGGTCACGAAAAATATGACTTGTTCATTGAATTTGACCGTAAAGGACCTCAAAAATATATAAATTGCTCATTTTAATTCTCTTTTAATGACGTAAAAAAATCTTTTATTTGTTAAGATCGTCAGTAAATGACGTCAAAAAACGTTATTGGTGCACAAGGATCGTCTGTAGATGACGTCATAAAAACAATCACTGTTTAGTTAAAACTCTTTGTAAATAACGTCAAAAAATATTAATCGTTCATAAAAGTCGTCCTCATATAACGTTACAAAAAAAACGACTTGTTAATTCAGATTGCCTGCAAATGACGTCACAAAAATATCACTTGTTTATTAGGATTGTCAGTAGATGACGTTACAAAAAAATTCTCGTTTATTAGGATCGTCTGCTAACGACGTCACAAATATATTACTCGTTTTTTGTCCGTAAACAAAGTTACAACAAAAAAACCTCAGTTATTGCAATCGACAGTAAATTACTTTCAAAAAAACATAAATTGCTCATATAGATCGTATGTAAATGACGTCACAGAAAACATTATACATTTATAAGGATCTGTGAATGTCGTCACAGAATATATCACTCGTTTATTGCACTTGTCTGTAAATGACGTGAAAAAATATGCAAACTATAGATTAGGATCGTCAGTGAATGACGTAAACAAAAATATTACTCGTTTATTAGGTTTATAGGTAGATAATGTCTCAGCAAGTATCAATTTTTTATTATAATCATAAGCAAGTGAGGTAAAAATAAATAACACGCTCATTGGGATCTTTTGTAATTGACTTCACGAAAAACATCTCTTCTTCATCAATATCGATAGTGACTAATATCACAAAAAATGATTCGTTTATTCGAATAGTCTTTGAATAACGTCAAAAAAGTGTAACTTGTTTTTTGAGATTGTCTGCAGATGACGTCACAAAAAATATGACTCGTTTATTGAAATTATCTGTTAATGACTTTAATAAAATAATATTTATTTATTAAGATCGTCTGTACATGGATATAGAAAAACAATACTCGTTTATTAGGATCGATCGTGAATAACGTTGAAAAAATAATAAACGTTTATTGGGATCGTCCATAAATGACGTTAACAAAATATTGGCCGTCTAATTAAGTTATTTGCAAATGACGTCGCGAAATATTATATTTTTTCATTAGGATTGTCTGTGCATGACGTCCCAAAGAATTTTACTCACTGATGAGGTTCTGTTAGAAATTTACAAAATATCACTTCCTCCACAATATTGTTATTGACTTATACCGCAAAAATATGATTCGTTTATTCGGATCGTCTGTGAATGACGTCAAAAAATATTACTTGTTTATTAAGATCGTCTGCAGATGACTTTACAAAAAATATGACTCGTTTATTAAAATCATATGTTAATGACTTTAATAAAATATTATTTATTTATTAAGATCGTCTGTAAATGTCGTCGCAAAAATTTTAATTCACTCATAAAAATGTGTTATAAACTACATCACAAAAATATAACTAGTTTATTAGGATCGTCAATAAATAACGATTAAAATATATCACTCATATATTAATGTCGTCTGTTATTGACGTCACAAAAAATACCACTCGTTAATTGATATCGTATGTAAAGTACGTCACATAAATTATCACTTATTTATAAAGATTGTCAATCAATGACGTCGCAAAAAATATTACACATTTATTGTAAACGTATGTAATTGACGTCACAAAAAATATTACTCAATTAAAAGGGTCGTATATAAATGACAAAAAATCAAAAAAAAATATACTTTCATAGGGATCGTCTGTTATTGACGTCTTACATTAGACAATATTACTCTTTTATTAGGATAGTCCGTAAAAGACGTCACAAAAAAATTACTCGTTTATTGGGATTGTATGTGAATGACGTGACAGAAAATATCAATTTTATTAGAATTATCTATAAATGACGTCACAAGTTAAAAAAATTATGAAGTGAGTTTTTTTTAGTTTAATAGGTTGTAAATAAATGTTATAGTAGTATGTGGTATAAAATTGTTACATTAGAATTATAATAAACTTAGCTGTTTTCTTATGTTAAAACCAATATTATATCTGTTAGGATATGTTAAAATACTGTATTTATAGATTGTGTTACCGATGGAAAACTAGTTTTTTGTTGCTTGATTTAGGGTTTTTAACCCTAGTAGCGATTGCACACAGATGAAATCACTAAGCAGCATAAAACAAAATTCTAGTAAATAAGCCCCTCCCAACACCATTAACTAATTTTTGTATTTATTAATGAAATCCGATAAGTCCCTTTTGGTTGGCTCCCTAGCCTTTTAAGTTTTGTTTAAAGAGTCCAGCACTGCAATCGCAAAGTGACTAGGTACTTTGGGCGGAGCAAGTTTTACGAGAATTTTTTTTATGCTGCTCAGTGATTCCACCTGATTGCACAGCGTGAATTAAAAAAATGCAACACCATCAAACCGAATATTTTAAAAACATTTATTAGACAATTAGGTAAATTTATATTAAACAAGCAGTACTACTATCTTTAAACATGTTTTCAATATAAAATTACAAGTCATGTTATATTGACATTGTTTTGCAGTTGTAATTGGTTAGCTTTGTACAATTATTTTAAAATGCACGCTAATTAGACTTTGTACGACCTTTTCTTTTTCAGAACTGTTGTTGTACTGTTTAAAACAGGGCCAGTCAGTTATGCCTAAACACAAGCGCACATTGCACTTTTTGCACCCATATGCCGTTTCGTAGGGTACCTCATTTCCTTTACACAACACACAGGAGTATAGTAGGGTTTTATTTTATTAGTAATTGGATTTACTTTTTCTACTTTGCGAGGAAAATGATCGTTGCCATTTAATCAAGTTTCTCTACTTGGTGCAAGAGTAGGTCTACATCCAGTGGACTTTTCAATAGGATTTGAATCGACAATTTCTTGAATTAAATCCTCTAAAAAGTCTTTAAAGGCAACTTTTTACCAGTTTTAAAATATTATATTATTCTTAAACTATTAACTGCAGCAATTAAAATGTACCAAAGCCATATTTAAGGTTCCATTTAAAACACTTCTGTTCTGCAAAGTATGGTTGTAAACTCTTGTCAAGTCAATCGACGTCACCCATACAGCTGTTGTGAGCTAGGAATCATTAAGGCTTTATATTTAATTTTCAATTTTTCACCATATCATGACCTATGCAATAGAATAGCATAATACTGTATTTTTAATCCAGCACCTTTCAGAAAGAAAACTTCCAGAAGTGAACGCTCGAAACTGCATTTTTTAACTTGAAAAAGAACTTTGGTATTCTTTTTAGATTTAGGCAGATTGTCCCAATTACACCAGTTTTGCACAAAGTAAGTTGTTTTGCAAGCTTTTGCGTACTAATTTAGTTATCGATAAATACAACACAAAGTGTGTTAAAGTACGGATCTATTAAGGATCTTACACTGGCTTTACCATTTTTAAGCTCTTTTTCTTTCTTACTGTGCAAAAATGTGGTTAATTGACCTTAAAAATTTATAAATTAAAAAATGTTTATGATTAGTTAAGCTTTACATAAATTCTTCTACATGGCAGGGTTAGATTTTAAATACATTATTTTTTTTTTAAGTACATCTGAATGTCCTAATTTCTCACTTTGATAAATCATAATACTAATAATAAACTTTGTATCACAATCTGCTAACACAAACAGCTTCAAACCAAATCAAGCTCTTTTATTAGAGTTTTACTGTTCAAAGCTTAGCCAGCCTTTAAATTTGGTTAGGCTCTCGTCAATACACAAGTTTTTTCTGGTAAATTACATTTTGCAAATTTTTGCATCATGAGGTTAAGTAAAGAAAAGAGCTTTAGCATTCAGTTTAAACTAAAATTAAAGGTTTGGTTGTTGCAAAAATGTAAGCTTCTTATTGTTTAAACCCGTTACAAATATAAATAATTCATAAATCCATAATGAAATTACTGAATATAAGTTCAACAATAAAACTCAATGAATTTCTTTTCATCTTAACCATTTTTGCTCAATTTGTTTTGAAAGAATAGCAAAATGTGAAGTTTTCTTGTAAACCAGTAGTCTTTAATATAAAGCTATTTTATATTGCCTCTCGCAATTGTTAGAGCTAGGAATCTGAACAACTCCTGAACATTGAATAAAGCAAAGGTACTGAACAGTATAGGTTTTCAGTGTTAAAATGCATTTTGCTTCTCCTGCTCTACTTACCGTGCGATTTTTAGGCACGCTTGTTTTAACTGCTAGATAGGTACAAACCTTTCAACAACTTCAAAAGGAGTCGACTTTGCAGAAATAATTGGTACGTGGAATTTTGTTTTTAATTTAATGGAATTGCAGTAAAGTAGAATGATATGCCAGTATTAGTACTGTGTATCTAAAAATAAAATAATGGGGAAGATAGGCAATGTTAAAGGCATAAGAGAATAGCTTCGGGGCATGAGCTGGAGACGGGTACCGGTACTGGTGCTGGTGTTGGTAGCAATAGCGTGAGATAGAGCAGCCCCACTTGGAAGCGAAGTGGTACGTGAGAAGGTTATGAAAAATGACAATAATATTAAATCAGCTCCTCCAGGCAGTAGATTACAGGGTTTGCCATTTACTGGCCGGAGAAGACCAAAACTCAAGGGATACCTACACAAGTTCAAATCAAAAATGCAGTCTATTCCGTAGCAGCTCTAGCCACTGTCCCTTCCCATAAGAAACCACAACGCTCAAGTGAAAACCGCAGCCTGTCCACGTCCCTCCCTACAGAATCCACAACACATCGCACAACGGAAATTCTTAATTTAAGTTCCCATTCCTAAATTGCTCAAGATTTTCCAACAATCCAACATTCGCATACTAACTTTCCATGGAGATGCAGCTTCACTGCTCTACTACCCAGAATCAAGAGAAAAATCTCCGATTTCTTAACGAAGTAACACGTAACATCCAAACCTCCTTGAGGAAAAATAGTTTTATAGATTTTCCGTTTTCTCATTTTCTTTATGTTATTCTCAAAAAAAATTTCTCTTTGATTTCCCATGGAGCAGCAGCTTTGCTGCTTTGCTTCTTAAATACTATTTTTCTTATAGCATTTTTTTAATTATATTTTCTTACTAAGACGGTAGCAGCTTCACTGCTCCGCCTTGTCCTCAGTAATCTTCCAACTTTTCCATTCTCACAATCACATTAGTCTACGTTCTCAAGTTTCAATATGTCGGTTAAAGTGTTGTTTTAGAGATATCATTTAGGATAAAATTGATTGTAAATATTTTCCATATTTGACCATTTAATAATTTGCAAAATAATATACAAACTTCAATTTTCTGTAAGAAGTTCAATGGAAAACGATTAAGGAATTACACGAGGATCGACAAATGTCAATCTACCTAAAGTCCCTTAACCGTTCACCAACTTCCCAGAATCAAATCTAGAACTTAATCATTTTCCCTTCTTATCGTTTCTACCTAACTCGTACAATCCCTTTAAACAAATTTGAGTATTCAAATAATCAGTGGTCAAGATAAATTATGTAAAGATAAGAGTTCAAATTTAACCATTGTAATAAGTATAAGAAATTAAATTAAAATTGCAAAATTCAGAATTCATCATTGTTTGCAAACAAGACCCCTCCACTCAAGAAATTCCAGCCGTCTCCTTCCAACCTGGTCAATTTGTAAAATCCGTAAGGTCAATTGTATAGTTTTAAGTGGACTAAATCAAATTTTCAATGTGTAAAATCAAAATTTCTTTTAAATATTATTTTTCGCAGTGTGGTCATTTGCCACACGAAAGTGTCAAAAGTCATTCATTCTTTTTGATTTTCTTTAAGTAAATTTCATTCTTTAATAAATCCTTTTTAGTTCTCATTTTTTTAATCGACTGGCTACGTCCTCAATCTAATCATTTCTTTGTACTTCGATTTTTTCAATTCTCAATTTTCTCATTATCATAATTCATCCCGAATGTGTAGTTTGTAAATTTATCCTTCGTTCTCTAACTTACCTATGTTCGCTAATGATACTATCCCAACTCATCATTCGTATTCTCCATAATTTTCCCCATCATACTTTATAGTTTGATTTTCTCATCTCATACTAATTTCACAAAGGAATGTGGTCCTCTGAAACCATTCTTTTATTTAGGATTGATACCCACGCAGGGAAAATAAAGAAGAAAGCTTTTCCAAACCCTTTCCCCTTTATCAATAATTAAGCAACTGTAATAATATCATCTCATTAAAATAATTTAAATCTCACCAAAATTGAAGACTGGCAATTGAGGTCTGTCAGTTGAGGGAGAATTTTGAGCACTGACACCCCAGCCTGTGTTCGCGTGCTCTGGATTCCCCGATCAACCAGCCTCATAGTGGAGTCTTCGTGGGAAGAGTCTCACAAAACTCCACATTGACCTACCAATCCAACTTCTATTCTTCGCAAAATAAACTCCTCACATTCTCAATCCTATTCATTTTATTTTTGTCTCAAACTTATCTCATTTTCATAATTCCCAATATTAGATTTGCCTCGTCCTTAAAGTAAATGAAATATGTAAAAATTCTTCGACTGATATGGTGATTGAAAATATTGCTGGTTGACCGAATGCCTGCAATGCTTGCTGCTATCGGTCAACCTGAAGCTTTATTTTCAACTCGCCTTTGGGTGGATTTGGTTAAAGACTCCACCTCGACCAAATCCGTCACACCACTCAGTCGCAATTATTTTTTATCTCAAATTTTCTCCCCTTTGTCAAATATCACTCTTTGTGCGGACGGTCGGCATGAAATCACACATCGCCACCGCTGCTTTATTCAGGCCAAAAAGTTTTCTCATCCCGTTATATTTTTCGTCTAGATTTTTCCTTTTCAATTTTAGAAAAGTACCTTTGTTGAAAATTTCGTAGCGCATATGGCTGCATTAACTAAAATACATAAGTTTACTGTACGCGGCTCATTGAGTTCCGTATGTCGTCACAAAATCGCTCACATACATATTACGCACTCGAACCTCAACGAGTTTCTATTCTTGTGCAGTTGTAGAACCGCCTATAGAAATTAGTATTACGTACATGCCCCGTCCAGTTGTCATGTACGTACTTTGTGGAACCGCCCCTTTGTAGAGGCCGTCTGCGCCTACCTTCACAGTGCTAGCCTCATTTCACAGGAGCGCTGTCAAAACAAGCAGTTGTTATGTTATGAAAGAGTGTGTGCCTGTCGCCCGATGACATCTACTTGTACCTGGAATACTCGTAGTTTGGAAACAAATTTATACAAACCGCCTCTTGCAAAGGTGGGCCCCTACATACATTGTAGGGTAGGAAATAGGGTAAAAAGTAGGGTGGAACAATTGTTGTGAAAAAAATAGGGTAGGGTGTAGGGTGGGTTACATCGGTATGAAAAAAGTAGGAAGGGTAAAAGGGTGCGGAAAATAAAAAATAGGGACCCTTGAAGGGTAACGATTTTAACTGAATATAATTCTTAAATTTTTATGGTTCGCCTAATGACCAGGGCTTATTTTATGTTGGGACGATTACTTACTTTACTTTGAATGAAGTTGGTGAAAAAGTCGAGCTTGTATATTCTACTATTCTACCCAACCAATATATCGTCCCTCAAGAATCATTTTTTTATAAGTCTAAAGGAAGTCCACTAGATTTACCACAAAATGATTCTTTCTTGACTGATACCTGACAGGTCCAGGTTTTTCTACATACCTGCACGTAGCACGTAGCCTGAGAAACGACAACGAAGTTACTTCTTGCGATAAATTTAACGTATTCTTGGGTACCGGTATTAATCGGCCCCGCGTATCTCGGCCCCAAAGTACTTGGCCCTGACTATTCTGGGCCCCGAAATATATTCGGCCCCGTCGTTTCTGGGCCCCATAATTTATTTTAGCGTATAACCTTGGGAGCATAAAGATCAAGAACCGAGGAGTAACGCTAACTGACAGCGGCACACAGTCACGCAAGGCACTGGATCTCCCACCCCCAATACTTACACCACACCCGACACAACAACCGCAACGACTATCACCCCAATTAGCAACAGAACCTGCTATGTCCACACCACGATTACCCCCTCAAACTACCAGGAAAAGAACTCATCAGCCTGAAGTTGTTGAATTGATTTCTGCAATTGCACCTAAAAGAGGACCAGGTCGCCCAAAAAAAGTTATCAGCCCGGCAAGTGGTAGGCGCATCATTACCGCAACAAAACGACCAACAAAGAACCGGGTACAACCAGCGTCTCATCCAGCCATCGAATTACCAAAACGTCCACGTGGACGGCCAAAAAAATTAATTCAAACAAAACTTGTGCTTCTACCAGTTATTGACGACCATTCTTTACCAAAGCGACGTAGAATTAACGATTTACTCACGCAGGAATGTTAGACGTACAATGATACAAGTTAAATGTACATATTTCGGTCGTTTTTTTAATCTTTTTTTTTAAACTTCATTATTTTACTGCATTACTACACCTTTAATAAATTGACGAAAGCTGATTGACAGCAAAAATTCAATCATTGATCATCGTTCATATTATTTCTTGACGTGGACCAAAACACAATTATTGGGGCCCAGAAACGACGGGGCCGAATATATTTCGGGGCCCAGAATAGTCGGGGCCAAGTACTTTGGAGCCGACTGCTGTGGGGCCGAGATACGCGGGGCCGATTATTACCCGAACCGTATTCTTGTACAATTTTGTCGTAGAATTCTTGTCTCCTCTATTTTTATCGTAGCCAATTTTAGATTCTTTAGATTAGTTCATGACCCAGGTTAAGTCAAGTTACGATTTTACGAACGTAAGTAACTATAGTATTCTATTTAGTTTTGCCTAGCGTGTATTACAGTCCTGATGTCAGTTTTCAGTGTGAAAGTATTACTTGTAATACTTTTATCATTCTGCAATTATTAGCTAAATCAAAAATAGAACACCTGCTGTAATAATTACTGACTACTGATTATTACTGCTAAACTTGAACTTCAAAAGCATCTGAAAATAAATAACATAAGCTTGAATTTAATAAAACATTTCTTCGAAAATTACTTTTGGTTACGATACAAATAAATTTGGGGCAAAGGTACTTTCGTTGTTAAGCCTGTACTTAAGAATTATCTCTGCTAAAGATGTACAACAAAATTTATAATGAAGTTTGTAGTTTTACGTTTTTAGTGAATTTGTTTGTTAAATCAATGAATTATACTGTGTAATAAAAAAAATACTTGAATATTGGCATGCATTTTGAAACCTTTACGTCAAAGAAGAACCTCCATCACGACCACCATCTCCCGAAACGTCACCTATTGACAAAATTAAATCAGATGAGCCCACTTCATCGTTCTCACTAAGTAATCCCCAATTTAACCGAGACGAACAGTCAGCAACCCATTTAACTTGTGAAAATAAACCAGAAGCTAGAGTTGCTGCAACTCACACTCCTTCGAAAACATGCCGTCAGGCAAAACTTCATCGATACTCCTTCTCCATCTCCTACGCCCAAACCACTTCTTTACTTCACATGGGATAAAATCAGTACCTTCCAACAAAATAATCCCCCTATATCCCATTATACAGTCATTATTAATAACATAAGGCCCTCCTTGTATCATTATTTCTAGGTGCCTAATAACTTAAAAATTCCTGCAGCTTTTCAACCGTTTTTATAGAAATACCATTTAAATGATATATATCACTATCAGAAAAACCATAAATTTCTCTTTTATATCTCTTAACACAACATCATTAGAGCCACTTGACTTAATTCTGTAATTATATAACTTTATACCATTTTGACACTTTTTGTGTGTCTTTTACCTCAACATAAATAAATGGTTCATTAAAAATTTGATGAATCATATCATTCATGTTGAGTCCTTTAGGGAACAATAGGCGTATAACAGGGTCAGCATATTGTAATGTGTTATAAACCATCGTACGCCAATACGACCTATTTTCAATATGTCGCATCATATCGTTAACATTGGGTTTCAAAACTATCAGTAATTAAATTTTAATAAGAGTATACCTGTAAAATCTTATTAAATTTTAATGAATAATAATTAGGTTGAGCCTAAAGTTGTTCTTATGAAAAAAAGTAAGATTTGCAAATTAAATAACTAATAAACTAAATACTTAATAAAATTTAATTACCTATTAACTCAATTTAGTGATACAAAAAGACGTAATAAACAAAAAGATAATTAATCTATTTTAAATAATTATTAATCAAATTAAAAAATACTATTAACTATACCTTAATCCATATTAGCTTCAGAAAAACGTGATGAAGTAAATGATACTTGTTTTACATATTTACTTATCAAATTCAAGAATTCCTTTTAGTTGTTTTTTTACTATATTAGCTTTACACAACAAAACAAATTAATATACTTGAAGATTTTTACTGTTTTAAATAATAACTAATCAAATTAAAGAATTACTGTAAGCTGTAATTTGGCAATAGTAGTCCAAAGTTTGTATAAATATTTATTAAAGATTTCTTGTTTATTTTATAAAAGAACTGTTTTTATCTGTTAATTATTCAGTCTAATATTATTTTTGTTTTAGCGATCTAATGTTTACTTTTCATATGCTCAATTTACCTAATTTTAAAATTTAATTACTCTGTTATCAAATCTTTTTTTTTATTTTTTTTAGATTTATTCAATTTTAAACTGTAATTAGATCTTTTTTAATGTTTTTGTATTTCGGTTTATTTATTTTTAGTCTGTTGTCATATCAGTTTTTTGAATGTTTCGGTGTTTGGATTTATTTAATTTTAGTCTCCAAAGAGATCCATTTTAATAGTTAAGTTTTTCAAAATACAATACTGTTCAAAATTAGTACGTTGCTCACGTATAAGGTTGATTACTACAAAACAAAATGTATTTATTAGTGAAAACGTACTCTATAGAATTTTTTAAATGTAGGTTTTAACAGTCAAATTTTGATCAAGGCACCTATTTTAATACTTTTTTTCTTCAGCAAACATTAAATATTAGAATAATTTTTGTTTGTTACTTGTGTGTTGATGATGTATACTTTTTAGAATATCAAAAAATAATTTTTGAATTTGGACCTCTTTCAAAAAATTATAGCGTCAAGGTAGTTTTCACCCCTTAATAAATATTAAAATTTATTAGTCAAATAGGCATCTTTTAATTCAAAGCAAATATGTTATTTAGTAAGTACAATCGGAGTAGAAACTTAGTTTGATGCTGTTATCTGTACATAAAATAAAAATAAAAATCATTATCACCTTATTATTATTTTATCTTTGTTTCAAACACGATTTTAAACAATAACATATTTTTAGAAAAATATTAAATCAAGAACTTACACCAACAACATTGAATTGCAATATATGGATATTTAAAAATCCAAAATCTAAAATTAAATTTTGTAGGCAAACTGTTAGTAAATTAAAAATAAAGATTAAAATGGACTTTTGATTGCTTTAATATTGATCTAGATTATTTTAAACAATTAAATCACAATATCAAAGTATAAAATTAAAACTTTACACAGAGAATCGAATCGCAATAGATAGATGATTTAAAATCCAAAATCAAAAACTGTTAGTACATTAGAAATAAAACTTAGAATGGAATTTTATTTGTTCTAATATTGATCTGCAGGTAATTTTGAAAAGCAACATTACAATATCAAAGTATAAAATTAAAAACGCCCACAAAGATACGTGATAAAAGTAACTACGAATCAAATTTGTAATATAAAATAAGTTTATAGTATGGATTTCCAGAAGTATATATATTTTTTAGTCTTTCAATTTGCAAAGTTTTATTTCTTTATTATCTTTTAAGTTTTTACTTACTTTTAAATCCGTTTGTTGATTTTTCACCACCAAGAACTGGATAGAACAGGAGATTATTATGCAGTTTTTACACAATATCATATATAACTTTCAATAAATAAATGTTGATTTTCAGCGCAAATTTAAGAGAACAATGAAGCAAACCATATGATGAACGGAATGCTTCTTAGCTGACTACATCTAATATTTTTGAACTTTACCACTGAACCATAGAAACACCAACGATTGTTCAATATATAACCCTATGGCCTAACTCTGCAGTTTCGGATTTAAATATTTAAATACTTAGCTGTTCATGACTTGCAATAATGTAATATGGTTACTTGGGTTATAAAATATGCTTTAAAATACTTAGGTATTACCACTCGCGTTACCAGGACATTAGATTACCCTTTGGTTTAAATGCTATTAAAGGGTCGTTATTTATAAAATTGAAGCAATAAAATGACAGATGATTACCAGTTCCAACATTTGACACAGTTTAAAAAACAAAACCCGGGTAGCTTGTCAGCTTCTTGAGGTTTTCAATGTCTTTAAGTTGACGGGCTGTAAATTGGTAGATTTAAAAAATGTAAACGTTGACATAGTTAATTAGTGTATGATCTATCATATACAAGCCTTAAACTAGAACCCTGAATGGTGACCTTTTTTTCAGATTTTCAAACGTTTTAGTTTTTTTGTTTAAAAATAAAATGAATGATTATTAAAGAGAAATAAGATCAACATCAGTGATAATATTATCGTTGTATTGATAAAGTTTACTAGGTTACAGACCATTAGAGGTTAAATATCCACCAATGTTATTTCTTAATGGCTGTGTTAACATTTTAATGCAACGGGGTGGTAAATAATCTAACTAATTAAAATTTGCATAATGCAGTTTGGTCTATAAGTGTTATAGCCCCAGATACCTTGTGTGCGGGTTGTACGCCTCATTTTTTAACTATTTACGACTTTCTTGGTACCATTCGACGCGCCTTGACGTTTTGTGTTTCTTCTTTCAACATTATTTTGGAAATTTTGTGTTTTGCACTTTTTATGGTCGATTTACACTTTTTGACTCTGTACCAATCACAGCACTACAATTTCAAATTTCAAAATTTATGCAATCCTGATTGGTACAGAGCCTGATAAAAGATTATTTATTATCATTTTAAAAATTAGGATTTGAACTTCCACGAGTTTAAAAACTGAAGTACACATTTTTGAGAGAGAAAAAAAGTTAAGCTTAGCCAAATACTAATCAATAATTTTATTATCAATAATTATTTAATTATATTATATAATTATTATATTTATTAAAATTTTCTTAATAAAACTTAAAGATTAAAGAACATAAATAGTAACTATGAGGACCCTGTAATCCATAACGTCTGCTAATCTACTAATTAAAAATTACATAATCGAGAGGGGTTGACTACAGTTATAAGCGGTTCACCTTGTGTTGAGCTCAGCGCCTAAAATTTTAATCTAATTGCAATCTAATAATAATAATAATTAATAAATATTGATGAAGTCGATATAACCGAAGTTTTTACAACCAGACTCAACCAGTCACTGTAGGTGAGGAAATAGGAGGCTACCGCGTTAGATCGTCTCGGTCTTTGTATCATTTCACCTATCCCCCTCTCCTCCTCCACAGTAAAGGAGTCCCATTCATTAGGCCCCTAAAGTAAGTAGTGGTCACTGAAGAGCACCGAAAGAGATTAAGTTTCAATCAACCATCCAGTGACGTTTACCGTACAACACAAAGCAATTAGCATTGGCCGAGGATCCAAGCCAGGTCTGAGACTGTAAAGTTTGTTACAGTCTGCAGTCCTAACTGCTCACCCAAGCACGCCTGCTTATGATTGTAATCTATATGGTATCATTCTTCTTTTAACAATATTTTATAACTGCTGTGTTTCGCACTTTTTGTGGGTGATTTACAGTTTTTGACTGCCAATCGCAGCATAAGAAATCTTTTTAAAATTTACGCCACCAACGAGTCTGATAAAAAATTATCTATTCCCATTTTTTAATTAGTTTGAGCATGTGGGATTTTAAAAACTGTTGCAAAATATTTGGACAGAAAAAAAAGTGAAGATCAGCAAAAAAATTTTTTCTCTAAATTTTTCTACAGTAAACAGCTTAACAGATTACTAAGTACACTACAAGTTACAACTACGAGTTGAAATTTTCAAAGAATATATGTAAATAGCGATGGGTACAAACCATCAGTTCAAGTAATAATACCGGCAAAAACTTATCCCAGCCGACACTGTGGTAATACCTTACCCCAGGCAAGCCTCTGATCAAAACTTAGCCTGAGTAAGTATAAGTATGCCATCAAAACCATGACTACCTTAGTGAGTAAAGCTTCACCCCGACAAGCCTTTGATCAAAACTGAATCTGGGTTTAGGTTAAAGAGTACTCAGAACAAAGTTGTTGTACAGACTTAGCTCGGGCAAGCCATTGCTCAAAACCTATCCCAGGTAAGGTTGTGACTACAGTTAACCCCGTGTAAGTCAGATATCATAGCGTAACCCGCACAAATCTCGGTTTAAATCTTTTTCCTAGCACGCCTATGGGGAAAACAACCAGGGAAAAGTTAGGATTAAAGCTTATCCCGGGCAAGTATCTTGTTAAAACTTACCCCAAGCATGTGGTAAAAGCGTAACCCAGTCAAGCCATTAATTTAGGCTTAAACTGGGCAAGCCTTAAGTTAATTTAACCACAATCAATGCAAAATTGTATTTACTGTAACAACTAAAAGTAAATAATACAGTTTAAATACTTTAACTGCAACTTATTGGGTTGCTAATTGCTAGTTGTCTTTAGTAGTTGCAGCATCAATTGATATATGTAGTTTAACTAAATCTATTTTAAACGCTTCAGAATGTACACCTTCACATTTAAAAAAAGAGTATTTTGCTCCAATTTGTAACTCACCCAATTTGACATATTTACAATTCACCATTTCCATTCTATAAGAAATAAATTTAACAATAAAAATTGGAAGCAGGGCAAAGCCTCTTGAGGACTAGGAATTATTTACTAAGTATTTTGTCTAGAAAATTTGAAAGATTTAACACTAACTATTGTACATAATTATTTAGGATATTTACTAGGAATATAAAATTGTCTAGGTTATGCCTCTATCGCTTTTCACTAGCATTAGAAGTAAAATCAATAGTTATCAAGGAATAACCCTTTTTCCAGCCTTTTTGACAAAATTGCATAAAGTCTTGTAAATCCATATCTATTGCAATCCTATTGCGGTGTGAGTTTTGTATGTCTTTATTAGATAATCCTAATAAAATTAAAAAATTAGAATTCAATATCACAGATCCTTAATCCAATTCAAAGTAGGATTGACTGAAATAAAATACACAGATTAGGTGTACATCTCTTGGCCACTTTTCTTGTAGTTATATCAATATGCCTACCTCTAGTCAAATAACTTGTCATTATATCCCGATTCTTCTGATTCAAAACATCATCAAGAATTATAATAGTTTTTATCTTAGAATCAATTTCTTTGAGATCTGGTATCACATTGTTAGTGTTATAAGCTTACTTATTTATTTTTTTTTATTTTCTTTTTTTTTTCCTGTTTGAAAACCTTTTTTTACTCTTTAAATTAGATTAAATTCACAAAAGTCTTCTTTTTTTATTTGATTTTGTTTTTCAAATATAGTGACTATATTTTCTTTTGTTGAAATATTTTTGATATGTTTGATATGTATTTGATATGTATGTTGTTGGAGACTATCACCTACTAAAATTGAATTATTGTAGTCTAATACCCCTTTTTGTAACAAAAATTTAATAACTAGGCAGCTTTTACCAGAGGGACTTTTACCAATTACTAACGATCTAAATATATTACGAAATAGATAATTAGGTTCAAATGTTGGATTTTTATGCCAAACAAATACTGTTTATTATTCATTTATTTACTACTTTATTTTTAATTAAAAGCATATTTTAGGCCACTTTGTGGCTCCCTTCGAGGGCGCAGTCCAATATACTTGATTCACGTCGACCCACAGCTTCCAAAGACTTCTGGTCCATCTTCAATAATTAATTCCCTAAGATTTTTCATTTATATTTTATAAAGCATCATCATTTTTAATAATTAGTAATTTAGTACTTATATCTTCTAAAACAATAGTTCTTTTACTATTTAGACATAAATGTGTAATACATGCGCCAATTTATAATAAAATAAATTTATAAAAGTTTTTAACTAGTCAACATACGTTTTATGTGTATACGGCATGTTTTCTTTGGCTTGTGATTTTATCATAACGCATTTTACGCCTACATTCACATACAGTATGTCGTCTTGCTTTTATCTCACTACACATTCTACATTAGATCTAAACCCCTCTCTAGATGAGCATTGTCTTTTGAATTTACTTGTTGGTTTTCCTGCACTACAAATTTTACATTTTTTAATGTTTTCCATTTTAATAGAAAAATATTTATTAGTTAAATATTATTTATTTATTAAATTTATTCATAATACAATCAATAATTTAATAGACCCACTTTCAAAAGGAAGACAAACCAGTTTAAAATTTTTAGTTAATAAATTATTCCCTTATAAAATAGTAGTCTAAATAAAATGTGAAACTTGTGAAACGCAAATATTATAGTAAAATTAGGGTCATATAAAACACAAACACATGCAAATATGATAAAGTATGGTGTTGCTAAATATGAATGCAAAATATGTCATTGTTATTCATTCTTTTTTTCAGTTGCCACATATAACATTTTACATACACAAAAATGACACATAAACATGCTTAATTATTCTTGAAAATAATACATGTGGAGATAGAGATTTTACTTACACTATTACATGAGATATCAGAACTTCATTTATTTAGAAAATATTAAGAAGCCTTCGCGACATATATCAAGCGCCGAAGAAAAAGCGTAAACTAATTATCCATTCTTAATCTAGGTGCAACTTTTTCAAAAACCGCCAGCAGACCAACGGCGGAAACGTCAGATGAAGGTCGCATTGGTGATAGCTGTTTTAATTAGGCTCATAATGGTGGTTGTTGTAAAGTTTGAATTTTCAACCATCCCCCCCCCCAAATGGGCAAAAGTGGGCAGGAAGTATATTTTAAAAACCAGCTGTTACTTTTTTATCTTTCAACCAAAATTCAAAATTTGTTTTTTAAATAAATGAAACTTAAAATAAAACTGGCGTTTTTTATAAAATTCACCAAATTTTTATTTTCAAAAAAATGAAAAAAATTATTTTTTTCAAAAATTACATTTTTAATTTTTTTTCAAAATTTAATTTTTTGAAATTTAAAGTTTTTAAATGTTGTAAGGGGTTTTTTAGCTATTACGTTATACAATAATTCTCAAATTATACCTCCGCAATATCAAACAAATCCGTATGTACATGATGCATGTTAATTATACAATTGAATTCCGATTTTCGTGTACTGATTTATGTATGTACTAATAAACTACGTAGGTTAACGGTACCGTAGGTTCAAGCATGTATATACCTAATATACCTACTATCAATAGTATTAAACTCTAATCAGCATTGCAGTCAAATTACTTATTGCTAGTTGACACCATTTCAACTAACCAGTGAAGGAAAACCTGTTTTTCTTCAAAATTCATACATAAAAATTAATCTGTATCCCTCCAGTGCACTACTTAACCTTTAGTCTGGCACTGAGGATACAGGAAAAGACACACTACCAAGTTTTATTCCTGGCACCTTGGAATCACAATTTTCAATAGTTTTAAAGTTTTTAAATAAATAACGCAAACATTAGTGACGAAAAGTAAAAGTAATTTTTTTCTGTTAAAATAACAACGGATAAGTCATCACCAAGTACAAAAAAAAGAAACTAAATTTACAGTTGTTGTGTTAAGTGGTGTTAAGGACAACAATATAAAAAGATATTTCGCAGTAGGAATTAAAAAAAACATCTTTTGTAAATCTTCTGACACAAAAAGTTCCTGAAATTGTCTTGACATTAATTGCATGGTAGGCTCAAAAAAGTTGACGTCATGTTACCTTCGCAACTCTTGACTACACAATAGGAAACATTCAGAAAAAATTAAATATATTTTCTCTTTTAAACTAGAGAAGCATACAATCTAACCAACACTGTCTTGGCACCACATAGTTAGTATAAAGTAAATTAATAATTAAATTGAATTAGACTGGCAGTATTCCCTATACTCATTTTGAAATAGGATACACGTCATATCAGTAAAGCTTACCCACTTATCATTTTAATCAAAAGGTTTACGACTTCTAACAGTTGTCAGACGAATTTTTCATTTGAGAAGTCATAAAATAAAACGACTCATTCAGGTTTTGCTATATACCATACATAACAACAGGATCAGTATGGAGCTAGTAAATTATGCACAGCAAAAGATAATAAAGCCATATATATATGCTAAACTTACTCAGTATGCTGCAATACTGCAATCTTTTTCAGCTGCACATTTGCACTCCTTCCATGAAGTGCACAACTGACACCAATTAACAATAAAAACTAATGGCTCGCCGTTGTTTGCCCTTGATACTTTGCCACCAGCATCATAAACTATTCATTTAAGAAAAGCAAAACGTAATAAGCTACATACTAGCTAAGTGACTCAGTACTGGCTACAATGCAATGCAAAATAAACACGTTCAAACCTTTAGGCAAATAACCTAATCCACAAACTCTTAAAGATACTAGTGTACTAAGGACTTTAACATGCAACTAAAACATCTGTGAAATACACAAAAAGCAGGAAAAGATACTCTTATAAGATCACTTTACCAAAAACCTGACAAGGCTAAACAGCCTCTGGCATGCATTTACAATGTGTGTACTAACAATTTCAGGAAAAAAATGCCAAAAACATATAAAACCTACTTTTAGACAGAAACATTGTCTATCGCCAAAAACTCTCAAAATGGCCAAATATTATTAGGTAAAACGCAGCTGTCATGCAAAAGTAACCATAATTGAATATTTTCCTGAAAAAACGACTGTGTATTACTGTCTCCGGGATGCCTGTACAACTCGTGTACCGCCCATATTAGGCAAAGAATGCAAAAAACATAGAAAAACAAGTTTAAGTCTGGAACATTGTCTATCGCCAAAAACTCTAAAATGGCAAGATTATTATACGGTTAATAGCAGCAATTGTGCAAAAATGACAAAAATTGAATATTTTGCAAAAACATCGACTATGTACAGCTGTCTCTGGGATGCCTGTATAACTCGTGTACTATCCACAATATGCAAAACTGCAAAAACTATAGAGAAAACACTTGAAGTCAGCAACATTGTCTATTGTTAAAAACTCTAAAATTGGCAAAATTACTATACGGTAAATAGCAGCAATTGTGCCAAAATGACAAAAATTAAATATTTTGCAAAAAACTCGATTATGTCAAACTGTCTCGACGATGCCTGTACAACTCGTGTACCACCAATATTATGCAAAAATGCAAAAAACGTAGGGAAAATACTTGTAGTCTGGAACATCGTTTATTGTTAAAGACTCTAAAATTGGCAAATTTATTACAAAGTGAATAGCAGCAATTGAGCAAAAATGAAAAAAATTGAATATTTGGCTAAAAAATCGACTATGTTCAGCTGTCTCTGTGATTCCTGTACAACTCGTGTACCATCCACAATATGCAAAAATGCAAAAAACGCAGAGGAAAAACTTGAAGTCAGTAACATTGTCAATTGCTAAAAACTTGCAAAAATATTTTGCAAAAAAATCTATGTCAAACAGTTTCGAGGATGCCTGTACAACTCGTGTACCACCAATATAATGCAAAAAATGGAACAAAGTTAGAGAATAAACTTGTAGTCAGCAACATTGTCTATAGTTAAAAACTCTAAAATTGGCAAAATTAATATTAGGTAAATCGCAGCAATTATGCAAAAATGACGTTAATAGAAAATTTTGCTAAAAGTCGACCATGTCTGTTTCTGGGATGCCTGTACAACTCGTGTACCATCTATAATATGCAGAAAATGCAAAAAACTTAGAGAAAAAATATGTAGTCAGGAACATTGCCTGTTGCTAAAAGTTCCCAATTTGGCAGAATTATCATTAGGTAAATCGCCGCAATTTTGCAAAAATTGGGTTGATTTAAAATTTTGCCAAAACATCGACTGTTTAAGTCTTTGGGATGCATGTGCAATCCGTGTAGTATCTATACAATGCAAAAAGTGCGAAACACA
The DNA here is from genome assembly GCA_949802685.1 of Dicyrtomina minuta. Classification (NCBI taxonomy): domain Eukaryota; kingdom Metazoa; phylum Arthropoda; class Collembola; order Symphypleona; family Dicyrtomidae; genus Dicyrtomina; species Dicyrtomina minuta. Next base: position 111,110 of record CATKUY010000353.1, read on the forward strand.
GTAAATCTTAAAGCCAAGAGCACTTGCTTTTGCTAAAAACTGAATTTAGAAAGTTTATTATTAGACTAACAGCTTTAATTGTCCACAAGTTTAGAATTAAAAAAATGAACTATGTCCTACAACCTCTGGCATCTATTTTTACGACTTATACAAAATCTATGTAATGCAAATCACATAAAAGCGTTCGGAAATATCCCAAAGTCAGCAGCACTTCAGATTGTTTTGAAGTAAAATTTGGCAACAAATTTATTAGGCTAATAGCTGCAGTAATCTTAAATTGATGTATGTATATGTTTTGAATTTTGTAAACCAATCAATGTTCAACAACGTCTGGTATTCATGTATAACCTGCGTATCATCTATATTTAGCAATTATCGTTAACAAAAAACTATAAATCGGGTTATAAAAACGTAGGAAGAGCAAAAATAAAATTATGGTGTAAGAAGCACCTATATAAAATTAAACAGATTCACAATTTTGCTTAAACCTCGAATACGCTAATATGATTTTTATCTGGACGTTCGGCTTGAGTAAAATTAAATATATGCAAAAATGCGCAAAACGCATACAAGACAGCTAATGTCGGATGTAACTAATGTAAAAAATATAAAATATTCAAATCTATACTTAAATCATTAGCAACATAATGAAAAAACTAAGAAACGTCCTTACAACCCAATCCTATATGTAGGGTAAACAAAGGCTGACAGAATGCACGCTGGCAAAAACTTCGTAGTTAATTACATTTTTCTGTTTAACGTTGTCGTGTTCAAATCTAAATTTATTTGAGTACACTGTTAGATTTTAATCTGGCATTTAGGATACAGAAAAAGGCACAAATTAGAAAATATTTTTGCTTAAACGCTTTTTAAAACGTTACAATACTGTACTCAAAATTATTTGACCAGAATTACGAGTTATGTTTTGCAGTTCAAATAACCCAACGGTTACGTCATCACCACGTACACACAATACATAAACTAAATATACAGTTGAGTTAAGTTGTGTTTCTATAGACAACAATTTATAAATAAATTTTATAGTTACCATTTAAAAAATCAATCTTTGTGAATGCTGTGACATAAACAGTTCCTGACATTGTCTTACAAGCGATTGCTTAAAACTTCTAAACTAAAATGTTATATGCATGTTACGTTGCAAATTATTACTGCACGATGAAAAATATTCTAAAAAAGATATAAATATGTTCTCTGTTGAACTAAGAAAGCACACAATCTAACCAACTAAGTCTGGCACTTGGAATACAGGAAAAGGCACACTTCCAAATTTTATTTACGGCACCTAAGAATCACAATTTTTAATAGTTTTAAAGTTTCTTAATAAAGGACGCAAACACAGGCGACGAAAAGTAACAGTAATTTTTAAGTTTCACAACTTTTGTTTTTTGCAATATGCAAAAGAAATTTAGTGGTTTGCAAATCGGACAAGCGACATTTTGCTACCAGCAACCGTGTGACCAATGTAGCCCACTGTTAAATGACGTTCCTAAACCATCAGCTTATAAAGCTTTTATTGAATAATTAATTGCTCTTTACTGCTATGGGTATAATTAGAAGGCTAGTTAGACGCTTACACTACGTAGTTGAACAAAAATACAACTTAAGTGTCTGATTCAAGCTAAATAATGTTTACATCTCTGTGGAATACATAATTGTCTAAATTAAACAAAATCATCATTTAATTTAATTTTTTTACTGAAGTGTCATTTTATTTATTTTTTTCTACACAATAGGTTTCATTAGAGCAACAAATATGTATTTTTGGTGTATAATTAACTCATTGTAACTGCTTAGGTTAATTTTCACGTGTAATTCTTTAACCTTACTATCAAGCTTAAAGGTATTGAAATACGAAATAACGTTAAAATCAAAGATTTTAATATGACGCAATACTTTAAGCACCCTAAGCACAAACTAAACGTCTGCTCTATTGTTCTTGCGAGACTCAGTTATAACTGCGTAAAAGAAGTTAATTAGATTGATCAGATTTCATTTTATGTTGAATTCAGAAATGACGGATGCGACTCACTTAAAATACGAAATGAAATAAACACTAGCTTAATACTTCAGTAGCCTCTTAGTTTAATTAATTTTAATGACACATTTAATGACTATGTATGCAAACTAATTAAATTATAGGTCGAACTTACACTCGCCTTACATTCACGAAGGCAACCTAAAAAAGTGTCAAAATGACACTTAATTTCAAAAACAAACTATTTAAATTTTCTAAAACTCAAATTGATCCGTTTTGTGGTGTCGTATAGTAGAATATGTAATGCATAGTTATCAACCAAACGGAAAAAAGGATTTTTAACACACCATTTTTACGGCACGTATTGATTCTTCAATGTTAGATATATATAAGTATTTTTAAATTAAAAAATACTTTTTTACAAAATTACTACTTCGAACGAATATTATATTATACGCATGACTTTATTCATTATTTATGCCAGGACAGAAATTTGTGCACAATACAAACGACACACTTAAGAACGTAGTGCGTTTGCTTTCTATAAAATACTGGTCAGTTGATTTGCTCCTGCTAGTTCTCAAGTTTGTCTCAGTTAAACAACACCCTTAGTTTGCTCTCAGGTTTTTTTACATTTTTTTCAAGGTTAAGCCGCAGCATTGCGAAGGAGATAATAATTGTAAACAATTTACCTTTTTTTCAAAGTATTAATATTTTGATTATTTTAAATTTTGTGATTGTATATTCTGTTGTAAATACTTTTATGTAAAAGCAATTTATTGTTTAATTTTGAAGAAATCTTTAAACAAATCAAAAGTATTATATATTTTAAAATAACGTGATACTTTTAAGACAATTTAGTGCAGTTTTGATGCTTTTAGTATACACTTGCGAAAATGTCAAGATTTAAATACATTAACGAAAAACCAAAAATAAGGTGATAGAAGGTTTTTTTTGTCTAATAAGCATCTAACCAATAGATATTTTCTTTTATTACAGATGCAAGCAACTGTAAAAGAAGAGGATAGGCGAAACTATATTTTATATCAACACGTTTTTGACTTTGCAACTTAAGTAAGTGAGTTCCAGCTTATTAGGTTAGGCATTATAAACGTCCTTGGTTTCTTTACATCTAAACATGAACATTATATATCTTATTTATATAGAATTATGCTTTTAAAAATTGAGCACGATCACTTAGCTGAGAGTATTAATGCTTGCAAACAAAAGCAAATACCTTCAAAATTAGTCTCTATTATGTTCAGTGCCCGTGTGGCGGCGCTGAATAGGTTTAGTGTTTGCTCTTTGCTTAGTAGATGGATTGACTTTGGTCGTAGACACAGGCGAGCTGTGTCTGAAGCCAATTTTAGTTCAAGGCATTGGGATGTTAAAAGAGGATGTCCGCAGGGTGGGGTTATTTCGCCCCTCCTGTGAAATCTTGTTATGGATGGTCTGCTTACTAGGTTACGGCAGAGAGCGTCGTCTACTCTGTCGCAAGGGTATGCTGATGATACTGGGTTGCTACAAGGCGGCAAAGTCCTAAGTACACTTACACATCGGATCACCGGTGGTCATGACATCATCAGTGACTGGTGTGTGAAAGTTGGACTTAAACTTAATGCCAAGAAATCATGGCTGGTGTTGTTCACGAGAAACACCAGGCTCTGTCCCTCCTCCGTTAGGTATAGGGGTGTGTGCCTGAAAGTCCGGCGCAATGTGACTTACCTGGGAGTTGTCTTGGACAAGCATCTGACGTGGATACCTTAACCAAAATCATTTCTGAGCAGAGCGCAGGTGACCTTGGCCAGGTGCAAGCGCATGGTAGGGAGAAAATAGGGGCTTGCTCCAAGTCTTGCTAAGTGAACCTACACATCGCTTGTTCGACCTGTGTTTGAATATGCTATTGTCGTCTGGACCCTGGCACTTGAAAAAAGCTCGTATGTGAAAATGTTGAACACGGCACAGCACCAGGCGTGTCTTATGATCACTGGGTGTCCTAGTTCAACGCCAAGAGCTGCCATGGAATGTATGATTGGTATCATTCCCCTGGACATTTGTATCAAGGCGGTGGCCATTAGATCTATGCATAGGCTCAAAACAAGAGAGTTGTGGACGGTTAATCCTTTTTTTGGTGGTTCGGGTAGTCATTCGGCTATTTGTGAGAGATGAGGCATATGTGTCCCAATGCTCAAGATGCCTGTCGATTGGGCTTATGAGAACCTGGAATATCGAAGGTTCACTGTGGCAATTGGGTCACGTGTTCAATGGGCGAGGGACTTGTCCCTTGGGGGTGGTGGTGTGGTGTGATACACAGACGGCTCGCGTGATGGTGATAATGCCGACTGTGGGGTTTTTATTGAGGATAGAAGCCGTCGGGTGATATCCACCCTTCTGGCTAAATCCGTGTATTTAGGTGCTGATGCCTCTGCCTTTCAGTGTGAGATCTTTGGAATTTCCCTGGCGGCTCATTGGTTGCTGGAGAATGAACTCTGGGATCTCCCTGTTAGAGTCTTCAGTGATAGTCAGAGTTCTTTGCGTGCGCAATCTAGGCCTTACACTGTATCAGGTGTTGTAGGGGACTTTACCTACATAGACTTGCTGACAGGGGTTGCGAGGTTGAGTTGGTTTGGGTCCCTGCTCACTCTGGTTTTAGGGGTTATGAGGAGGCGGATAGGCTTGCAAAGGCTTCGCATGATGGTAGTAGTGCTATGCAGTTTGGTCGAAGACCAATACTTCCAGTCCCAATCTCCGCTGTCCATTGCACTATCACGGGATGGGTTAGATGTGAGCATGATAGACAATGGACTGGCTTGCGTAGTTGTTGGATGGCCAAGCTCTGGATATCGTCGCCATTGTATTGTAATGCCTCTTTGGTGCGATATTTCAGGGATCAATTAAGGTGGTTGATTGGGCTAGTTACTGGAAATGGGCGTGAGGAAGCCATGGATGGAGGATAGGTGTATTGGAATCCCCATTGTGCTTGCACTGTGGGGAGGAGGTTGATACTCCTATACAATTCCTGACTTCATGCCCAGTCTTTGTTTTAGTAAGAAACCTCTGTGGTTGTGTCGCGTGCCTCGGGCAGGCTCACTCATTGACCTGGTGTAATTGTTTTTCTATCTTTTCCTTTCTCTTTTGTCTTAAGGGGGTGTCTGTGATAGGCCATTATAAATAAGGCGTCGGCGGCGTCAGTCTTCAACTAAACCCCTTCTAAATAATAATAATAATAATAGTTTATGGATTCATTAGTGAAAGGCCTAAAAGAACTGAAAAAATTCAAAAAATGGCTGCAAAGGTGCTCGCTATTCATTGCAGTACGTGTTCAAAAAATTAGAATTTGCAAATTTGAGCGTAATTCTTGCAGCTGTGACGTCAGAGCCAAAGCCCAAAGCATATATTACGTAGCAAAATATTGTACCTTGGAGAAGCTGGGTAACAAGTGCTAATAGTCGATCTTTTGGCACACATCGATTTCGAATAATTAAGTTATTATAGTTAGTGTTCAGTGGCCGCGGAGGCATTGGGGACAAGGCCCCATTGTCCACGCTTGAAAATTTTAATTCCTGGGTACATACTTTAGTATGTACCTATGCTTAACATAGGCTTTCCCCCTCCTGGAATATTCCCCTTCCGCAGCCACTGAGTGTTATTAGCATATGAAATTATACTTATTAAATACATACGCTGAAAGTACATATTATGTACATACCTATTGCATAAATAAATACAGATAAACTATAATATGTAAAATTGAGCAACAGGTACCATGCTAAATAACTAGGATGCTACCATACCATATTCCCACACTGTATTAACGTAACAAATTCATACATTTACGGCAACAATAGTTTAAATTATGGGCCCTGCTAATGTACTTAAACTAATAAAACATGTAATAGCCTTCAATTTTGACCAAATTGCTTTTCACAATTTTTTACATATTCTGTAACCTTCTTATTCATATAAAAAATGAAACATGCCTAATAGTCAGTCTACATGCCAATTTTTAGAGTATGGCGTCACCGGTACTACTTTGTAGAGATATTATCTAAGCAACGGTACAGTTGCATGATAAAGTTTTTGTACGTTCTAATATGCGTCTGCTGTAAAATTTCCTAGTAAGTGTTGCTTCTAAAGCAATAAGAAGACATGTTTTTGATCTTCCCAAACCCTCTACTCACAATTAAAGCACGTTATTTTCACGACCTTAGAAAGTGATAACAACTTTCAACTGTATCTGAAAGTCTGCAACTAATAAGAAGTATCCAACGCTAAACAAGTTGCCGGATTCTGCAAGAGAACACGCAGTAACTTCGTGGCTTACCACAACAGAGAAGAATTGCAGTAGGCACTGTGGCAAACTGCAATACCTATAAATATGTATTACTTCAAGCATGACGCAGAAGACGTGGCCACAGACAAGTGTAGACGCCCTTGAGTCTTGTGAAGTTTAAAATTTTTGCCTTGGATGGCTGCCGTAACTGAAAGTGTAAATTCAATTACTACAACACAATAATTCTTGTAACTTCTCACTGATAATTCTTCTATTCTTCCAAAACGGATTCAAGTAACTTGTGTATTGAAGGAAACCCAAAAATTCAATTTCAGTTAGCAACCGTAATTCAGTAGATAGGCAGTGCATTATTAACTTGAAAAAACAGAACAACATCAGTTCTAACCAAACTCCTTCAACTCTTCGTTAGTTGCTGCCGTGAATAAAAATCGTCTTACTCTGGTAAGTCAAGTGTAATACTGAAGTAATAATTTTACAGAAAATTTGTAGGCTTACGATTTTAGTCATGTAAACAACACAGTTTTGACCAAATTATTTAATCGAAATAAATTCCAGCTAACGATATGCATAAACATACAATGACACTACATTTTAAGTCCACACATAAACAAAACTTAAATTAAATCTTTGACGTTCTCTTTTACTGAAACACCTACATACGTAAACTGTGCTCGCAAAGAACATATACAATGTGCTGTGTTGATGCATCTATAGCATATAATGTGAACAAATTTACAAACTATTTAGGTGCTACAAAAAGATTAGTTTTAACAATTCTTTTTTAATAGTGACTTTTAAAATCTAATTGGAACGTTACAAGAAATAAATTTAAAAAACTTAAAATGTAAACTAAGTCAGATTAATTTTTTAAATTATTGTATAAATTTAAGAACCATATTTAACAGAATCTAAAAAATATTGCTATATACCTATCAAATATTTTCGTTTTACTCAAAACCAAAAAATTCAAAATATCACTATATACATATTAAATAGACCTAAATTTACTAAAATATACACGTTTTCTTTTATTTTATTTTATTAACAATTTTTAAAACTATAAATATGCTAGTGAATTGCAAATAGGTAACGTACATAAAAATAAAAAATTCACATTTGAATATTCTTTTTTCTGTCAACAGTCGGATTCCTATGCCAAGATGAGAACTCTGACAGTTTACTGTTTTATGTAAGAAATAATTTATTGAACTCAAACAAATTCTAACTTAGACCGCAGACATTATTGTTTCAATAAGTAACGTTGAAATTTATTACTCAGTTGAATTTGCTAATTATTTTTAAGCAAATTTCAGAACTAGTTCAAATTAGTGAATGGTAGAATCTAAGTATAAATTAAACAAAAATTGTGATTTTTCTTCACAGCATAGCAGTATTTGCTGCATTTACGTTTCAAATACAAGAAGAACCGTTTATTGGCCCTACTCACGCCACAATTGAAGAACCGTACTCCAATTGTCGCATTTTAATTAGTGAACTTAAACTTGTTTCGTCGGACGGAAAGCAGTTTATAGAACTAAAGAAATATTGCTTCACTCAACCCAGAAACCACAATCCAATCACGCTTGCTCCATACAAGATTGTTATTGTCGATTATAAAGGATTTATGGTTATGATTTGTGCATTAAATGGAGTGCTGAAGAATCGGCCTAAATCAACTTCTCATAGAGTTTCACACTCGTATTTTTATGTAGTTGGATCCTCCGAACTCGAAAATGTTGACTTTGACCTTAGAAATTGTCAAATATCCGATGAATACGAAAATTCAAAAATTCCAAAATTTTGCAATTGCACTTATTCGATCTGCTTCCCAATTAACAACAAGATTAATACCGCTGGATTCTAAACCAGGGGACCCGACAAAATTTATAAAAAAAGGAATGCATTTAAATCTTAATAATGCAGTAAAAGATAATCTGCAAGATTTTGTTTTGTATGGACAAAACACGCCATATGTTACTTGTTTGTCATTTACAGAGCTGTATGATAAGTACACGGCAAGTCCAAAGCTTCTTCTACGAGATTGGAATTTAAAATCCACAATAAGTCGATCTATTAATCGTTGCGGAGATTCTGTTGAACCTTTTGGCCCTGCAACAATGAAGATTTCTTTTGCAACCCCTGGTTTAGAAAATGATTGTGAAAATGGGGAAGAATTTTTTATTGAAGATAAAGTCTCAGCACTTTTAAGCATTTTAAAAAAAGGTGTTGGATTCGGTGGGCAGTGCTATACTGTTTCCCAATATGCAACTCAGCAAGGTTCTAACCATCCAACAGATAAACAAATGGACACTTTATATACTGAAGATACTTTAGGAGAAGATGACATTCCTGTTTGCGATTGCGAAGAAATTAATTTTGAAGAAGACGATGAGTACAATGAGGATTTACTTGAACACGATGCTATGCAAGACGATCCGGTACCAAAGCGTAATACTGATATTAACAACTACAAATTGTATCTTCCTCAATTAGTCAACGCAGAAAAAAATTACATTACTAGAAGCTGTGCAAATTTCGATAATACTTGGATTGGAAGTTTACAACAAGACATCAGAATTGATAAAGTTAGAATTCCTGAAGTATGTGATTGGTTTGATTACTTCCGCGGAATTGAGTCTCAAGCAACTTGCCGATTCTGCCATGCTTTGTATGGAGCAGAAATTTTAGTCGAAAGATTTTCGTCTCCATATTCGAGCAACCTCATTAAAACCAAGCAGTGGCATTCTTCAGGAAGTCGACGAAAAGCTGATAATCAGGAGATAATTCACAGGCACCTTTGTAATCCACTTCATAGCATTTCTGTCGATTATTTTCAAAACTTAGATGCCGGCTTGCGTGGGGTGGATTTAGAGAACGCAATGCTAGACAAAAATAGCAACTTTCATAAACTTTATTCAGCCACTATTAATTTAGTAATAGCTGTGCACACGGCGGTGCACATGGGACTGCCGTTCCGGGGATTCAAGGAGTATACTGATATGTTGAAGCATTTTGGTGTACATTTAGGAGTTTACCACCACAACGCTGCTGGATATCGTAAGATGCTACACGTTTACAGCAGCTGCTTACACAAAGAACTGCTTGCTCACCTTCTATCAACCACTCCAAAAATATCTTTAATCCTTGATGAAAGTGTAGACGTAGCTGGTAAGTTGGGTGTCATCATTTAGTTTATTTATTTAGATTGTATGTGAACATGTGTATTCGCATAGTATTTATTTTGACAGAATATTCGTATGACATTTTTTACAGGATACAGTAATTATGCTTTTGTCTTCCAAACTTTTGACGACAACATGCGTGTTACGACATATCACAATCATCTTTCTAACATGATAAAATGAAACAAAGGTATTCATGTGTTTAGCTTGTTTAAGAACCAGCAATTTCGCTTAGCGTTTAAGATTACTAACATAGTTGTTTTTTTCAGGTGGGTCAGCGTAAACGAGCTTATATTGGAATCCTATCACATTGGAAAGTAATAGTAAGCGCCATTGAGTATATATCAAGTAGTCCCGATTTCAAGGATGACTATATTAGCGCTGTTTATTTTCTAGACCAACCTAAAAGTCCTAAATTTTTGACACATATTGCGTATCTGATAGATATTACGGAAGAAATATCAAAGGTATCATTGCACACGCAAAAACGCAATGGAAATTTTATTGGATTTGCAAAAGTTAGAGAGGATATGATTAAAAATATTGAGTCCTTTCCATTTGAAGGAAGTAAGGAACTTAAGAATTTATTACAGCGTGTAGAATCAAGTGATGAAGTTGGTGAGCCTGATAGTGACGATAGGTTTACTGATCTTTTTAAGTTTGAAACTTCAATAAATATTTACTTTGGTGTTACATTATCTACACCAGACCCTAAAGACGATAATGACAATTTGTCGCGTCAGATTTTGAGCTACAATTTACATTTAATAGCACAAATAAGAAAACGGTTTCCAGACAGTGAATCAACCAACCTTAATAAAGTGTTTAATCCTGTACATTTTAACAAAATTGAAACTGGAGAACTGCATTATGGCCAGCGCAAAATTTTAGCTTTTAACGCCGAATTTAAGTTTTATGCAGATGAGTTTGCTTTAAGTTTAGACTGGAAAGTACTTATTACAAGTATAAAGGAGCACGAACGGTTTGAAAGTTACGTTAACAAAGAGCCAGTCAAATTTTGGCAATATTTTTTAGCTTGTTCTGACATTGCATGGACTAACACAATGAAAAGCATTATCACATCTGTTTTAGTTGTATTTCCAAGTAGTAGTGAGGCAGAAAGAGAATTTTCCATTCAAAACGCAGTAAAGACCTCTCGTCGCTACAGCCTTAACGTGGATACAGTTGATGATGCTATACGTTTGAAGATGAACAGTGAGCGAGATTTAAGTCGTGTCAACGCTCTTACATATGCACGAGAGTTTGTGCGTAGATACAGACGACCAGATGACAAACACCTTCCAAAACACAGACCTCCACCTAGCACTGATGAGTTTAACTCTGCCGGTCAAAGATTAAAAACCATTTTTGAAGCTCGATATGCAGTATAAGTAAGTTTTACAACAATTTCCTCTACGGACATGCCAGACGGTTTTTTTATGTTAGGCCAATGTAAGTTGGTCGCGGGTGCTGCTAACGTTAGCCTACAGCAAACGACTAAGCATTTTTCAAGCATTTAAAATTTAATACAAATTTACTATTGTAGTATATCAAGAATTTTTAAATTTATCCTTAGTATTAAGTATAACAATGCGTTGAAGCGTTTCACACGTTTGGGTATTCCTCAAGAACTATTGAAAACCTCTTGTGCTAAAAAGGTAAATTTGTAATAAAATAAAAATGCTTGGAACTTCTTGGTAGTTTGCTGTAAGCTTACGTTATCAGCACCCGCGACCAACTTACCTGTGCCTAAATAAAAAATTAACTATCTGGCATGTCCCTTTCGTAAGCTATCTTTGCAATACTTCGAGTTATTCACTATCAGTTTGCATAGTTTGCACAACGTCATTTAATTAGAGGTTTTAAAAATCTCTAAAATTATAACGTTCATCTAGCTTATATATGTATTTTGTATTTTTTCAGCTCCAACGGACATTGGCCACAAAAGCATTGTTTTGCTTTACAATTATTTTGCTGATTATTTCTAAACATTCTAGGATTTTTAATCTCGTGTTTTTTTGCTGAAGATCATTGTTTTTTCACGGGAGTTTAAAAAATCAAAATTAAGTTTCTTTATACTTGAATTAATTAAAATTAGAATCAAGTGTTATTATCGTTCTTTTGGTGAATCAATTACAATCTAAATAAATTCGATACTGAAATAAAAATAATTACTAAATAATGTTATCTAGATGTAATTACTAGCTAGGGGCCAAATTCTGGCACTGGTGCATTAGATCACCGTTAAGGTATTAGTTGACCCCTGGGTTCAACCAAATATAAGATATAGTAACTAGTAATTAATTTAGGAAAATGAATTAATTTTGTTTTAACCCATTACAGATTTTAAATAGTATTGCTTAACTAGTGCTAATCGATTACCTTATGGTGATGAGTAGGCGCTGTTCAAATACTACTGCCTTTAAAAACATGTGCTACTGAGTATAAGTAGTTGAGATTATATATCAATATCAGAAACACATTTTTTTAGGCAGTTGCATTTATACGGCGTCTGCTGATCACTATTAGGGCAATTCCTTTTATACGACACGGAGTTTTGTAATCCTTCTTCTGGATGGAAGTATTTCAAATTATTTAATTTTTTGGTATAAGTCATCGTTTACACTTACGCGTTTGTTCACATTTAGGAAGCGCGCTATAAATTTATTTATAATAGAGTATCATTCGGGTTGATTTGATAAGTGCTGGCCAGTTTGACTTTAGTAAGTGCCGGCCAATTTCACATTAGTAAGGCTGGCGAGATTGACTTTAGTAAGTGACGCCCAACAAAAAATTCTAGAAATGAATTAAAACTGCGCCCGGAGTGTTAGAAAATAGTTTTTTCCCTCTGTGAAAAACAATACTATGAGCCTACAGAAATATAATATATATATATATTACTATGTATATACATATAATAATATATATGTATAAATTGAATTATGTATTTTAATATGTATTTTACGATATATATATTTTTACATTTTGTACTGTTTTTCAATAATTCGGGCGCAATAATCATAATTAATCTATTTCTAGAATTTGTTTTGGACGTCACTTACTAAAGTCAATCTGGCCAGTACTTACTGAAGTCAAACTGGCCAGCATTTACTAAAGTCAAACTGGCCAGCAATTACTAAAGTTGGCCAGCACTTTCTGACCTGGCCAGCTTTTACTAAAGTTGGCCAGCACTTCCCGACCTGGCCAGCACTTATCAAAGAACAGCTGTATCATTAAAAGGGGACAAATAATACGGTGTTCAAGCGGGCTTGGTACAAAAAAACATGTTTGAAATCACTTCATCGAAGTAACATGAGTAAAAAATTATGTAAAGCACTTTTTGTAAGTTAAGTGCATCAAAGTAATTTATGCAAAGCCCCACGTATGTACTCACACCCTAAACATTGTGCACGTTTAATCTAATGTGCATACATAAGGATTAAACCGGTCGACTCATTTGGTTCATATGCAGCTCCGCTCTGTCTCAATAGTATTTATAATAATAATAATAATAATAATAATAATAATAATAATAGTTTATTGCCAGGAAAGCATACATGAAACAAACACCAAGTATTACATATAACAAAGTTAGGAGTAAGGAGTAAGGATGTTTCAAAAAAAAGATAATTGCTTAGTAAGTTAAATTGATAGTAACAATAAGAATCATAAATAGTAATAATAACTAAATAATAATAATAAATAAATAGTAATAGTAATAATAAAGTTAGGCTTAATTCGGAAACATTTATGGAAAAACAATAATACAAGGTTAAGTTAGAGATTTCTTGGATAGTTTTTGTATTTCTTCAGGTTTTAGCTTATTTAACTGAGAGATAAAAGTCGGAACAGCTGATTTTTGATATTTTTTAGTTTTGCATAGTACTGATCTGAAATGATTAGTGGAGCGCGTACGAGTATAAGTTTTAGGTTGAAAGTTGAGGATGTGTTTGAATCTGGAGGATGAAAGTAACGATTTACCTAACCTAAGGTTAAGGAAACTGATTCGATCGATAATTGACATCATTTTGATTTTGCTAAGTATACTTTTATAGTTACTAGAGCTTATTTTTGTTTTTGTAATAATAGCTAAACAACGTTTTTCTATTCTACTAATTCTACTTAAATCACATTTATCAAGGTTACAGCCCCAAACTGCTATTGCATATTCAATTTGGGATCTAACAAACGTTTTGTAAACATTTAACAATTCATTAACGGAAAAACCAAAATGGCGTAATTTTGTTAGCATAAATATTTTTTTCCCCGCTTTCCTAATTATCATATCCACTTGGTTTTTCCAGTTACATTTATTATTTATTTGTATGCCTAATAGTTTACTGCAGGTAATTTGTGGAATTGCTTCATCATTAATTGTGAGGTTAATATTATTACTTAGTTTGTTAGAGTTATTTTTCCGCCTATTATCGATGACGATCACAGCACTTTTAGATGGATTAATTTCCATGCGGAGTTTTTTGGTCCACTCACTAATATTATTTAACATTAATTGCATTTTAGGTTGGGCTGAGTACAATACCTTTTCAGCTAGAGCTAGGTCATCTACAAAGCCGGCATTACAGTGATTATTTGGATTCGATTGCTCACAAAATTTACTAATTTTAGCTAGAAGTGTATTAATTAATAATATAAAAAGAAGTGGAGCTAATTTAGTGCCCTGGGGGGTTCCGTTACAGATGTCCTGATATTTAGATAAATTAGATTGGCCCTTGACACATTGCGTTCTGTTTTTTAAAAAATTAGCTATCCATAAAATATCGTGAGGGTTAATTTCCATGTCGATCAGGGTACATATGAGAACGTTGTGATCAACAAGATCGAACGCTTTCTTGAAGTCGAGTAACACAATAATAATATAACAGTTTGGTTTGTCCAGTGCTTTGAGGGTAAAATCCGTTAAATGAGTGAGATAGTGAGAGGTTGATGAACCCTTAATTGAGCCAAATTGGTTAATGTCGATTTTTGATTCCACTTGCTTGATTAGGCTTGAGTACATAAAGTTTTCCTGTATTTTTGAAAATAAGTCAGTCTGTGTAATTGGTCGGAGATCATTCAGTGATTCGATGCTATTGGTTTTTTGAATTGGAGTAATAATTCCTTTCTTCCATTGATTTGGTACTTGATAGGTTTTAAATGATTCATTATAAATATGAGCTAAAGTGTCGGCAACCAGGAACCCGAATTCTTTGATTATTGAGGTTGGTATCAGGTGACCTAAATTACTTTTGTTGGCGCACAATTTGTCTAGTTGATAGGTAACCTCGAGCGCATTTACTGTAATTGGTTTGTACTGAGAGTTGACGTGCGCTAGGAAAAAATCTTAAATTTGTAAGTAAGTGTTATTAATCGCTGAGAAATGACTGCAGATTTTATTAATAGTGTCTAGCTCAGTGTTGCTTTTTAAGAGGGAGGAAACAGAGTCTAAGCATGAGTCTTTAGTTTTATTTCCACAGATATCACTAACAATTTTGAACCAGTAGCGAGGGCCATTGGCTTTTATTTTTGAGTCCAAAGTTAATCGAAAGTTTATTTTTTCAGTTCCAATTAGTGAAGTAAGTTCCTTGTTTTTTATTAGGTAATTAGGATTACCGGTGAACTTAGAGAATTTAACTTCCTTTATTAGTTCAAGAATTTTGCTTGTTATCCAAATTGGTTTGTTGATTGGTTTCTTTTTTTTCTTAATTGGGAAGGCTGTATTGAAGGCCGATAGCAATAGGGTATGAAGATAGTCAACACTCATGTCCAAGTTAGTTAGGTTACTGTAAATATTGTTAAAATCGGAATTTTGGATTAATTCAACAAATTTTTGTTTATTTGAAAAATTATAAACTCGAAAGTTTGTAGTGAATGCCTGCTTGTCGGCGGATTTGAAATTTTCATGGGGACAGAGACCAATTCCTACATGTCCATAGTTTTTTCCATCAAGTGGAAGTAATGGATCTGGCGATTTAAAAAACTCAGATATATTTGTAAAAATCAAGTCAAGTGTGCTCATGTTTCTTAATTGTGTGGTGAAAAAAGTGGAAAAGTCCACTAGTTGCTTCATTTTCGTTAGTTTTATGAGGGTGTCACAGTATTTCCAATTGTTAAAATCTCCACGGAATAAAACACCTGGGGATTTGTATTTCAGTTTGATTTTGTCAAATAAGTCCAATAGACATGTTAATAGCGAGTTTGAGTTGGTTTGATTTTGTTGTGGAGGTAAGTATACGCACACTATTACTATCGCAGATACTTCAGTCGGTAAGTAGCTTGGTCTCAAAACGGAGACAACAATTTCAAATGGGTTTTTTAGGTTATAGTTTATTAAATTTTTAAACTGTGACGAGCAGATTGAGTTCCGAATACTGATACTGGCACCACCGCCTTTTTTTCCAATTCTGTAGCTCTCATATGTTTTGAAATTAGGAATATTGACTGGTTTCGAATCGTTTCTCCAAGTTTCGGTTAAACAGAGAACATCATATGAGCAAGTTAAAACTTCCAAATTTATAGACTTGTCATCAGATAAGCCGGTGGCATTTGTGTAGTACAAGGACGGAAAGTTGTATTTGTAATTGTGAGTGATTTGGGTTTGTTTCGGTAATCGCAATTTTATTTTTCGGTGACGTCGCCGAAATTTTGACCTACGTCCGCGTATAACTGGGCCATAAAAAAATTTGAAAAAACGGTAGGAGTTCGTCAGCTCGGAGGTAAGAAACTCATCATCACTTTTGACTATGCACATATGTGCGAAATTAGTGGAAAGACGAGGCACGGCTAAGTTTGTTTTCGCGGTTATGAGTAGGATTTGAGAGTATGTACATTAGTGGAAAGCTCGACACGATAAAAGCTGCGTTTGTTGAGAAGAGAGTGGCGTGGTGAGAATTTAACTTTAATTAAAAACGCCACTGTAATTAATAAATTGACTATGAATATCACTCAGGCTTAGGTACACTAGAGAGAGCAGTAATTTCTGAATATCTTAAGCTTCCTTTTTTAGACTGTATGTACTCTCTGACCTATGCAACAGTTACAGTTAATGTGCCTTTAAGGCTAATTGAATCTGAATGGCAAATTTAAAAAAAAATAGTCATAGCTAATGCTGATTTAATTAATGTTTCTTGTCCAACTGGTACACAGGAATTTTTATTTGACAAAATAGGAGCTGTAGAGGTTTAACGTAGCTGCAAATGCAAAGTTATTGCGAATAAAAGGGTTATTTTAATCCTTCCTAATGCCTATCTTCGAATGAGCCAAATCAGACTCAGGTATTTAGAACCATTTAAACTTTATAATCTAAATTAGATTACGCGCTTGTAACGAGCAAACACATTTTTCTAAATCATTCTGAACTAACCTTAAATATGAATTGGACATCGGAAATATCTGTTTTGAATCTTTCATACAAACCTGTGCCTATTCCTGAGCCATTTCAAGAATTTAGTTTTAATTATGTAACATTTTGCATCATGGCTTTAGCAGCCTTTGATGTTTTTGTTATAGTGCTTTTGTGCTGCATTTGTAATTTAACCATATTTTAATACATTAAATAATGCAAACACTCATTCTAAAATGCAGTTAACAAAAATCACATTATAAATCAATGCAAATTGGCATTTTTTTTAATGATATACATTTATCATAGATTTGTAATTATAATTTAACATTATCTTATTAATTTGTGTAATATAATAAAGCTTTATCTACTCGTATTTAAAATTTCCAGGTCCGCAAAAATAGTTCTCGTTAACTATCGATGAATTTTTTGGTTGGAGATTGTCGCGTTATTAGACAAGCTCCGTTTTCTGTAAAAACTTGGCTCCTAAAAGGTGTCAAGCACTTCTAGCTCTGATTGTCATGCGCAGTGCTGCTCAATAGTTAAGTCTAAGCCAATAGTTTAATTTTATATATTTTTTTTAGAAATCATCGAATTTTTAGGCAAACGCCATTTTTTTTTGATTATTGTATAGAGTAATAGCTGAAAGACCCCTTACTACATTTTAAAATTTTAAACTACAAAAAATAAAAAAAAAATAAAAATAAAAATGCAATTTAAAAAAAAAATTTTTTTAAATGAAATTTTTTTAAATTTTAATAAATACGCCAGTTTTATTTTTAGTTCTCATCATTTAAAAAAAATTTATGCAAATCGGTTAAAAGACAAAGAAACAGGGCCTGGTTTGCAAAAATACATTTCCTGTCACTTTTAACCCGAACAGGGGTTTGTTCATACAAAATATACCATAACTACCTTTATTAGCTAACTAACAACAACTATCACCAATGCAACCACGATCTGACTTTTCTGTTGTTTTCCCGCTGAAGGTTTTCAAAAAAGTTGCACCTAGTCTGATTCAACATTTAAATTTTATCGGACAATTTTAAAATTACATCCATTGACATTAATCTATTTTAATTTAAAATAGAAAGATAAAGGAGCTCTCGCGACATATATTTAGCGCCGAGAATAAAAATGTTTAACAAATGGCCGTGTCGCATTTAGGGTACTACTATTAAAAATTAAGTCGTTAGAGTTATACAAATTTTAGTAACATTAGAATAATGTACAGTTTTGAATCAAATATCTGATATCAAACACATTAAACAAAAAAAACCTTTGTCAAGGGGCAAAAAAAACAATTTAATATACTGTAGAATAATATAGATAATTACCCACCTTTTACATGCCAAACTATGCTGAATTTGTGATTTATATTTTAGTTGTGTTACTCCAGACTAGAATGAACTGGATAATGGAATTCAGGGCACCCTATACTGCTCCTTAATGTTTACACAAATAAAAACAGCACAGTTTGCCATTTATTGCAGGGTGAAGTCAGTAGTCTGTAGTGTGTCTGTGTGCTACGGCATGTAATATTTAAATAATATGTCATTGTTATCAATTAATTCCTAACACAAGTTCTCACAATTTAGAATGCGATTATCATGATTGTCCACAATTTGGCGAGTTTTTTAGTTGCATAATTTAACTTGTGCTCTTGATCCGTATGTTGAATGATGAGTATTAAAGTATAATATCCAGAGATAGGGGCTGCTTGCTTTGCTTCTGTATGAGGACTAATTTGACTGATAGAGATAGGGAGTTAAAGTTGGATGTTTACGTCGATGATAAAAAAAGAAAGACGAATTTTGAAAAACACGGTGTTTCGCGGTGGGACGTGACAACGCTCCATTTTTCTTCGAAGATTCACCATGCGGCTAAGTAGAATTTTAAATATATTTAATGCACAATTAAAACCCAATCGAGAAAATTTTGCCTTAATTCTAGTCTTATGCGAAATATAAATATGCAGAGCAATGTATAGTATAACACTTTATGGCGTATTAACGCTGAATCTAACCTTATTTACCAATTAATTAGGAGCACAAATAGGACACGTCCGCCGGCCAGACACAAGAAACAAACCTTCACCCCTGCAAAGAAAGACTGTGAGCTATATCATTCTTTAAAATATAATCAAAATTATATTAAATCGAAAAAAACATAAAAGAGAAGAAGTGATAACAATTAAGAGATTAGAACAAGATATTTTTTGGAAAATAAGGATTTTATAATTTATAAATTAGATGCTTTAGAAGGTAAATTTCTAACGTTAACTTTAATTTTTAAGGAAACTAATGTTTAAAGAATCATTACATTAGATGCAAATATAATAAAAGAGTTGTATAATATATTTAAAAATTATGATAAGCAAATAAAATTACAGTTAGCATTAAATGGGACTTTTAGAAAATTTATACCAGCAACTAGAGAATATGAATATAAAGATATGCAGTATACATCTTAAAATCAAATATTATTAACGAAACCAGCTATAAATGAAATAGTAAATAAATGTCTACTTCAACTTAAAAATAACGTGGAAAACAAAGAAAATAATAAAACCTATTATCTGTTGCACAAAATTAATAAAATTGATTTTAAATTGAGGAAATTTAAACATTTAAAACGATTATTATTTATAGAATTACCAACATGGATATATAATAAGAAAACATGTGTTAATATTAAAAAAGATAATGACAAAAAATGCTTTAAATATTGTATGTTATATCATAAATATCAACATGAAATTATAAAAAATCCCCAAAGTTTATAAATATAATAATTCCGATTAGAATTATGATTTTGGTTTTACTAAAATAGAATTTCCTGTAACTCTAAATGGTATAAAAAAGTTTAGATTACAAAATAATAAATCAAATAATCTTCACATTTTAGAAGGTTACAATGTTATTATTCAAGAGTCCTGCCGACAGGACAATAGAAAAGAAAACCATGTTTTGTTATAAATAACCAATAAAGAAGAAAATAGTCATTATGTTTACATAGAAAATTTGTCAAAATTAGTAGAAGAACAACTAACAAAACACACTGAACAATTTTTATTTGTGATAGATGTTTTTACTATGCTCATGATGAAGCAGTATTACAATCATATTATTTAGCATGTGATAGTTTTTGTAAAACTTGCAAGGCAATCCCTAAAATGCCAAAAAAAAATGGTAAAGCTAAAATTTTAAAATTCAAAAACTTTAGCAGATAATAAGATCACCAATTGTTTATTATGCTAATGTTGAGTCAGTATTAAAAAGATTAGAATTTATTGATGAAAACAGAACTAAATGTAATAAGAACAACTAACATGAAACTTGTGCTTATGATTTTACTACTGTTAGTCAAAATAATATTTATAATACATTGAAAAAGTATACAGAATGTAGTAGGAAGGATACAATTAATAAATTTATAAAAGCTTTTTTCTGGAAGGTTATAAATTAGATGAAATATTTGAGGAAATGTTCCGAAAATTTAAATTCCCTAAACTGTCTAATGATGAAGAAGGAATATTTCGTAATATTACGGTGTGTCATTTTTGTCAGAAGGCGTTTATTGATGATGAAATAAATTATAAATTAAGAGATCATTGTCATATTACAGGAAAATTTAGAGGTGCAGCTCATAATTCGTGTAATTTAAAAGTTAAAACCTCTTTAAATATTTCAGTTTTCTTTCATAATGGACAAAATTACGATTTAAATTTTTGTGAAACGCAACTGCATAGGATGACAAATAAAAAAGAAAAAGTATGTGGTGAATTAAAAATTGTACCTCAAACAGAGAAAAAATATTATTTCGTAACTATTGGTCTTCCTGATACAATAAGTACATTTACATTTATTGATTCATTTAAAATTTTACATGCATTATTGGATGGGTTAGCATCTAATTTAGAAAAGGAAGATATTGAGAATTTTAAAAATTTTCTAGAATATTTCAAAGATAAACCACTTGAAATTCAAGAATTATTAACACAAAAAGGAGTGTTTTTTTATTCATTTTTACTCTTTTAGTAAACTTTAATACAATAGATATCCTAGTTATGAGGATTTTCATAATGACTTAAAAGATAAAAATATTTAAAAAGAGGATTATGAAAGGTAAAAAGCTATGGAATCATTTTAAGAAAACAAGGGGCTTTGCCCCTTGTTTAATGGCAGCATTAACAGTAATATGGGGCGGTTTATATGTAGTATATCGTGAAATTTGTCATTGTTATTTTTTGCCTTTGATAAATCATGTACTAGTATAGTATCATTAATTTGTGCCTATTTACATAATTTGGAACCTTTCTGAAGTACTTGACCGATTTTGACGAATATATGTATCAGTTTGAAGACCTTGAAAATAGAAAAATCCGTTTTTTTTACTTTACATGACATACCACACTTTTTATAGCAATTTTTTGAATAAAAGCCGCTTTTTATGAAACATTCAAAAACTATTGCAACATCACTGAGCCTGAGCAAAATTAGATTCTGATAAGTGTACCCTAATTAGAACATAATTTATTACTAATCAAAAATCGTTTCTCCGCTAATAAAAAGCTCATCACTGATACCAATTGATAATCAATGAGGTTACATGTACTTTTTTTCTTTTTAAACTCTTACTTATTACTCATCTTCTTACTATTTAGCAATTCTCTTTACTTCCAGCCTATGGAACACATTATATAAGGATTTTTAAAAACAATGTTTTAAAATTATTTTTACACTTACATTGAGATATTACGTTTAACTTTAACTTTAGATTCCGGAAGTCAACCCCCGTTGAAGTGGTGTCTAAACTCATGGAGTGAAGGGCAAAACACAGAACTTAAAGCTGCACTCCACTGAGTCCACTTGGCTTCACTAAAAATGAGTGTAGGAAGAGTTTCAAGGTATCTTTGAGGTCTGAGTGAGTTTGAGTTTTTAAAAATCATAATATCCAGTGCCCTGGACATTTCCTACCCAAAAATGTTTTTGTTCTGAAATGCAAACACAGTATCGCATCTTGGAGTAAATTTGGAGGAATGCATCCTAAGAAACTTGGTTGTCCCAAATTAGGGGCCTGACACCAAAGACGCCACTCAACTTAAGCAAGTTTTAGGACCCACTTACCTACGTGACCCTCTTGAGCATCACTTCAATAGCTATGTTTAAGATAAGTTTTTTCAATGTAACCTACCCTCTACATGGTTAGCGTCATTTGTGTCCGGCCCCATAAGATGACAGTGATAGGCGACAATTTGAAGTTCCCGCAAAAATCTTTGTCAAAACCGAAAATTCGGTTTTCAGACCGGTTACTCAACAAGTATGGGCTAAAATGATACATCATTCGAACGGTAATAATTAGCAGAATATAACTGCACTCGAGTTCAGCGGGATATTTTAACAGTTTCTGGAATTTCAAGAAAAAGCCAGTTTTTTGGGGCGAATTTAGCCAAATTTTTAAAAACTCGCTTTAAAAAGTGTTGTATGGGCCAAAAGTAAAAAATGAAACTCCCAATGTCGCTATTTTTTTAAGAAATTCAAAATAAGCTATAATCCGTTCACATCGGACCAATATTTCCACAATGTAATAAATTATGTGAATAGGTAGTAATAAAGCTGATAATAAATATATAATTAAGGACTATATGGAGATGTATGAACATGTGACCGTTTTATGAAAGCTAATTGCTTCTAATAATTTAGAGATTTACCTTTACATCATTATGAATTAGATCCTGCCTATTATATAACAACTCCTGGATTTTCTTCGAGTGCCATGCTAAAAATGACTAGAGTGGAAATAGAACTGTTAAAGGATCTAAATAGGCTTTTAATGTTTTAGGAATGAATAAGAGGTGGGTAATCTGGAATAATAAACAGGGATGTTAGAGCTAATAATAAATATATGAGTTATTTTGATTTCACTAAATAGCCATGATATTTAGTACCAGTTGAGGCTAATAATTTATATAGAGATGCTGTCATTTA
The DNA here is from genome assembly GCA_949802685.1 of Dicyrtomina minuta. Lineage (NCBI taxonomy): Eukaryota > Metazoa > Arthropoda > Collembola > Symphypleona > Dicyrtomidae > Dicyrtomina > Dicyrtomina minuta. The sequence goes on from CATKUY010000353.1 coordinate 133,911, forward strand.
AATTACTGAATATTGGGTTTAAATGGTGTGCGGAAGATGAATTATTGATTTATATAAAAATATAACAAAATTAAATATTTATAGTGTTATTGGACCTACACTTAAAGTAGATTTAGTATATCCTAAAACATAACATGATTAACATAATAATTATCCAATTGTTTCTATGCATTAAACGGTAAAAAATATAGAATCATCTGAATAATAACAGAAATTAAACAAGAGTATAAAGGTTTAAAACAATTAAAAGCTAGTTTAGAGAATAAAAAAGGATTAATCAGTGATTATAAAACTTTACAACAAGCTTCACAACATGGATTAGTACTAACAAAAATTTATCGTGTGATACCTTATAATCAAAATGCCGTGTTAGAACCATGTATTGATGGAAATACAAAATTAAGGCAAAAAGCAACATTGGATTTTGAAAAAGACTTCCTTAAACTTATAATTGATTCTGTATTTAGTAAAACAATAGAAAATATTCTAAAAAGACAAAATATTAAATTTTGTAAAACTCAGAAAAATGCTTTAAAAATTTTTAGTAAAAATAATTTTAATCAAACAATATTTAGTAAAGATTTAGTACCCCTACTTATTAATAAAATAAGTATATTATTTAATAAACCAATATGTGTAGGATTTTGTGTTTTGGAAATGTCAAACCACCGGATGTATAAATATGTTTATGAGCATTTAAAACCTAAACAGAGCGATAGCATAGAAATAATTCAAACCGATACTGATAGTTTAATGCTTCATATAAAAACTAATGATTTATATAAAGATATAAAAAATGTTATTGAATTATGCTATGATGCTAGTGACTTAACAATTAAAAATATATTCGACTTACCTATTATAAATAAAAAGAAATTGGGTTGTTTTAAAATAAAAACTAATACAAATATTGTTAAAGAGTTTGTAGGATAAAGGTCTGACATGGGAAGTACCCCAAGTGTAAAATCCGAAATGAAGCAAACGATATCAGATCATGTGCTACGTGGTTGGGTCTCTACAACATATATAATCATATCGGTGCAAATTGCGTTTTGGCGCCAAAAACGAATATTGAAATTTCCAAAATTCGTCGAAATGAAAAATTACGAAAATCATATGGGAAATTACATAGAAATTTTACCTTACCCAATGGTCCCCCCTTACTACTTTTTCAGTTTTCTGATTTTTTTGGAAAACTATAGGCTTTGTGTTATTTAATTACGAAGAAGTCTAAAATTAGTAAGGGATCGTCTATTAATGGTGTAATGAAAATTTTTTCAATTTCGGACCCTATGACGCTGTCATCAGCTTTTACATTTGTGTAAGTAAATGGCTATCTTTAACATACGGTGCCATCCAATATCCAAAGAGACCCAATGACTCTACCCGTGAGGTATTTATTGTAAAAAGTTGTCGTATTTAAAATTGATAAGTTGTAAAAGTTCTTGAACGCGTGAAATTGTAATAGCTAATTAGAATAAGGAACGGATGCGCTTGTACTGCTACAGTGATATTTATGAAATAGTGAATAGATAAAATAAAGTTATAGTACAATAGTACAAAATTCATCGCGATGTTTTTGGCAGCGGCATTATATTTTTGCAAAAACGGAATTTTTGGTTTTTGTAAAATTTACAATTTAGAAACTGTTACGTTAGCTAAAGTTATTTTGGTTAACGGTCATTTAAGAGGACACTTTATCGCTTATTAAAATCTTTAGGCCAGTTTGGTGACATTTGTCTAACCTCTACTCGCAGTCATATTACAGCGATTGTTTGTCCTGAAGCCAGAATTTTAGATAGCACATCGTTGGAAAATTGTGTTTAGTTAGAAACCGTTGAAATGCTAAATATTATCATGTTACCTGTATAACTGGCCAACTTCTTTAGTTTGCAATATGAATGTGTCTGAAAATTCCTAGTATTTTTATGTAATTATTAGTCAAGATTTTAGAACACTGAAAAACATATTATTGGTACCCATGTGTACAGTAAATTACTCACCAAATCCTGTAGCTTTAGTCTTTTGTCGATTGTATACTTTAAAATACAATAAATTAGGGATCGTCCATAAATGACCTCACGGGTCCAAATATATATTGATATAACCTTAAATTTAGAGCTGCGATCGTAAAAGTGTTTTTACCGTGCTTTCAAAAAAACGACTTTACAAAGTTGTCAAATTGTAACACGTAATACAACATTTTAAAGTTCATAGAAAAAAGATTTTTAAAAATTCCTTTACTTCCAGGTTGTACCATTCCATTTAGGGGGAATTTTAAAAAAACGGTTTAAAAATATATTCGAAAACGTTTTGTCCATAAATCACCTCACGGGTATAGTCATTGGGTCTCTTTGGATATTGGATGGCATCGTATGTTAAAGATAGCCATTTACTTACACAAATGTAAAAGCTGATGACAGCGTCATAGGGTCCGAAATTGAAAAACTTTTCATTACACCATTAATAGACGATCCCTTACTAATTTTAGACTTCTTCGTAATTAAATAACACAAAGCCTATAGTTTTCCAAAAAAATCAGAAAACTGAATTAGTAGTAAGGGGGGACCATTGGGTAAGGTAAAATTTCTATGTAATTTCCCATATGATTTTCGTAATTTTTCATTTCGACGAATTTTGAAAATTTCAATATTCGTTTTTGGCGCCAAAACGAAATTTGCACCGATATGATTATATACGTTGTAGTGACCCAACCACGCAGTACATGATCTGATATCGTTTGCTTCATTTCGGATTTTACACTTGGGGTACTTCCCATGTGAGATGTTTTCAAATTCTATTAAATGCTATGATAAATTAATCTTTTAGAAACGCCGTAAAGGTATACCTAAGCATATTGTTAATAAATATGAAATTGAAACCTCGAGAAAAATATTTAATGATGAAATTAAAGGTAAAGTAAATTTTAATCAAATTAGATCAGATGAATTATTTACTTTTTTTGTTTACTTTTAATCACTCAAAAATTGAATAAGCTAATTTTGATGATAAAAGCTATATTTAAAATGAAAGGATTACCACATTAGCACATGGAAACTACAAAATCAAAGAATAAATGTTCCTCCATGTACTTTAGGATACTTTATATTGACTACATTATATTTTACTTTCATAAAATCCACGCCATATAAACATTTTGTTTTAAATGTAAAAAACAAGCAGCTAATAAGGAAACCACAACAGTTATTACTAAACATATTAGAAATATATTAAAAGCAAAATGCACAGTTTAAAATACTAAAAAGTGTACTTTTATTAGTTCTAAAGCTAGCAAGTCTAATATTAGTTAATATTGTTGATAAAATTGGTGACTACGTAAAATTTAATTATTCAGGTAGTAAATATTTAGGACCAGGAACTAAATTTCAAGAAAAGATAGCAAAAGGAAATAAACCAGTAGAGAAATTGAGTGAAAAAGTGAAACCTGTTGTAATTTATAGTGTAATTAAACCAAAATTATATCTAAGACTTGTGTTAAAAAAGTCTTAACTAGATAAAGATAAGAAATTATATGAATTTCTAGATTCTGTATATAAAAACTCAATAACTGGATTTGTAGAAATAAATAAATTAGCTACAAGAACAGAAATAAAACATAAAATAGTAAAAGAATATATAGCTACACAGGTTACATATACTAAGCACTTCGTAAAATAACAAAACTTAAACTTAGAAGATATTATACACCGGATATAGATTCAATATGGCAACCTGATTTAGTTTTTATGCCTGAAAATTGGGCTGACAATAATGATGGATATATATATATTATTTTATTAATTGATACATTTTCTAAATATAGATGGGGAATACCTCTAATAACTATCAATGCAGATGAAGTAGTAAATAGCTTTGAAATTCTAGTAAACTTTACCAAACCAATTTAAACGCCTAAAACAATTCATTCTAATAAAGTAACTCAAAAAAGTCGTAAAAAGACAACTTATCTATTTTGAAAATATAATATTCACTAAAAAACAACATAATATGAAACAAAAGCAATAATGGTTGAAAGATTTGCAACAACAATTCAACCAAAGATGTATAAATATATAGCAGAACAACTAACAACTAGATGTGTTGATGTTTTACAAGATCTTATTACAAATTACAATAATTTACAGCATATTTGTATTAAAGTAACAACAATTAAAGCATGTAAACAAAATAATTGATTAAAAGTATATTTAATTTTTCATGGTTCAAAATCTAGATTTAAAGAGGTAAATGATACACATATAACACATAATAATTATTTAAAAATTTGTTGAGGAGAAAAGATTGTAAGAACACATTAATTTGGAACTAAATTTAATAAAGGCTATTAACCCCAATTTTCCAAGGAAACACTGTATAATAATTAAGTTTTACCTACAAATCCTATAATTTATAAACTTGTTGACTATCATAATAAAGAAATTAAAGGAACCTATCATTCAAATAAAATAACACCGTATAACAAAGACGATTTTAAGTATACATATATTATAGAAAAAACGGCCTGGCGACATTTGAGAGTCGCAATTTGACGTCCAACACAGTACGTAGTACGACATTTCCCCAAACGACACTTGGTCCAACGACAACTGGTGAACGACAGTACGTCTAAAAATTTTTACGTCTATGTCATAACGTCCATGGACATTTCGATATGCGACAAATTGCAGGATGACAATCAGTCCAATAAAATTACGTCGAATTCGATTATTTCAATATGATGATGAGGAACAATATCAAAAGCCACTACATAAAATTATGATCGTTGTATTTATCGATTTCGTATTAATTAATAAAAATAAAAAATATTAATATTAATCATGATATTAGATTAAAGTATATACGTGATATTAAAAAAATAGAAAACATATAAAGTAAAATATTTATCTCTCAAAGTAAGAGTTAGACATCATCAAATTAATTATTTACATACAAAAGGGAAAAATAGATTCGTACAAAAATATTAAAATTAAGCAAATATTAAGGTAGCTAGTACATTAAATTATAATTAAAACAATAAAACAAATAACAAATTCAGGTTGTTATATACAATCTAAAAACCTAAATTGAATTGCAAAATTGAAATTATACATATATTCTAATAAATTTAGATGCAATCAGGTAAAAACCAATTTAAGTAAAACATTCCAAACGATTATTTAAATTTAGTAAAAATTGCAAACACAGAAATATCGTATGTAATATGCAATAACAACTGTTAATCTGTAAACAAAAGAAAACATGTTTTTATTACAAGCAAAGAACAAGACTGAAACTAACTCACTAACCGTGTAAGCCTAGACAGAATCTAGTGCAGGCATTGCGGCGCTGAGAAAGAAAGTCTTGGTCATGACTTAGGATCCTGTATCCGGGAAGAACTTTAACGTAACAATCGCCATCATTGTATACGAGAAATTTAAGCAAAAGCACTTGAGGACATAGGTTTTGTAGTAGAGCAAGAAGTCCATTGTGTTGCTAAAAATGGATCAACTAGGAGAGTGAATATTATTGCATACTGTCCTTCATCTAAAGTGGGATATATTTGGAATCCTACAGCACGATTTGAATATCGGGATAAAGAAGAACAAGCATGTGCTGTGGATAAGGAGAAAAAAGAAATTTACGAACTTTGTACAAAGTACTTCATGGAGAAATGTAATTTGCGTAAAGTCGAAGTGACAGGTCCTTATATAGGAGCACGTAGATCCAGATCAAGTTTTTTAAAAACATAAGCTTCTTCTTTTTGCATTCCATCGACAGTTGTAGATGACATTTTCATGTTTGCTCTTAGAGGATCAATTAGGATTTATAATAATCATTTATATAATTAAAACCTTGTTTTCATAAAATGTGTTAATTCTGTTTAAGAAAGTATTGTATTGTATACTGAGCTGTATGGCTATTAATAATAATAATAATAATTTATTCATTAGGTCGATTTAACCGAAGTTGATACAACCAGACTCAACCAGTCACTGTGGGTGAGGAAATAGGAGGCTACCGCAATAGATCGTCTCGGTCTTTGTACCCTTTCACCTATCCCCGTCTCCTCCTCCACAGTAAAGGAGTCCCATTCCCTCGGCCCCTACAGTAAGTAGTGGTCACTAAGGAGCACCGAAGAAGATTGAGTTTCAATCAACCATCCAGTGACGTTTACCGTACAACACCGAGCCGTAAACGATTAGCAGTGGTCGAGGATCGAAGCCGGGTCTGAGACTGTAAATTTCGTTACAGTCTGCAGTCCTAACTGCTCACCTAAGCACGCCTGCTTGTATGGCTATTGCAAATGTGCAACAGTGACTTAATAAAGTAAAGTAAATTAAAAATTTAGTGCTATACCCTCTAGGAATTCACTAATAGGTTTACTGGAATATGAACTAATTCAATTTTTCAATCGCCCTGTACAGTCTGCAAATTCTTTCATTTGTTTTGGTTTATGACCTGCGTTCGCTCTAACCATTTGCTGCTCCCGGGCATGTTGTTCTTTGCGGGGACACATAATTAATTTTTGGAATCCTGGCCTAGCCGCCTGTATTGTGCTCAATAATTTTAAATGAAACCTTTCACAAAAGTTGATAGTTTTGGTGGGTCTTCATCTAAACGATATAAGGATGAAATAAATTTGCAGCTTTATTCCATGTCCGGGTACGTGTTACTAAAATAGGTAAGAAGTTTAGAAGTTGCATGACTGCAAGTGCCAGGCACGAACTGCCTACTTACCCGTTTATGATAGCTAAAATGTATGGTGCTATGTTAGAATATTATTGCCACTTGTATATTAACATATTATGGCAGCATATTTATATTCAGTATTAGTCAGAAGTTGCTTAGTTTGGTAAGTACTCACTGAAATTATCAATGAGTTTATTAATTGTATTGGACTGATTGTTATCCTGCAATTTGTCGCACATTAAAATGTCTATAGACGTAATAACGTGAATGAAACATTTTGTGGACTTACTGTCGTTTACTAGTTGTCATTGGACCAAGTGTCGTTTGGGGAAATGTAATACTACGTACTGTGTTGGACTGCTTTTCGTGACCCCCAATTGTCGTAGAATCGAACAAAGAAAACAAAAGATCCTAATATAATAAGAGCTTTAGTAAAATAGAAACAAATCACAACAAATACAAAACTCAGGATATAGAATACAGAAACCTAAAATAAAACAGAACGTAATAAAACCACATGTTAAAAGACATGTATGATGATCCAGAGATAGATTATACAGCTAATCCAATGCTAATCAAATGAACCCTATGTATAAGAAATCAGGCAATCGCGTCAAAATCTCATTATACTACTAATTGAATGCAAATTATAGTTTAACATTTTATTTCTATTACAACTTTGTCATTTACAATTTCCCGATTCCTTATTCATGGCTTGCATTTGATTTTCATTGGATTAGAGGTATAATGAGACTCGAACGTGATTATTCAGCTCAGTTACAACTTCAGCAGTTTTTCGCTCGCAGATTAAATAATACAGTATAATTTGCACATAAGAAATCCCGTGGGACCGGCGTTTTACGTTTCTTATAGCTGTTATTCCTTTTAACTGTTTAAGGAATTTTCCTTGTAAGCGGAACATTATTAATATTTACAGATATACAGTTCAAGTTTTTATTATTAATTTTAAGTTAATACAAAGTCAAGATATTTTTTACAGGTGCGTGAATTAAAAGATAAATATTGTAGGTAGGTACTTATGATGATTGCTTAAAATAGTCTGTTATGTTGGTTTGCTTTGCATTAGTTTGGTTGAGAAGCAAATGTTGGCTTATGTTATGGAGATTCAAAAACACAGTTTCATTAGTGTTTGCCTGGGCTAGAAAGAATTTTTGAAATTTCTGCAACATTTCTGACATCTCAGATGAAGTTGGAATGGACGAAGATAGATCTTCTGTTTCTGTATTCGAGCAGTCAACAGTCACCAAGTTTGCTGTGTAATCTATAAATACAATGACCTACTTAAATGCACTTAAATGTTTAAACAAAATAAGGAAAGTAAGTAGGTACTGGTCAAGTACAAGTGCACTTACAGTGTGATATTCCTGCTACTTCGTCCCTCTATTATAAAAAAATTCCTTTTTAATGACCAAAAATTCCAAAAAAAGGAAAAACAAATTCCTTACAACGGTTTATTTCTTATATCGAATACCTTATAACCAGAATATTACAGCATTGCTAGTATAGCCGGCCAACCACACGGTCTATTTTTCTTTCCTTTATCAGTTATTACCTTTAACCGAGTTCCTTACATACGAATTATACTGTATGACTATTAAAATATTTAATTGACAAGTATAAGTTTTGTTATATTAGTGAAGTGTTTGTTTGCATAATGGAGTGATCGGTGACATTATGGTGTGATTAAATTTATAAGTTTGCAATATGATACACTCAGGCGTAATCGTATGCATTCAGGCGCAACCGTATGCATTCAGGCGTAACCGAATGCATTCGGGCACAATCGTGTGCATTCAGACGCAACCGTATGCATTCAAACGGTTTTTATATTTGCGTTGCGCTTTAATTTATTTATTTTCCCCAATTTAATGTTTACGTTCCAGATTATATTTATTCACATTCGTTTATTGTAACGTTACAAATTAATAATTCTTGTAATTTAGCAAATTAATTGTTCCTATTATTTAGCTTAAGAGTATTTTCAATAATATTTACAACTTTACAGTTAATTTGGTAATTTTCTACATGTTATTGTTACACCAAACATTGCCCCAAGCCAGAGCATCAATTCCATTTTTACAAATATAACGCTTAGTGTTAAACGCGTGAAGATAGTTTTTCTTATATTCTATGGAATATAATTTATGTTTAACGGATTGCATTGACTTAGTTGTACAAGTCTTTATTTCTTGATTGCTTAAATATTGTTTGTAAATGTTATTATGAAATATTGTATCTGAAACAGTTTTGTTTGCTCCTTTGCTTGAATTTTTATGCGTATTAATTCCAACAATACTTTACATTTTACTACAAAGACCAACAAATTCAGAACGAGGCTCACCACAAAATTTGTCCTTCACTTTTCCTGGTGTCATATTATTTTTTACTGTAAACAGTTCATGTGAAATTGGGTAGTTACTAAAATCATACCAATTTAAATTTTTTTAAATCCTCGTATATATTTTTTGTTAATACCTCATAGCAAAGGAAATTAGTATCACTAAAAAGAACTTTAATTTTTTCTACGTACAATTCAAGCATTAGAAAATGAAATTCATACATAAATATTTTGAAATTTCAAGAACAGAAAATTCAGTATAATTTCGTTGGTTAAGAAATATTTTGATTTTATCCAACGTAAAGTATGCTAAGTCCGTTGTTATCATATCCCAAAACTTTAAATTTGTCTTAGAAGCATACAAAAGAGCTTTTTTTATTGTATTTGAAAGTTTTACTGTCACTTGCTTTTGTACATTTATACATGACCTTCCAAATGAAGAGTTAATAATGAGCTTGAATAAACGTTGGTCAAACTTGTTTGTTGCTAAAATTCTCTGTTGAGTGTATCAGTTTTTTAACATTTAAGTAATTCTTTTTTATATCAGCGGTGTCAAAATGTTTTAAAAATAATTCCTTCTGATAAGGTGATAAGTTTTCATATTTTATTTCAACGTGTTCTAGCGTCAGTGGATAACAATTATGAATATCATGTAATTCTTTAGGGTATGACAAATCACAATCCAAAACTGCACTATACTCTTCGTTATAATCCTCGATGTTGAAGTTTTGTACCTCTTTTAACTATCTAAAATCTGAAAAAGGTAAGGGTTCAGACATCGCATGCCCATACAAATTATTTTGATCTAAATAAATAATAAATGAGTCTGGTTTTGTTGCATTATAACCTTTTACAAATACATTGTTGGCTTGTGCATATCGTTTACTGATTGTGCTTACTCCACCTCGTATACCAAATTCAAAAAAGGTATACATATTTATATCTGTTAACTAATCTAATTTAACTTTTGTCATTAGTAGATCAGAATCCCACGCTAATTCAGGAATAGAGTAGTAATGAACAGGGTCAAGTTTAAAGTTTAAAAGAGAAAACGACCTAAAGTTTGTAAATACAACAGCTAACTGTAACGCATCCCTTGTAAGGCAAATGTCGTGAAATTCTCCTAATGACTTACAACACAATTTGTTAAATACGTCTATAGCATGTTTATAATCAGAGTCACTAATATCAGATTCTAAAAGAAGTGTGTTGTAAAAACAAGGCTGTGGTAGTAGGCTTGTTTCATTAAACTTAGTCCATGAGTCTATATAATCATAGCAGTAAACTCCCTTTTTTAACAATAAATTAACTTGTTCAGAATGAAAAACCTAAAATATAATGTTAAATTATTGTCTCAGTAGATTATTATCACTGTTGCAAGAATCTTTCAGATTGGTTAAAAGAGTTGCTAAGCTAAAGTTAAGAAATTGAAGAGAGTCAATAAAATAAAAAATTTTGCAAACAATACTTTAAAATGTTTTTAAACCTTTTAAACTTTAATGTGAATCATAACCAGAGTTTGAGTTTGAGTTTGAGTTTGAGTGAACTTTATTACAGTGTCAGTTTCATTCAATACAATTGTAATGCTTTCCAATGAAGGACACTATCCTAATTACACCTTAATACTAACTTAAAATTAAGACAAAATACACATTAATTAGTACATACACCAATCATTACCAATTATTCCAAATATAAAAACCATCAATGCCGTTATAACCAATCACACTACACCATATAACATTAAGGTGGTTGATATATTGAAAATTCAACTAGCGTTCTAGAATTAATCATATGCTGCGTAAGTAAATGCCTAAAATTACAGGATTCAAAACATTTGACATTATCCGGCAAGGCATTCCACTCTGTTATGCTCCTATATAAAAATGACTGCCTATACGCTTCTGTACTGCAGTTAGGAGGGTAATCTAATAAACAGGAAGAACTAGACCTTGTTGAACGCCCCGATTGCCTTAGTACATACCACGACCCAAAATTAGCAATATCAGATCCATACTTTACCACATTATACACAAATGACATTGAATACAGGCTTATCCTTTCAATCACTGACAATGTATTTGTACGTTCTAGTAATACACTTTGACTAACCACTAGGCGATCCCCTTTCCTTCGCCTCTTAAATAGACCTTTATCAGTAAATTGAACAATCAAGGCATTAATCCTATTTTGTAATGACTGTAGCTCACCCTTACCTTGAACAGCATAAACAATTACACAGTAGTCAACTACAGACAAAACGTAGGCATTGAGCATAATCACAAAAACATTAAAATTTAAAAAACGTTTTACATTACAAATCATTCCAATAGCCGAACTTACTCTTTTCCTTACATACATAAAATGATTCTTAAAACTTAGATTAGCATCCACAATAACACCAAGGTATTTAAATGTATACACACGCTCCACATCATGACCATTACAGCTTAGCTTAACATCACTTGGTATTCTATAATCCTTAGATTTATGTAAAATCATAAATTTTGTTTTAGTTACATTAATTGTCAGCCCTTGTAAAGCAAACCAGTCACTGACACTGTTTAAACATGCCTGCATATACACAATTGTATCCCCAAACACAGGAGAGTAATAATACAATACTAAATCGTCCGCATAAAGTACATAATTAATACCATTTAGGACTGCCTCAGATACCCTGTCTATGTAAATAATAAAAAGTAGTGGGCCCAACACAGACCCTTGCGGAACTCCAATGCATAAATCGAAAGCGTCAGAAACTTCAGAACCTATTTTTATTCTAAATTTTCTATTACGCAAGTAGTCAGCCAACAGCTTCAGTAGATTAGGATCTATGCCATATACATCCCTAAGCTTAATAAGGAGTTGAAGGTGGGGCACTGAATCAAAGGCCTTTTGCAAGTCTATAAAGACTGCAATGACCCTTCCACATTTTAAATCAATACAATTGTATACATCCTGTATAAACTTTAGTGTGCCACTCTGGCACGACCTCCCCTTCCTGAAACCATGTTGTTGGTCACTCAATTTTACTTTATTCACAAGTCTAAGGTAAAGCATCTTTTCAAGTAGCTTATCCAAAAATAGAAGATTAGATTTAGACTAGAATTAGAATGACCTATGTTTAAAAAAATACAGTAATAAGAAACATGCTTACAATGCTAATCACGAGTTTCTAAAATGAGCAAATTGTTGTATTTACGTTTTTAAAAAGTTCAAAATTTGATATTTACATATTTTTGAAAACTGCAAAACATTGTCATTACAAGTTTTTTAAAAGGGTAAAATGTCCTATTAACATGAGTAGTACTAATAAAGTGTCAATTCAGATCATGTTAAATCTAACTTATAAAAAACTTCGAGGTCATTCTTTACCATGAGAAAGATGCATTTCCAAAAAATTCAAGGCCAATCGATGCTGGGGCGATCCGCTGGGGCCGGCCATAAGAGACGGACGAGAGCGACCATGGGGGGACGAGCGGGACCCGATGGGACGCACCGGGACACGTGTGGATAGTGGGGAGGGGGGCGTGGGTGGGGGGAGTGGGGGGTGTGTAAATGTATAGTATATGCGGGGCAACTGTATGCGCGGATCTATATAGATATATGGGAAAAATCAAGAGAAAATGATGGAAAAATATATGCAAGTAAAGCCAAAATGCTCCTATGGGGTATGTAGTGCAACAGTATATAGCTCTTGAATTTCGAGTAAAATGCATGTTTGTTTGTTAGGTGGCAGTGGGGAGTGATGCGATGAAAAACGGCCGAGGAGATTGAAATGAAAAACAAAATTAATGATGATGATGATGATAATAATAATAAGACAGAAAGAGTCTCGTTAGTGGTCATAGGTGGGTGGACGCGAGCGTAAAGGAGCGTCAGACATGGCTGGCGGCTGAGCATGTGGATGCAATAGGACCCAAAGTTTTTTATGAGAGCGCTCACTCACGCGTGACCTCCGTCTATATACAGATGCGATGCAAATAAAAACAAAACAAATGTCAACAAAGAAAAAAAATTTATTCATTTTTTCATAGGCATAAAATTACAAACGTAATCTCAATGCATTAACGCTTAACAGAGTCAAGCTTTTCGGTCATATATTCAATGAGCTTTTCAATTTCAGGAATTCGAAGTTCAAAATGACTCCAAGCCCATTCCGGATATCTATCCGATTTCAATTTGACAGGTTTCAAAAATTGAATCCTATAAACTGGGTTCCAAGTAAACCGACTCACACGAACGTGTATGGAATGCGACTTAAAGCACCACATTCCTGAGTCTTAGAAATGAGGATCTTTAGCATCCATAAACGCTGCATGACTATTACCGTCGAACATGGGTAATAAATCATTTAAATGACCGAGGTTTGCATACTCAGCGAGAATTTGTTTCAAAAAGGCTATAAGCCCCACAGCTTCTATCTGTGTAAAAGCCATTCTGCTCGGCAAGCCCTTCTCATTTGCTTTTAAAAAATGGAAATAATAGCAACACAATGGATCAAAATAATCCTTCACTAAAAGTGTCTTCGGTCTGAAAGAACCTAGGGTCAGATGGTTGAATAATAGTGATCGCAGGCAACTTCTCGTCACTATCAGAATCATCGTCTTCTTCAGAGTCGTAATCACGCCTAGAAAGAGCTGCAAGTACCTGTTTCTCGTCTTTATCGAGGGTTCCAGTCTGTTTAGGCGATTCTAGTTTGTCCTCCCCCCTCAACTTTAACGTCATTTTTCCTAGACGGGCGGGCGGCGCTTCTACGTCGTTGTTGACGTCATCCTCTCCGCCTTGGTTTACTCGAAAACTTAATTTTCGTTTTGCAGACAGCTTTTTAGTTGATTCTTTTTCATCTAAAGTTTCATCTCGGTCACCGGCGTCAGGTGTTTTATTCCATCCATCAACGTCAGATCCAGCTTCTACGTCAGCTTCATTATCTGCTGTGCAATCTCGAGTGGTTAAAGTTTCCAAGCGGATCGGTGTGATCCGTGTTCGCGATCGGGTTCCTCTCGTGTTAGCAGCAGCACCAGCAGCAGGCACAGCACCATCAGCAGAGGCTGGACGGTCCGCCTCAGCGACGTAGGCCAGCTGCGACAATTCCTTGCTCAATTTAGCCGGGTGCACACTGCAAGCAGGCAAATTCCTGGTTTCTGAAAAGCAAACATAAATTTTAAAAACAAGTTATAGCTTAGTTAGTGCTTGACTGACAAATTACACATTTACTTCTCAGCGTATGATGAAAAAATCAACTTACTGTTTTTGGGGGTTTTGAGAGACGACATTGCACGACCGAGTTATTTAGTAATAACAAGTGAGACAGAAGACAAAGTAGCTTTTTGATGTTTCAAATCAAAGTGAGTAAAATATGCCTCAAGTTTTGAGATTTTATACCAACCAGCGTTAAGTCAAAACATGTAGCTAGTTACACAAGAGTAATTTTATTTATTTCCTTCCAAACTTGAAGGACAATGTTAAAAAGAGAGAGGTTTTCGCCTTAAAAACCAACGCAATTATTAAATAATTAGTTTCAACTAAAAAATTTCGTGCTTTGCAAGATCATTGTTGCGTGTTTTTTAAAATAAAAAAACACACTAATGCCCTGTAATTAACGAAATCATCTTATTAAAAATGATGTTCAATTTGTGTTTTTATGAGTTGTGAGCAATTTTAATTTGATGTATGGGAGTTTTTTATTTGTATTTCCGCTAGCAAGTGTAATAAGCGTTTAAAACTCATCAGCGTGCATCACCTTACTTATTTTAAAGGAAATGAACACAAGTGAAAATTTTTACACAATTTGACCGTCAAAAGTATAAGCAAATGCAATATAAAAGAATTTGCAACATCAAGTAAAAGTATCAGTCCGATTTGTAATGTCTTGCTCAGTAATTGCAGCCGAATTTAACAACGACAACGAATTTCTAGTCAGTATTACTAGTTTTGGCAAACACAGCGACGTATTTGACAAATATTTGAAATTAAATTCTAAATCTGAAACGTTTAGTTGTTTTAAGTCATCACTACTCACCGCACTTCAATGCGATACTTTAAATTGCCCCTTTGTTAAAGCTTTTAACGAAACCACTGTATTATTCGCAGTAAATAAAAAACTTAAAATAGCATTAAAGTCTTTATTCACTACAAAACTTGTGTACACTGTTTAAGAAGCTTTTGACATTACACCGGGTAGTAGTGTCGCAAACAACGAGTGGTGCCCGCCAGAGGTTTGCGACACGCGCAGCACGGTATATTTTATTAACGAACGTTTGTGGTATAACATTGAGGATTATCTATATCCACTTATATTGTGCGTACAGTCAAATTTGTAATAACTAAAATGTCAATAGTGTCGCCAAGTATTGTACTAAAATGGCAAAAAGAAATTCAAATACCATTTGTGCCTCGGCTCAATATTTCGGAAGATCAGTTAACTAATAAGCAAAGAGAAATACTTAACAGAGTTAAATTTCAGTGTAGTTTACCCTCCGGAGTAGACGCGAGTACCCCACTTCGATGTATTGTGCAAGGATTTAGCGGGACGGGAAAGTCTGCGTTAATTTCTCACATTTTAAGTTTTTTAGAAAATCAAAAAACAACTCGCAGTGACTTTGACTACCTAATTGGCGCTCCCACGGCTGTAGCGGCCTATGGAGTACAAGGCCGTACACTGCACAGTATTTTTGAACTCACAAAGTATCCGGGTAGTCTGTTTGACAAAGCAGAAAAAATAAAACATGGCAATGCAATTAAAAAAGCGTTTAAAAATATTCGATTTTTGCTCATTGATGAAATGAGTATGATGGGATTGTCAATGTTGTATTACATACACCGATTTTTTCAACAATTATTTAAGAAAAATTCAGACGAGTATTTTGGAGCAATTAACGTGATCTTATTCGGTGATATTCTTCAGCTTAGACCAGTAAAAGATATCATGTTATGCACCCCGTTGTCGAAATTAAAACAGCGGTTTCAGAAGGCAGGTGACGTATACAAATCATTTGATGTTGTGTACAGCCTAAGGACTCAGTTGCGGCAAATAGGGAAAGATCCGACTCAAGTTAAGTTTCGATCGTTACAAGAGCGACTTAGCACAGGTGATTCTAATTCTGATGACGTTGCGTTGCTTCAAACAAGAAGAAGTTGCGAGCTAAGCAATGAAGACTGGGAGTCGTTTAAAGAAGCTGTAAGGATTTTTGCAACCAACAAAGAAGTGGACAAATATAACAGGTAATAATCAATTTTATCAATACAAAACGTGGGGTTTACATTGACCGTTGATAATCGTTTTTATTAAATTTTAGAAGACAACTTAATAAACTTGATGCTGACAACTTTAATTTACCGATAACTGAAATGGTTTCACCCCCCGACCCGCTGGTTCTTTGTGTTGGAGCTAGAGTTATGCTTACCAGAAATTTATGGATTAATGCCGGGCTTGTTAATGGAAGTTTTGGAACTGTGCGTAGCCTTGAGCTGAATCCAGACCACTCTCCACGCTTTGTTCTTGTGACGTTTGACCAATTTAACCAACCTGATCTTTTAATTAACGGACTGAATGGTAGCGGCGTTCCAATTTTTCCAGTTAAAGATTTACACGATGAAAAAGAAGGAAATTGTTACCCTGTTATTACTTTTTTTCCCCTACGACTAGCTTACGCTTGTACTGTGCATCGCATTCAGGGGGTTACGCTCGAAAAAACGTGTATTAAGCTAGGTGAGCAGCAGTTTTGCCCTTCACTTGACTTTGTAGCTTTATCAAGAGTTAAAAAATTCAATGATTTAATGATTTTGGATAAAAATATTACCCTAGAGCGACTTTTGAGTGGCAAGAGGCGTTTTTATTCTCATTACTCTATTTTAAATGATGAAATGAACCGTCTGGATAGTATTGAGACCATTTGTAAAGAATAACGCAAAAGTTATTTACACAAGTTTAATATTGTTTTCTTTATTTACGTGAATTTTATTATAATACATTTTATCTGATTAATAAAATAGTGATCAAATAAAGTTTACTAAAATATTATTATTTGCATGAACTTGGCAAATTAAATAATTACATACATCACAAATAGTAATAAATATATAAATACTTTAATTTTTAAGTTCAAGCATGGGAATTTTGTAATATCCAAATGGATAACTTTTGTTCAAAAATTTCTCCTCGGATTTTATATAATAGCGCTTAGTGTCAATACAATGATAAGAAACTTTTTGAGCGAGCACATTATATAACTTTTGCTGATATGACCGAATTTGCTTTGTTGCAATACTTACAACTTCATCATTTTCCAGAATTTATTTCATTTTTTCATGTCGAATGTTTTTTCTTTTCGCGGAACTCCTTTTGACCGTATCATATCCTTTCCATCACTAAATTTTAGTGAATAATTTTTTGCTTTTAAAGATATAAACTCTATAATGTCCAAACTTTCAATTTTCCACAAAGAGTAAACATTTTTTGTACCATTAACAAACTCTTGCACGTCATCAATACCCAAAAAAACAGGATGATTTAATGGCAGTTTTGAAAAGTCAAAAAACATGTAATTGTCCACAAGAATTTCAAAAAACACCTTACTTGGCATTGGAAATGCGTAATCGCTGAGTCTGTGTCAGCGTAATCCACCAAGAGCGCAACTCCAAAAAGACGATACAAAACTTCGTAAATTCCTTTATAAAAAATCATTTTTGACAAGCCTAAAATTGCCACAGCAATTAAAATTGCTTTATCGTACGTGACATTCATTTTCTTCATTAAAACAATTGTTAAATTGGAAAGAATCAACATGACTCCTTCAAATTGCGTCTGAGCTAAATATTTTTCAGCTTCTTCTTTTGTTTGACATGTTTTAGCATCTAATTGATCAAGGGGCGACTGTCCCGTTTTACCATATACTGAATTTGACATAAGTTTAAAAACATCCCTTTCAGATTCTGTTTTTGCTCGCTTTCTGTTATCTAGATTTTTGAGTATATAGTCCTTAAAAACTGGCTTTTCACTAAATCGTATTCCTGAATGAATTGTTTTAATAACTAGACCTTTTTGCAAATAGTATTTAAGTTCTCGATAGTAGCAAACGTAATTTTTTTTGTCGTAGCAAGTTGTCAATAGCCGTTTACCTCCTTTAAACATTGGGATTTTGTCAGAATGTCGATCAATCAATTCTTTTTGATCTGGTGATAAATGCTCGTACGCAAGCTCAAAATGTTCTGGCGCAAACGGTACGCACAAAAACATATCTTGAACGTGATTTGGATATTCCAAATCACATTCAATTATATAACCAATTCCACTGTCCTCTGGTATAATTTTACAATCAATTTTCTCCAACTCAGTGGCGTCAACTATTTCAAAATTGTCACAAGGCAAAGGCTCAAGCATCCCGCTCGCATATAAAGAGTTGATATCAAAGTGGCAGATTTGCACTTCCTCTTCATCTTTTACGTCATCTCCAAACCTTTTTGCTTTTGCCTGAACACTACGCTGCGTAGTATGACAAATTCCACCTCAAATTTTGCCATACCTGAGCTAAGTGCAATACGTCAGTCAAAGCATAAAATCTAGTAAAATCTCTAAAATTTCAAATTTTAAACTCTGATACAATCTCCTGAACGTGTTTCCAATCATCATCAGATATATCTTCGTCTGTCAAGTCATTGTAAAATTTTTCTCTATCTGGAATTGGAACTTTATTGTCAAGCTTCTCAGGCCCTGATAAAAAAGAATACGGGAATATTTGTTTTTGGGTAAGTAAATCCAGTTGCCTGTTTGTCGGGTGTTTAATATTTAAATCAGGAAAGATACTATGCAAATTTTTCTTAAGTAAATCAAATTGCTCTATTCCATCCTTTTTTAAATTAGATACCAACTTTTCAAGGCTAGTGTTTAAAAACTGTAGCGAATCAATAAATCGAATCTTAGCCCGTTCAAAAATTGGTTCAGCATTATCGTCGGGTGAAATATTGAGGGGAACTATTTTTTGTTTGCTTCTCATTGTTAAAGATATAAATTTTTCAGAATTTTTGGCAATTATCTTTGTATCTTTTATATCTACTACACTGCTGTTAATTGCTTCTAGCAAAAATTTGTGATCGTAACCAGTTCCATTGTGACTAATACAAACTAGTTCAAATTTATATTTTACTTGCAAATTACAATTGCGGTGAATAGTTGATTCGTAGCGACCCGTGGTATGATTATGATGCCACGTTTTAAAATTCTTAGCAGTAAACGGTTGAATACATAAATCACATACACTTGCGCTTCTATGCCTTTCTAATTCGCTTGCCGATGGCTGGACGGAATTATTAGTTAATCGAACTTCTCTAATAATTAAATTTGCCCAATGCATAACTCTTTCTATAAAACGTTTCATAATATCATCTGGCCCGTCGTAATGCTCTAGAGTTATTAGTTCCATGTCTTTATCTAAATTTTTGACAATGCAGAGTGAATAGCTTGCTGCTTTGTGCTCAGCTGTTTTTTGTGTTTTGGTTTTTTTTATTGAGGGGTCGGTGTTTATTGGAACTATAAATGATTCCAGGTCCCAAAATAATACATACGGATAGGCTAAATTCATATAAGGTTTAGAGAATTTTAATCGATCAATTTCTTTTTTAAAATTAATTTTAACCTTTTTTTTCTGCATAAAACTGTGTGTTGCTGTAACAGCTTATTAGTTGTAAAACCTTTTAAACAAGATTTGCACAACTTCACTGCATTTGCATAAATTCTGTTCATTACCATATCTAGGTTGTAAATCAAAGCAAAGTGGTACTGATCTCCCCTTGTTACATTTTCTTGAATCATGAATAAATCTACATGGCTTTTAAAATCAAAATTTGACATTCTAATGGGGTAAATGTCTTCGTTATCGTTTGTGTAAACATTTACACTTGTGAAATTTAACTCTTCAAACTTTTCCAAGTCTTTGTAAATATCTATTGGTCCCGGTGTTTCACTAAAATCGAAACTATTTCTATACGCGTCATAATTTGAGGCCAAATTCACTTTTTGACCATTTTTTTGCACATCTTTTCTATAACGCGAGGCAATAATACAATACTGAAAACACTGATCTTTTGTCTTTTGTAAATTTAAAATACCATATCGCCGAATAGGCATTTTTAAATACCCTTTCGGTCTTACATTCTTCAAAGGTTTATAACTTCCCACAATTACATCAAATGATATTATTTCACGGACAGTCCATCCAGAGCCATTAGCATTATACAGGTTCAGCGTTGAAATAATACCATACGCGGCGTCAAATTTTAATTTTTCAATACCATCTTTATGCAATAATTTTTCAAATTTGCTCGCTAAATACACTTTATCTTCCTTATTATTAATCGGATTTTCAATAACTGTTGGTAGTTTTATACGTATTAGAGCGTTATTGTAAATCCTGATTAACTGTTCTAGTAATTTGGAAAGGGCAGTGTCAACGTAATCAAAAATATCTTCAACTTGTTGAAAAATTCGAGACGGTCGATGTTGAAACAAAATTATAGCCCCCAAATGATGTCTTGAAATTTCTTGAAAGAAACTTTGGTCTACTTTTGGCTTTTTGAAATCAATGTGACCACCCATCTGTCCTGGGTGACTGCAATTATGTAGCTCGCGATGTGTAAAGTACAATGCACAGTCCCCACAAAAATGCACATCTTTCATATGCGCGTTGTAACCAAAATACTTGCCTCCAGTAAATGTACAGCCATCCATAGGGCACGTGCAATGCTGCGCAAACCAAGAAAATTCAACTTTAATTTTTTATAAAAAATACTTTTTTGACTAACTTAATCTGTTATGACGAGCACGTTTTGCCCAAGGCAATCTAAAGTACCTACATGAATTCAGGACTTGGTACTATGTACGACAATAGTTATGCGACAGAACATTAAAATTATTTTTCGTTTTGCCCCAGCAAGCCAAATAAATTTTGACTTTTCCAACTTTTTTTACCAAAAAAAAATTTTTTGACTGACTAAATCTGTTATGACGAACACGTTCCGCCCTAAGCAATTTAAAGTAACTACATGAATTCAAGACTTGATACTATGCGCGACAATAGTTATGCTGCAGAACATTAAAATTATATTTCGTTCTGCTCCAGCAAGCAAAATGAATTTTGACTTTTTCATTCTTTTTTTGTTTACCAAAAATACTTTTTGTGACTAACAAAATCTGTTATGACGAGCACTTTCCACCCTAAGCAATCTAAAGTAACTACATGAATTTAAGACTTAGTACTATGTACGACAATATTTATGCGACAGAACATTAAAATTATTTTTCGTTTTGACCCAGCAAGCCAAATAAATTTTGACTTTTTCAACTTTTTTTACCAAAAACAAATTTTTTGACTGACTAAATCTGTTATGACGAACACGTTCCGCCCTAAGCAATTTAAAGTAACTACATGAATTCAAGACTTCATACTATGCACGACAATAGTTATGCGGCAGAACATTAAAATTATTCTTTGTTTCGCTCCAGCAAGCAAAATGAATTTTGACTTTTTCATTTTTTTGTTTACCAAAAATACTTTTTGTGACTAACAAAATCTGTTATGACGAGCACTTTCCACCCTAAGCAATCTAAAGTAACTACATGAATTCAAGACTTGGTACTATGTACGACAATATTCATGCGACAGAACATTAAAATTATTTTTCGTTTCGACCCAGCAAGCCAAATAAATTTTGACTTTTTCAACTTTTTTTACCAAAAAAAAATTTTTTGACAAACTAAATCTGTTATGACGAACACGTTCCGCCCTAAGCAATTTAAAGTAACTACATGAATTCAAGACTTCATACTATGCACGACAATAGTTATGCGGCAGAACATTAAAATTATTCTTTGTTTCGCTCCAGCAAGCAAAATAAGTTTTGACTTTTTCAAATTTTTTTACCAAAAATTATTTTGACTAACTAAATCTGTTTTGTCAAGCACGGTTTATCCTAGTCAACCTGACGTAACTACATGCGTTCAAGACTTGGCAAAATGTACAACAATAGTTACGCGACAGAATATTAAATTTGATTGTTTTTTCATTAAACCAAGGGTAAAAATTACACAGACTTTTTTGTATTTTATAAAACCAATTGAGTGCAAACCTGATTTTTCATAATAGCTTTTGGTTGGTCCTTGAAAACATCATTGGCACCAGAACAATATTGTGCTTTGGATAAAGCTCCGGATAGAATTTTGCTCAATATTGACTGATATTTAGAGTTTCCAGCAACATTTTGTTTGTCAGCCATTTCATATATCTGACAGTTTTATTAATTACGCCCACAAACGTCGTATGACCCTTGTGATGAACTAGGCGAATAATGTTTTGATTCACTTAGCACAATATCTTGTGCGGGGGTATTTTCAAATTTTTCGAACGTTTGAGAAATAAAACTGTTTCTGATTTTACGAAAGTTATTAAGTTTTGCGAACAGAGCGACCATAGCACCAACAACAATTCCAATGCTTAGTATTCCAAGTTGAATGCACGCGCTTATTTCTATAAAACAAATATAACACACTAATAGTTTTCAAATTATTCTTGTTTAATAGTAAACTTTTCCGAAATTTATATAAATTCTTTGGATTAGCAATCACCTGAAAAAAAGCAATATGACAACAAGGAATTATCAAATTCAGTAATATTATTGCTTGTAATGTTTAATTTGACTCGAACAACGTTTAAAGCTGAGAGACAGTCGATTTAATACAGGTCCAAGCCAGCAATCGTGTCTGTGAAGTTTTTAACTCTTGCGCTCGCAAGTTGTATCAAGCCGGCCGGTCTTTGAGTCGACAGCGCATAAGCTACTGCGTCCAATGTTTTGTTAGCAATAATTACTGTTTCCACTTGAGCGCATCGGCATAAAGGCATGCCAGAAATACTGACAGATTTAGTATGCACTTTTCCGGCTAAATTAAAAAAAGTACTATGTAATATATGTATTTAAATAATAATTTGTTTAGCTGCAGTATTTTTTAACGCAAGTTTCAATTCAAAAAACTGATTAACTTACCTAATGTAAAAAAGAGACATACTGCAAAAAAAATCTTTGCAATTGTTGTAGACGCCATTGTGTATTATGCCACGTCTGCTTTTCACGCTCGAGTGCGTATTATAACATCTTCACGCCTCAACTTAAGTCGTGAGATTCTGCATCCGCTCCCAAGTCTTCCACTGCTTTTGGTTACTTTCTTTTTTATGAGCAATTAACAAAGGAGTGTCTAGACGACTGTTAAGTAAGCCAACCGGAACGTTACTCGCTTGAATAACTTTTATGAATTCAGATAAACCTACAACCTTTTTATCCTTGAATATGTGCGACTGAGTGACGTAGCTTACCAAATGAACAATATTTGATGATTTTATTATTTGATTATCAATTAATATTTCAAACGTGTCGCTCCAAGATATATGTGAAGCCTTTTGCAAGATTTGTAATACTCTTTCAACGCGTGATTTGCTTTTTTGTGACACTAAACTAACAACTTCAGCAATCATTTTATTGGATATATTTTTATCTTTAGGTTTGTCGTCATCGTTGTCACCGTTGTAAATTTCCATTAATCTATTATATAAATCAACTTCAATCACTTTCATCAGTTTGCACGACATTTTTGAGTAAATCAAGTATTATTTCACCTTTGCAAATTTGATAAAAAACTTTTGAAAGAATGCAATTAAGGTGTGGGGCAAATTTAATTAAGGCGTTCCGAATTGTGCTCACTGAATAATTTTTTTTGCAAAGTCTTAAAAATTTTGTAGTAAGAATATGTTCTGCTTGTTGTTTTCTAGATTTTTCAAAAATATTAAAGTTTAAAATGATTTCAAATAGTGCTTTAATTTGCTCAGAATCTAAGCTTTTTATTTTATCTTTTAATTTTGTTTTCTTTAAATCAACAAGATTTCGTAGAAACTGTGCTTCTTTTTCTAATCGCGTAGTCATTATTATTATAAAACGTACACATCACAATCACTTGATGGAAATATGTCAGACCTCAGCCGATATTTTCTGTTGCTTTTCGGATGGAATACAAAAAACAAATAACCATGATTTCGTTTTGCTGTTGCTTTTTCATACGCATCAGCAAGTTGTTTTATTTTACCTGGGCAAAACTGTTTACCAATATGAAAAATTGTGCTTATATCACAAATTTGTTCAAAAAACACTAAATAATGTGTATTAATAGATAAGTTTCGTAGCCCGTTTTCAAAAACGTTTTGAAGCAGTAGTATAATGCTAAATTCTTTGTGATGACTAGATCTGAGAAAAAACTGTTTAATTAATTTTTTATCTTTTCCCTCTGTTATAGAATCTTGTTTGTCGTCAACAATTACAAGCTTATTGCGTAAATCCATTCCTTCTAACGATTCAATATCTGTGTAGAAATGAATGTTGGGATCGCTTTTTTGTAATTTTAAAAATAATAATTGATTTTCGGCGTAGACGTATACAACTTCTTTTAAATTGACACTTATAGCTTCAGATCTACGTTTTATAATTTCTGTAGCTAATACAGTTTTTCCACACCCTGTAGGACCCGCAATAATCATTGTAAAAGGATGCGTCAACTTAAAGTCTAGTAAAGTGGGGTCCGCCATTTTAATAGATGTTAATGCAATCACCAGCTAGATGCAAATAAACATTAAAAAATATTTTCATCTTCATTTACATTGTTTTATTTTATTTCAATCTAATTTTAAAACATCCAAGTTTTTGTGTAACGGCGCTTAGCACTGGGGTTGTGAACATTGACACAACACTTTTGGTTCAAATTTGACAAAGGTGTCGGAACTTCCATCATTGGAATTCGAGCGCGAAAGCGCGAAACCATTAAATCATTTTTACGTTTATTTTGAGTGCAAAAAAGGTCTAATATTTGCTCAAAACTTTTCCCAATTACTCGATGATACAGAAAAAACAGGCAAAACTCTCCACAAACGGATAAGTGAGTTGATTGTAAATCTAAACAATTTTCTTTCACAATTTTTCCTGGTGTAAGAATATGATGAAAATAAATATCTAAACCATACGAATCAAAGAATTCGACGTTGTTTTTTGACTGCATAAAATAGCAAACCCAATGGGAACCGCCAAATGCTTGCCCGTCTGTGTTTTGAATAATTGCCAACGGTGTTGATTTTCCTTTAATATCTTCATCAATTGTGTCAGCTGAAGTTACAACAAAATCAATAGTTTTGTGCCTCTTTTGAATTCCAAGAAGATTGTGCAATGCTTGCTCAAGTTCCCAAGTATTCATAATGAATTAATTATTAATAATAACGTTCCCTCGACTGTCAATTTCAATAATTGATTGAAATTGCTGAAAAACTACACAATTTATTGCCTGTGGGAGAGCTTTTTTAAATCGCAGATTAACTTTGACTTGCCCGTTCTTTATGAGGCTAAAGTTGTCACCGGCGTATGAAAGAAGGTCAAATACAATCAAGTTCTTGCCTGTAATAAAACACAAACATTATGAAACAAATACGCGACAATGTGTATTTTAGTTTACATTTTAATAATAATAATAATTGAGTTATATTACCGTTTAGCCAGTCCGATAGTGAAATTCCGTTTCCTATAAGTTGGTCCTCAGCAGCGCAATAAACAGAATTCTGACCCAAAATATATTGTTTGGCGTCAAAATCAAAATTGATTTGCCTGTAGAGACTGGAGTTTTGATTCACTTCAAGTGAAATTTAAGACAAGTCAAAATGATGAAAATTTGAACAGCTTTTATCTAGTTTCCTAATAAATGCAGTGCTATCAACAAGTCCAACAACTAGCATTTGCGGCAAAGGTCCTGAAAGTACTGAGTCGTTTGAGCTTGAAAGCGCACCTCGTGGTATGGTCCAACTATTCATTTCCATACGACGAATGGGGTACTTGCATGTCTGATTTGCTGTTAAAAGCTTATGATGGTATTGCATTACATCAGGGTGGACGGTGTGCTTCTTTAGGTACAAGACAGCCTCGTTTATAATAACTTTATAAGGGCAGTTGGGAGTGCCGGGGTCTGTTGCACAGTCTAGGGAAAACTCTGTTACGCTACGGCGCAGAACAATTTTTAAGTCAGTATTAGGAATTAAATACTTTGTTTGATTAAAAATTTCTGAGTCAATTTTCCCCAACATTTCAAATGACGCGCTTTCCCTTCCAATTGCAAAACGGCTTTTGAATCCTGCATTGTTTGCTTCTACAAATGTGTCTTGAGCTGCGTCAGGGTAGTACATTACAGATTTCATGCCTGATTCTTCAAGACTGGGAGGCTGAGTCAATATTTGATGAATAATTGATCGTATACCATAGAAATTATTAGAATCTGATACAACAACATTGTTTATTGATACTTCAACGTTGGAAAACAATGCGTAAAAAAACATAAACGTTGCTGAAACAAGATCGGTAGATGCAAGATCAGCGTTGTTTTGTTTAACAATTTTTGTGTTTAGATATAATCGAGACTCATGCGGATCCATATAAGCTTTAGGATCAGCTGGACAGTGAAGTACGATAGGGTTAAAAGTGTCTTTAACAGGAAATGATGGATAAATTGCGTCAATTTCTGAAGATTCGACGCTTATATCCGTGTCTGAAATTTCCATTAGGTTTAAATTTGATCGCATAGCTCTTTTGCTGTCCTGAAAAACAGCACCGAATCCACCAAAAGTTGTCTCCATTTTGGATATATTACTTGCGACGTAATTTAGATTTATTCTTGCACTTGCTTTTCACACACTTTCGATTAGATGTTAATCGTTGGCCTTTGGTTTTAGTACTGATTACAGCTCGAGAAGATTTACTAGCTTTACGCTTTTTCCTATTTGTGCTGCTTCGCAAAGATTCGCGACGTTTATTTTTATTTTTATTTTTTGACATTTTTGAACCACTTCCGCTGAATGGAATAAGGTAGGACTTGCCATGAACTGCAAGACCGGATCCGCGTTGATTGGTCTTCATTGGTTCTAAAGTGCAATCAAATTGATCCTTGCAAACAATTTTTCGCATTATTCGCAATACTTAAAATGTAATACGACTGCGGTTGGTCTATTTTGAAAGTCAAGTACTTGTCCAAACTCGTTTAAGAGCAAAATTCGGAGTCGCGATATATTTTCCTGCTCGACTGAAATGTACTGAATGGGAGAAAATACTAAATGTCTCTCTGATTTATTATCACCTAACAAATTGACCGTTCGAAGCAGCAGGTACATTTTGTTAGCAAAGTTCTGATTGGTCACAACATCACAAAGCACTAACATCCGGTTGGAATCTTCTAGAATATCAAAGAGTGCACTAGCTTGTGCAACAGGTGGCGCGCTATGATTTAATTGTATTAATTCTTGCCCGTGAATAAATTTATAATTCTAATCAAGACCTAGAAATGCATTTACACTTGCAGGAAGTTAAATTTTAACATTTGCGGGTTGAATATTTTTAATGTTGTTGCCATGCACCGAAAAACGGGCGTCTAGTTCATTCAAAACTAAAGCATAATTTATTTCATTTATAATTTCAGCTACATTTTTTTCTTTAGGCTCGTCCATTTGAAATTTATAACTTGTTGTTCGAATAAATGATAAAGACAAAACTTGCCCCGTGTTCATTTGAGTAAATAAATGCTCGCTTGCAGCGTAGTCTGCCAAATACGATCCAGGAACAAACGTTTTACTGTCAAATCCTAACGTTCTAGCCAAATTGTCTGATAATGTTACAGATAAACCGTCGTCCGGGCTGACGTTTAATGTCGTTAACCCCAAGTGATTAATCGTTAATCGCAGCTTAACAGATGAAGCAGATAAGCTTGAGTTTATGTTAGCAATAAATGATGTAATGTTTTTTTCTCTTGCTTTCACAATCTCAATATTCTGAGTTTCATGCATTATAACATGAATTACGTTATCTTGATTTGTATACGATACAAGTTTGAGGCTCATTTCAGTTTCTAATTGAATGGCGTCCCAAACAGTTTGATCTACGTTTTTCTTAGATTCCCAATATCCTGACGGGAACCAATGATGAGCAAATCCAAGTGTGGTTTATAGAGTTTTAGACATTATGACAGCTTCATTATCGTTAATTTCATTAACTTGAACAGCAAACGTTTCCCCCTCTCTATTCGCTGTGAACGAACGAAAAACCACGCATGGAAATGCGGCAGACTCAATCTGTTTATCAAGCTCATTAAAATATGTTCGCATTTCGGGCACAGATTTTTTTAATGTTAACTTTTTTTCTGCTGGTGGGGTTGTACGTTCAAATAAGGGTGATGGAACCTGTGTAAATTCTTCAGCTGTAGGGGCGGGAGGTGGATTGATTTTCGCGGGCCCTTTTGATTCAATCTTGACAGGCGCATTAAAGTAAATTTCAGCTAAGCCACATTCAAATCTTCCTCGCGGTAAAATTAAATTCTTGGTGAGACACGTCACAAAATTTGTTGGCGTATTATTTAACAAATTATTGTCAGCGTCACTTTTGACTGTCAAATAGAAACTCTGTTTCTCGAACAAACTGTCTCGACGACTAAAATGGTGTTGCTTTAGCATTTTAATTAATTAATTTTTAGTAATTCTTGTGCATAAAACCCCCCTGTAATTTCTTCGTTATTTAAATCCCGAATTAAATATGTTATTGGTGATGTAGGTTGAACTTTGTAAATCTTAAAAACTTCCTTTGAATAATTAGTGGAGCTTCCTTTTTCAAATTGTGTTTTAGCTCTACTTATTCGCACTAAATCGTTCACTTTAAATTTTGCAACGTCTAAACTAGGGCCGTTCAACAAGTTCCTATACAATCTCGTGAATATGTCACTTTCGTTTTCTTTTGTCACTTGGTTTGGTGGAATACCTATACTTCGATGAATTGAATTATTATACGCTTTTGTAAAGTCTTGAAGTTTGTCAATAAATCGCAATTGTCCGGTTTGTGTGAGATATCTATCAATTTTTGCAAATAAAGTTCGAATTGTTCGTTCGACTATAGCTGATTTTAAATGTGAGTAAATATGATATAGCTTAATATTTTTTTGTTTAAGGTAAGATTGTACTTTGGAACTTTTAAACGACAATTCTAGATCGCTAAATAGATAGTGTGGGGTAGCTTTTGCTTCCTTAAAAATTGATTTAATTGCAACCAATACATTTTCAGCGGATTTGGTTTTTAACGGTCTGGTGTACAGCTGACGACTAAACTGATCCACAACAAATAGGATAAAGTTATAGTTTAAATTGTGCCGTGATAACTTATTGAGCTGTTTTAAATCTAACCCAAAAATTTCGTTTTTAAATAACGATATAATTTGTCGTCTCTTAAATTTTCGTTTAATGTCTTTATGGAGCGAATACCCATCTAATTTTAAAAGCTCCTTTTCTACAGAACTTTTATCAGTCAGCCCTCTATTTAATACATACCCCGAAAGACCTGAATATGCCCCTGCAAGCCTTTGATTCATGTAATCTTTACTTATTTTTCCCATTTTTATATACTTGCTCACAAATTAAATAAATTTTTATTTAGTATGAACTTTCAGCTCAATGTTATTGTCAATAGAGAATAATTCAAAATGACTTTATTATTAAATAACGCCAATGTTTATATCACATTACATTTCCAATTTCAAAAAGATATAGAATAAGATACAATGATGACTCTGTACATAGACGGAGGTCACGCGTGAGCGAACACTCTCATAAACAACTTTGCGTCCTATTGCATCCACATGCTCAGCCGCCAGCCATGTCTGACGCTCCTTTACGCTCGCGTCCACCCACCCATGACCACTAACGAGACTCTTTCTGTCTTATTATTATTATCATCATCATCATCATTAATTTTGTTTTTCATTTCAATCTCCTCGGCCGTTTTTCATCGCATCACTCCCCACTGCCACCTAACAAACAAACATGCATTTTACTCGAAATTCAAGAGCTATATACTGTTGCACTACATACCCCATAGGAGCATTTTGGCTTTACTTGCATATATTTTTCCATCATTTTTTCTTGATTTTTCCCATATATCTATATAGATCCGCGCATACAGTTGCCCCGCATATACTATACATTTACACACCCCCCACTCCCCCCACCCACGCCCCCCTCCCCACTATCCACACGTGTCCCGGTGCGTCCCATTGGGTCCCATCG
This sequence comes from Dicyrtomina minuta, assembly GCA_949802685.1. Lineage (NCBI taxonomy): Eukaryota > Metazoa > Arthropoda > Collembola > Symphypleona > Dicyrtomidae > Dicyrtomina > Dicyrtomina minuta. Next base: position 164,127 of record CATKUY010000353.1, read on the forward strand.
GGTCCCGCTCGTCCCCCCATGGTCGCTCTCGTCCGTCTCTTATGGCCGGCCCCAGCGGATCGCCCCAGCATCGATTGGCCTTGAATTTTTTGGAAATGCATCTTTCTCATGGTAAAGAATGACCTCGAAGTTTTTTATAAGTTAGATTTAACATGATCTGAATTGACACTTTATTAGTACTACTAACATGTTTTTTGAAAGGGGCAAAATGTCCTATTTAAGTTTTTTTCAATAGTACAAAATATTCTATTTACTTGTTGTTTTTAAAAATGCACAAGGTTTTATGCTTTCATGTTATTTTAATGTTTTCTATACATAGCGCATTTTATTTTTGACTACAAATGGATATGGGTCATTTTGGTTCTTCACAGACGATATCTATGATGTAATTCATTATTGAATTGACATTATTCCATTTTGTATTCCTACTACCATTTGCTGACTAACTGTTGTAGTTTCCGAGCCGACTTCATTAATTCGACGTATTAATGACAGTTATATAGTGTGCCTACAACTCATCGTCAGTACCTAATAAATGAGCTTGAAAATGGAGGCAAGTTTCGTACGTATTTCAACTTGACTTCGTGACTTGACTTGACTAGCCTTGCTTTTGAATATGTTTGACTTGACTTGACTAGCTTCCCTTACGAATGCATTTGACTTGACTTGACTAGTCACTTGTCCGAAGCCCATTGACTTGACTTGACTAGTCACTTGTCCGAAGCCCATTGACTTGACTTGACTAGTCACTTGTCCGAAGCCCATTGACTTGACTTGACTAGTCACTTGTCCGAAGCCCATTGACTTGACTTGACTAGTCACTTGTCCGAAGCCCATTGACTTGACTTGACTAGTCACTTGTCCGAAGCCCATTGACTTGACTTGACTAGTCACTTGTCCGAAGCCCATTGACTTGACTTGACTAGTCACTTGTCCGAAGCCCATTGACTTGACTTGACTAGTCACTTGTCCGAAGCCCATTGACTTGACTTGACTAGTCACTTGTCCGAAGCCCATTGACTTGACTTGACTCAGGGTCAGTGGTGAATAGCTTTGGAATAGGGTTCGCGAGCGCATTTATAGATTCAAAAAACACTGTGGAGTGCCTGCATTCTGCCAGGAAAACGCCGTAGTTAGCATACGAAGTGGGTGAAGGCTAACATAATTATTATAAGAGTGCATACGACCAGAGAAATTCCGTGATTGGGGTGATGGGTTAACGGACATTTGCTACCCACGCTCAAACCTAGGAAATTTGCTACCCATGGGTAAAGTAGAAATAAAATGCATGGATAATGTTTATGAGTGTAAAATGATAACACGATGAGTTTATTAATGCTATTACTTCTAATGATAGAAGATTGTATAATTGTATACGGTCGTTCAAAAATAATATTTAAACGTTATATATATAATTATTTCATTTTAAACCAGAAACTGTCTTTTCACCCTCATTACGTCATAAAAAAATCCGGCGCTTCGCGCCGGATTTGTCCACCTTGGGCCCGAAGTAGATGCTGAGCTGAATGCAAGTTGGTTTTAGTTCTGAACAACAATTTTTTGTAGTAAGGCTAACAAAAACCCCATCATTTAGAGCCGTTGCAAACAGGATACATACGAGCTTTGCTAATGTCATTAGGTCAGGTACATGTGCAGCCGTTTTGATTGGGCTTAGTTAAAATAGCGCCAGCACGAGCGAGGTAGGTACGATAGTTAATGCTAGGAGTGGGTGGGACGAGTGGTTTCGTGACGAGTTGGCTCGTTAGCATTAGTAAAGGTACAAGTTGGCTGGGTACAAGTTGCTCTGTATCAAATATCGAGTGGGAACAGTAGAAGCTATTCTTGTACAATTTAGCTCAGTAACACTATCGCCGGCACGAGTGGTTCTGACAAGTTTTATTGATTCTTGTGGGCCTGATCACAGTAGTACAGGTACAAGATGGGTGGGTGCTTGTACGAGAAGTGCCGGTACAAAAACAACTGGCAACAAACAATTATACGAATTTTACATTACCTTGTTTCAATAAAGTTCGATTTAATAAAATAAAGCATACACATATTCAAAATAAAACAAGAGCTTTAGCTCTTGCTGGCAGTCTAATGGCAGTCTAAACAGTAACGTTTGGCAGTTTACATTTTACGCCAATTCTAGAATTTAATATTTTGAATTTTCTTGTCAATTTATTACCAAGCAATCTGCACTGCAAGGATCTGTTAGCAGCACAAACTTCTTCATAGGATTGCCCAAAAATGATGTCGGTAGGGTCCGTCGATCTGCCATGATAAAAATAGACACCTACTTAATGTAACATTAACGACATGAGGGGTAGGGCGGTTGCAACAGGGTGGGAATTTGAGTGACATTATTTATACACTATAGTAATAAAAGTACATTGTTTTGAATTTCCCACCAAATCTTAGAATCAAAATTTGTACCGCTTACCAAATTGTTATAAGCTTATGCAGTATATACTATTGAGAAAACTATTTTTGTTTTAGGCTTCCAGCCCATACAACAATGTTAAGGCTAAATCTGCTATTTAAATTCTACTAGTCATCATCTTTCAAATGATTTATCACACGTCAAAATTGGTCGAGTATTTCAAACTACGGGTAAATTAAGTAGATAAGTAGTCATAAATATAATAAATATTTCTTATTCCTTTTTATTTTGTACGTTCTAAAGGGTAGTTTACCTTAATATTTTGTGGGTGGGCACCGACGGATCCAGAGTGGGGGGGAGGGGCTAGGGGACTTCAGCCCCCCCCCCAGAAGGAATTTTTTTAACATGTTAGAGATAGGAGCGGCCATTTTCCAATATGGCGGCTTAACATTGTTAGCCCCCCCCCCCCCCCCAAGGTCCCCCCCCCAGAAAAAATTTCTGGATCCGCCGCTGTGGGTGGGTGGTTTTTAAAAGATAATGTGCGTGGCATTATTTATGCCCAACCCCTACAACGTGTACCTAATGTTAATGTGATGACCCTTGGGTGGAAGGACCCTAAAGGAAAATTTCTGTGACATCATTTATGTCCAACCCCTAAGCTGTTTACCTAATGTAAATATGATGACACGTGGGTGGGTGGGGTCACAAGGATAATTTACTTGACATTGTTTATGTTGAACCATAATTTTAGACCATATAGAATAGGAAGCCATCACAAAAAATGCTATCATTTGAGTTGGTAGGTAGATTTGAAAATTAATTCTATTTGTATTAATTATGTTTAACAATAATGGGAAGGAGTGGGTAGGTCAGAAAAATGATCAAATGTGATGACATCACTTGCAAACGCTCCTAAGCAATCCATTTCGTATGTTATTACAGAACACACAATGTTAAGAGTGGGGAACGGACGATAAACGTACGGCGCAAGTACCTACCTACCTACGTTCAGAGGCAGGTATGCACATGCATGTAAATTCGTATCCGACACCCGTTTTTCTTCTTGTTCATTTGTATTGCTCAAAAAGTTGGTCCATTTAACTTTTAATTGTAGAAAACTGGTACATCCGATCAACTCCAAAAACAATAGGGCACTTTTCCCTCGCTTTTGTGATTATTTAAAAGTGGTTTCAATAACATCACTTTAAAACTGTGACGTGTAGAGCATAAAGAACAGACGGACGGACAGACAGACAGAGACACAGACGGACATGACCATTTCAATAGATGCTTGCTCAGCATCTAAAAACAAAACTTACATTTACACGCATCAGGGGTTTTATTTATTTTATAGTATTTAAGAATACGTTATAATTATATTGTTACCGTTTTTATCTTGTAGTATAATTATTGTAGCGTGTTTACAATTGCTTTCAATGTTGTCTGGTTCTAACATTTTTACACCAATCTCTTAATCTTGTCTCTTAATCGTCTTAATATGCACGGTATATTAATTAGAAAAATTAATTGTAAAGACAATATTATATACTTTTAAATTTCATTTTTAAACGACCGTCTACAATAATACCATCTTCGATCATTAACAATAATAGCATTAATAAACTATTTTAACGATGTCATATTATCACACGCTCATAAATATTGTCCCTGATTATATTTCGACTTTAGCCATGGGTAGCAAATGTCCTAGGTTTGGGTGCGGGTAGCAAATGTCCTAGGGTCCTAGGTTATGGGTTTCAAATGTCCTAGGTTGTGTTTTGGGTAGCAAATGTCCGGGTAGCAAATTTCCGGGTAGCAAATGTCCGGGTAGCAATTGTCCGGGTAGCAAATTTCCGAGTAGCAAATGTCCGGGTAGCAAATGCCCTTCAACCGGGGTGATGCGACCTACAAACGGGTGAACGTTAGCATAGCATACATACGTACAACCAGAAAAATGTCAGGTTACGGCCTTTGTTTGTTTTTTACACAACAGAACTCAGGTGCAGCATTGACAGCCACAACTAAAACTAGGTATTGGGCCGGAATATTTCAGCTCGGCAAAGTATTGTCTGGATACAAAGTCGAGATAGTGGAGAAGGTTTTCCCGTCGAACAAAAAGTTCCCACCCATCGCATCCAAATTGCACATGGTAGGCTCCGCCCACCAATGGTAAGGACCACGTTTCCCACTATCTCGACTTTGTATCCAGACAATAGTTGGATACCCATTGCATTTACTTTAAAAGGGGCCAGAGTTAGCCCACTGTTCCTGGGTAACTGATAGTGTGTAATAGGACACTTTTTTATTTATTTGTTAAACAATTTTTGATTGTTGTACGCTAAATCATGTACAGTGTGTCCCGATAGAATAAGGAAACAGTGATTTTCGTGGTTTACTCCCTCCCCTCAACGGGGCTACTGGGGCGAGATAATTATGTTTAAATGTTAACTAGTTAGTATGTATATGTAAACTTTAGTTGACCTCCATGGGTCACGTAGTTCTCATGAAATTAATTAAAAGCTGAAAATGACTTTCCCTATAGAATGAGGACACTTCCCCGTTTTCATCATTTACATCACCACAACTTCTGACCTAGTTAGCAAAAAAATGTCAAAGACCTGGTCACTCCCAGATACATTACGTATGACTAGAAACATTCACTTTCATCACAAGATTCGGGTGGCTTCAGTGGCACTGGAGAAAACGAGCCCCCACCATTCAAATTTTTTTTACTATAGGAATCATATGGTAAGACATGACTTGCTGCAATAACACATCCAGTATATGCGTAATTCTTATTTGATTTCAATAAATAAACGCGGGACACAAAGCTCATGAAATTGCCCACAAAACAACATGTCACTTTTGTATAGGGTCAACTGGGGTCACGCGGCGCATTTCCAAGAACACCGTTTAGCATTTCACAAATTGGATGCACACTGCAAGCAGCGTCGCAGCTACGGCAGCGTACTGGTGTCAAGTGCGCCGCGCGACCTGTGAATGACAGGCTGTGATGAAAGTGAATGTTTCTAGTCATACGTTATGTATCTGGGAGTGAGTGACCAGGCCAAATTTGACAATTTTTAGCTAACTAGGTCAGAAGTTGTGGTAGTGTAAATGAAGGAAACAAGGAAGTGTCCTTATTCTGTTGGGACAGCCATTTTCAGCTTTTAATTAATTTCATGAGAACTACGTGACCCTGGAGGTCAACTAAAGTTTACATGTACATACTAACTAGTTAACATTCAAAAATAATTATCTCGCCCCAGTAGCCCCGTGTGAGGAGAGGGAGTAAACCACGAAAATCACTGTCTTTATTTTATCAGGACACACTGTAGATTGTCTGGACTTCAACCACATGTCAAACAACTCATTTAAATAGTGTTTTAACTATTTTAGAAAAGGCACAAATATATCTTTTAAACGTGTTAAACACATAAATATAGAGTTTAACGGTAATTACAGGTTTGAATTATAATTGGATAAGTTCATCATGAGTGCTATTATAACAGAGCAACCCTCTAAGTTGCCTAATGTGTGGGAAGTTTATGAAAAATTCCCTGGCCACGCTGTCTGCAGCATATGCCATGACAAAATCCTGACAAAAAATGGTAGCACCACAGCTTTGTATAATCACATGAGAGACGTTCACAAAATCACTACATTTAAAAGGCAGCGGAAATCAAAAGGTGACATAAAAACTAACCTTTAATCTTACGATATTTTATTTTGAATAAATATTAATGATTTAACAATACTTTAGTGATTGTTGGCGAAGCTGTAATAACAACTCTGGATGCGCTTAAAAAAGCCTTTCCTATGAAGGCAAAACTAAGTCGAATGACTGCTCTCGATCGAGTGACTCTGAACCTTTTAAAAACCAGCCAAGATATACGCGAAGGTATATCTGCCACAGTTAAAGATACAGTGGAGCTTCCAAAATCCGACAAAAATATAAAAGAGCTTGTCATGAAATATGGCGAAAGGGTCAGATCCATTTTAAGCTTACGCCTACGAGAAAAAGCTAAAAGCGGTGAATTTTTTTCCTGTAATTTTGATGAATGGGTGAGTATTGCTAACCGAAGATACTTAAACATCAATATCTTCGACAAATCCACACACTTCTGGAACTTAGGGTTAGTCAGAATCACAGGACGAGACAAAGCAGGTAACCTCCTCAATTTAGTAAACCAGCAACTTAACAAATTTGGATTAGAAACAAACAAAAACATTGTTTGTTTCATTACTGATGGATGTCGGGTAATGGAGCCACTTCATAATAGTACGGAAATTGAAAGTCAATTATGCATTGTTCATGCAATTTAACTTGCAATATTAGATGTTCTATATGCTAAAAAGAAGTCTCCTAAGAAAGGTAAAAAAGGTAAAGTGGCAAATAGTACAGAACCTACTGCAGGCCCATGCAACCAAGTTGAAGATGGCCACAATACTGACGGTGATAGCTCAGCAGATGAAACTGAACCACTTATAGCTGAGAACAATGATATTCTTGATTACGATGAAGAAACCGAAGCGTCCAGCCAGTTTGAGACTGTTACTGAAGAGACTCCCAAGGAGCTTCAAAATCCCACCTATTTGGCTGCTATTCAGAAGGTTCCAAAAATAGTTGTACACTTTAAACGTTCCGCTGTTGATAAAGAAGTGCTACAGAAGCTTGTTAAAGCCAAGTTTGGTGCAGAAAAATCTCTTAAGCTCGACGTTTCTACAAGATGGTCTAGTGTTTATGCTATGATTAGTAAATACAATGAAATTCGTGACTGTGTGGACTGTTGTTTAAAGGAAGTTATCATTGAAGATTCACAAATTACCGCCCTAGAGAAATACCTTCTGGAGTGCTTGGAGAATATTCTGAAGCCAATAATGACAACAGTTAATATGCTATGTAGGCGCGATATGAATTTGCTAGAAGCAGAAGAAGCACTCAAAATTCTTTTTTCATATCCTGGCTGAGCAAAACAATAAATTAAGCCTTAAAATCGTAGAACGATTACTAATCAGAGTAGGTCACAGGTGGACAATGAATGGTAAAGTCCTAAAATATCTTCACAGGGGTGATTTAGATGCAGAAGAATTCGATATAAGTTTACTTTCTCGTTACTCAAAGCCAAAAGAAAATATTAATGCAAAATATTATAGTAGCGTATTCGATGGTTTAAGATGAGATTTAAGTTGATTGCGAAGTGTTAAAACAGAAAACATTGGACATATTTAAAGTGCCGGACAAAAAAGATGTTCGCGACCACCTTTTAAAACTTCTAAAGCGCCTATGTCCTTTAAACCCAAACAATGTGGAAAGGGCTGAACCTCATGTGGAAACAATTAAGATATTGGAACCTTCAGCTAAGAAAGCAAAGATGAATTTCGAAGAGCTTCAACAAGAGGCAATTCTGCAAATACGAAACATAGTGCAAAAACCAAAACAGTCCAAAGAAACAGGCCATGGAAAATTTGTGACCAATGAGATGAACTTCCTAGAAAAAAACAAGACACGAGGGTACTATTTAGAAAAAGTATACACAATGCTCATTACCATAAAGCCATCGTCTGTAGAGTCCGAACCATGTTTCTCTTCTGCTGGTCACATCTGTACGAAAATTCGAGCCAAATTCAATGATTTAACATTGGATACATTTTGCTTTCTACGAGCTATAATGAAGAATCCTGAATCAAGCCCATTATAATCGTAGTCGTTAAGTACTGTTTTAAGTGGTAAGGCAGTTTCATAGTTTCAGCGTTTCAGTATGTAACCTATATACATTAATTTAGTACGCAAGTTGAAAAACAAACTTGTAATTTAAATCTTTAGGTTAGCAAAAGCCCAAAAGCTTCACGTTTTGCTGTTTTGTGTATTTTAAAAACTGTATTCTTAAAATTCGTTTAATATCAGTTTAAATCTGTAAAGGTTAACAACTCTTTCCTGGTTGCCAAATAAAGCTACAAATTAAGCACGACTTGTTTTAATATTTCTACAAATGAAACATATAATGGTACTAGTTAAGAGTAATTAATTTAACTATACAAAATTTACAACTAATTCAAAGAATAGTTAATTGCAGACTACTAAATATGAATTAGCTTTTAGCGTCAAACGTTTGTTAAGATTTAATTTTGCTAAAATTAAAAATGGCGATCTCTATATTTTTTAAAATATCATAAAAGGATGAAGAAAAAACTTTGTGCGCCAATGCAACATGTTCGAAAGTAGTCGTTTTTGTTTAGTGGTCGTCCATGAATGACATCACAAAAACTATTACTCTCACAAAACACCTACGGCATTAATCAATGCTTAGCTATCACAAAGCGCGCCATTAACACAAAATATTTACGTAATAAGCCCATAGTTAATGATTACCTTGTATCAATGTATCAACCATACTGTTTCCTGACATCGCAATGATCTTATACTAACACAACTAAATGTTATATATACTTAAAAGTTCACATTCTTTTCATACAAACCACAACATTAAACTTAACGTAAGAGTACATTATTACAGTTCCTGCTAAAAACTAAACAGAATTAAAGAATACAGAAAGCAGTAGTCACTAGAGAATGACAAGCAGGAACATAAAATACTCGTTAAAAGGAATATTAGACACTGAAAAGAACGTTTACGCTTAGTGAGTCAGTATAAGGTAGACACATTGATTCAGATAATCAACAACTAATGATCATAAATAACGTCACGCAAATTATAGTTTAAGAACTATCCACCTGTTATTAATTTAAATCTACAAAATTTACTAGTACTTTGAAATACTGGAACAATTTTAACGTGTGATATACTATTCCAAAGGTAAATACTAGTAGATTATAAATAACGGAACGAGGATAACTTTGTCGACAAAAGTTAATATTTTTTAAACCGTTATTCCATTTTATTTTTTAAATATAGTTCATAGGTAATAGGTTAATATAGCCTAAAACTTTCTGTATGGGCCGAAAGCCTAAAACAAATACGTTTAAGAGCTTCAAAATAATATATCATTCAGTTAAAACAGTCAATTTCAAAGAAAATAATATTTCCTGATTTTAACTACAATTTCAAACTAATAACGATCTGCCTTGTCACTACCAGCGATGCCAAGCTAATTACAACAGATTTGGATTTGGCTTAAGCTTTCAATTTTCCCAGTATTTGAATTAAAGAAGTCGAAATAAAAATTTGGATTCGGATTCGGGTAAACTAAAAAACAGCCGAAACAACGCTGATTTGGATTTTGCTACGTCTAAAAAGTTCATCGCTTCATGCGGGATTTGTCTACAGCGTTTACAAACTTAGTTCTGGGATTACTGCAAGATGGCCTAATCACGGAAAACGCTATTGTAGTATGGCTAAAACGAAACTCTTGCAGATGATGCTCTAAAAAGCAGTAGGAGAAACACGGTTGGTGCTGTTTGAAACATGCTTGCATCTTTAGCAGGAATGCTAAGCCTAAGCTTAATCCGTAGCTGAAAGCCAAATTAAGCTGAAATTATAGAGAAGCTTAATTTAAATCCCAAGCTAAGACTGACAAGTATATTTAGCTAAATCCAAATACGTCTCCTTATGCTGCAAGAAAGCTGAATTTGTAAGCTGCATTTTTATGAGTTAGCATTTTAACTTTTTGCATGATGGTAATTATTATTATTTTAACACTAATGCACTTTTGTGAAAGAGTCATAATAAAACGATATTTATTTGTTTTTTTAGTTTAAAACATTTTTAAAACGGTCTCTTGACATTTACCAGAAAATAATTTATAGTTTTGAACATTCTAAAATTTTAAATTTGTTTAAAAATAAGGCAAATATTTAGGGCTCCAATCGTTGTTTGGAATAATATTCTTGAGAAATATGAAACTTAAGTAATATTTTAAATACCTGAAAATTACTGTTGACTTAATTAGCTTCATTATTTTAAAAATCGGATAAAACCTAAACCAGATATTAGGCCCAATTGTTTCTCGACCACTTGAACTAGCAAAATACGTATCATGCAAACAAGACCGCTCGTATAAGTGCTACTCGCAACTCAAACCTGTACTGCTGTTACCGAGTTTTCGCATACCCTGCCCACTTGTGACATGCATCACAAAAACTCGTACCTATCCCACTTGGACAAGCTCCAATCTTATTAAGCGTACTCAAACAGCACCATTAATTTAACCTACTGCTTTTTAGGGCACCATCTGCAAGGGTTTCATTTTAGCTATTTGTTTGCTTTTTTCAGCTTAGCCGAATCCGAATCGAAATTTGAATATTCGGAAAACTGTTAGCTGAAGCCGAATCTAAATCTTTTGTTTTTAGCTTGGCGTCCCTGCTATATACATAATATTTTATGTATGCTTTAAAATCCTCATTTTGTAACCTTAACTTACCATAGAACATTGTTAAATTTTTGATCAATATAAGGACAAGATTACCGCGTATCGTCATTAGAGGTAAAATTCTAAGCCTTAAGTGCATGAACAAAATTTAAAAAGGAACAGAGAAATCTGAGTGCGACTTATGTGGCAGAGAAGTGGAAGTCCTACTTCACCTAATTTGCAATTGCCCTCACTACAAACCGCCGAAAACTCAATTTTTACAAGAACTGACTTGGAAAAAATCTACGAGGGAAAACATCTTACAGGAAATTGAATAAGTCAAGGACGTGGAAAAAATTAACCTGCTTTTAATTTCTAGGACAAGACCGCAAGGATACGAATCTTTCACGAATGTACTGACAACGTGTAAATCTACCAGCCTGCTGGAATCTGCTACTCTGTCGCCCAATTGTTAGCTGACAAGACATCATCACCTCCCTATTTCTACTTCGCGACGAATTAATTATTATCATATTGTACACGACATCACATCTAAAACTACAACTATGCTAAAACAAGGGTACCTAAGCGTATTTGACTAGTAAATCCAAAAAACTACGTTTTCTTGTCATCCTACTTATAAGTTTATACTTCTTTTGCCACTGAAGTTAGTTGTTTGTAAATTTTCTCAAGGGGTGTTCCTGTATGTCACTATTTAGACTTACACTAAATTTATTAATTTTTGCCATTTTCAGCTCAAATATTATTTGGCGTATACATAATTTTTGTTTTGTTTTAGCTGAGCTTCCTAAGTTTTCCTTTCTTGCTTGACGTGGACTTATTTGCTGCTGAGAATGGTTTTGTTTCTGTGTGCCAATTTATACGCAGCTGTTGATGTTGTCTACAAATTACTTTTGATGCACATAAAGTTGCAGTAATTATACGTGAATATTTAATATTTCTGCAGCCTGACGCGGCGATTACAGTTACAAGAGTACTTGTGGAGTGATGTTACAAATGAACATTTTTGAACCTACATACAAGAAAACTTCGTCATGACGCTGGATGCTTACGAATTACTCGTGTTTGTTGTTAAGCAAATGCTCGCCAGGACTGGGCGGTGGCAAGTTATTTTTCCAAGTCGGTTTTTTTTTGCAGTACACAAACATTGCTTTGGACCACCGTGCGTCTTAAGCCAAAGGGGAACGTCGCTCTTTATTCTGGAAGGGGTCAAGTACCGAAATTGGTTTTTTTATACTACTCTTATTATTTGACTATCAAATTGAAATCTTCAGCCGTCGAGTCGACGTCTAACCGGGAAGAGATTATGTCATGGTCACAGAATAATCCGCTAAATATTATGCTGGCGATTATTATTACAAATAATAAAATGAAGCTCATTATTATTACAAATAATAAAATATTATTATTATTATTATGTAGTCCCAGTGGCTACAATGTACTATACAACTAGTCCTGGATGATTTGAATCTGGATTTAAATTATCATTCGATTATTTTCTCAAGCCATATCCTATTTTACTGTTGTATTGTGGTAACGTGTGTTGAATTTTGGAATAATAAATTACGAATTGAGTACATTTTCACTATAACTCACTATATTTTCTTGAATACCTACCTGAATTTAACAGCATACCCAATTTATATCCTAGTATCTACTATAACTCAGCAGGGACTAATTACCTATGAGTATTTTGTTTCGTCACCTAGATTTTATCTTTAAATCCACTTTATACGAAACTTCATACGATTAATATAATTATTTATAACTAACTAGTCACTATATTATTAGGTACATAATCTGCCATATAATATGAATAATGGTGAAGCTAAAATCTAAATCTTGATCGTATGAGCGTCAGATAGGCACTTAAATTATGGCAGCATCATTAGCTAAAACACTAACTAGTAAGGTAGAGGAGGTGGGTAATCCCGTGAGCGTCAGATGATAATTAGTTGGAAGTTTAAAATACATCAAAGTTTAGTATTTACAAATTAATGTTGTAGATAATCTACAATATATTGTTATTGATATTTGTTGTTGGCTTTGACTATGACAAATGATGTAGACTCGGAGTGAGTAGTAGTAGATGGAAGTAGTAATAAAAAATTACTATACTTCTAACTTCCAAATCAGTGCCGTGTTGACTATAATACAGCAATAGATGGTAATGTAATAGAATTTGGGACAAAAAGCAGTTTGCTGCTGACAAGCGTCACATTATTATTTTTAAGAATCCCTTAAGTTATGAATGACCTACGCCATGGTAACTGCCTCCACAGACAGTTCCACATTTACAGTAACAGCCAGGCAGACAAGTCACACCGAGCTATGTATTTTTCTGATGAATTAATAATACCAACAGGTGACGTCAGCGGGAGGTCTGAGCGCCTAGCGCCCCACAGTATTGAGAACTGACAGGAAATATGAATATATTAGTACCGTATATTCTATAATAGTACGCCCCTCGTACTGTTCAAATTTGGACCTCTCAGACCCGCGTACTATTACAGACCCGCGTACTGCCAGTTAATACTGTGTTAAATAGACCCGTGTACTATTCAAACTGAGACCTCTCAGACCCGCTTAGTATTACAGACCCGCGCATTATTATAGAATATACTGTAGGTAGGTATTTTCATATAATAACAATTATGAGGCCAACTATTAAACCGGTATGTGGGCACGATTACCCACTGTCACTCTACTGTAAGGCGTGTAGGGTTGGTCACGATTAATCCAGGCCCATTCACGACACCATTCGCTCATTTTAAAATAGTTTCTCGTTTGATATTCATGCGTGACACACCGTGACCAACCCTAGACACGCTACCGTATGCTGACAGTGGGTAATCGTGCCCACATTAGCACATTTCAATCATCCGTAAATTAAATTTTTGCAACATTTACACCTGAATTACTCATGAGTGAGTGGTGGATGGAGGTTGGCAGCACAAATAAATTTTAAAACACTTTCAAAATTCGACCGTGGTACATCAATATTGCATAGCATAGACGATAGTAAAGACGCAATAAGACGTTTAAAACTGTTTTAAGTTGAGAAGCTAAAATAATTTTTAATAATCAACAACTTCTCCAAGTTGAGAATGACCAAAGTCATAGTAACTATCCACATGTAGTTAATCCACAGTAACAGCTAGGCAGACAAGTCACATCCAGCAATGTATTTTTATAAAACTACATATAAATGTTAAATTATATTAATAGCCGACGTTTGCAGGGGGAGGAGGGGGGATCTCTGGGGAGGTGAAGCGCCCCCCAGTATTGAGAACTGACTGGAAATATGAATATTAGTAGGTACATACATAATAATAACTAAACTAGGAGTAAGGCCAGTTTCCAAGCAACTGCTTCTCTCCCATACCCCCCGGGGGTAACTCCCAATTAAGCTCAAAAGCAATTATAAATTCCTCAAGTATTTAAGATACGTCCTGCGCCCATCCACAACAATAATATAAATTTAATCATCGGGCCACCATTACCTGGGGTGGAACTCTCGGCCTATGAAACTGTGATGAGCTTTTGTTAATTTTGTTAACACAGGCTCCGAGTCCCACCCCAGGTTAATGTGGTATGATGATTAATTTTATACTATTGTTGTAGAGGGATATCTTATCAAATAATTAAAGAGGAATTTATAATTGCTTTTGAGTTTTACAGGGGGTTACCCCCGGGGGTGTGGGAGAAGCAGTTGCTTGGCAACTGGCCTCACTCCTAGTTTTACATAAGCTGTCATTCTTCGTCTTTTAATTTGTTTTTAGTTTGTCCACTTCTTTGTCACCACTCCGAACCGAAACACCTTCGCCGTAATAACACTAATTCTTACCAAGAAAAAATATCTAGCTCGCATATATGTACTTGCAACGCGATTGATAAAATTAAAATACACTTTTTCTCTATCAACTTATTGGACTTACGCAAATATGAAAAAAATAAAATAAATCGTTTCTACACGCTTAGAAAAATAAAAGCAAATTAACCAAATAGGTGTTAATTTATAACTTATTTCTGTGTTACTCCAACATCGACACCAGAAGATGTTACAGTGGTCAACACAAATTTTAGTTAGGGATTTACACTGTAATATGTTAAACTGAGTTAACTATTTTCGGTGTTGCATGTGTAACCATGAAGTAGTGCCTGACTTTTTGCATTATTTTTGACTTCAGTTAGTCACTAGTTAATTCTTGAATGAATAGAGATACGTATACGCCTATACTATTGCGTATACTATGTAAATAGTATAAAACACAACTAACGCGGCCCGTCCTGCGGACGGAACTTTACAACACTTAAGGAATTTGCGCATGCTGGCACAAACAGACGGTTGGCACTCGTCCCCTCAGACATCGCACCCTCTTTATTCGTGCCCTGGCGGTCGTACCCTATGTATTCGTACCCCGGGCACGTTCGTGGCCTGATAATTTGTACCCTATTTAAAACTACGTTAAAGAAGTTAATACCCAGCAAACCACGTTAGGCAAATAATAGTCGGATAATGGTTGGACCACTGGTCCTGATTTGAGGTGGCAGAAAGTTGGAAATGTCGCCGCGAACACTGGTGGCCGGACTATGATAAAATACCAGCGGCCCAACGGTGGAACGCCAATGGGCCGCTGATTATCCTACACCGCGTGATTGCTTTGCCAGCAATTGTCTGCTATATATTCGACCGCTACCCATCCAATAGCCACCCAACATCAGACTTTTATCCACTCAAATACATATTTTTAACGGGCCAGTATCCACCCATTTCCCTTACTCCCCTTTCACCCTTCCTAAATGCCATGAAAAATCATAAATTCATCCATTCACATCAAGCACTGTTTCGATACTGTTCCAAAACATTGTTTAATGATTATTATTAACCAAGTGTGAAACTAAATTATCCGTTTAGCACAAAATTCGTGTAGTACGGTAAAAGGCGCCAAAAATTGGCTTGAGAATGAGTTACATTAACTGGAACTTATTTAACCGGTGCCACACACAGAAAAACATTAAAGTATCTAAGCCTAAGAAAAAACTTAAATATACAATTCACTTTAGGTCTTAGGTGGGATTTGTATAAACTTCCCCAAGCTTCGATGTTACAGTAAAGTATATAACTTTCAACCGTCATTCAAGAAATTAAGAACTTCTGTAGTTTAAATAAATTAGCTAATGCGAGTGAACTATGTTTTCTATTTCAAGTTGCAAGTATTTAGTAGTAGCCTCGCAGTCCGTAGCACCACGTTTAAGAGAACTTAAGTTTTGTTGCCGCTTTTAAACTAACTAGTACGGTGAGTTACCACACAATCAAAAGGACGATTTTATTCCGCACACACTGCATAGGTGATGAACTACCGTAAAAGTAATATTTAAGTAATTAGAATACTGCCTGACGTTGCAATGACCAGATTTTGCTGCTAAAAGTTCTTAAAGAGAAAGATCGAGTTGGTTGGATGGAAAGATATCCGGGAAGGTATGGGGAAGGAACGGAAAAGATATCTGGGAAGGTATGCAGGAAGTAATGTGGGCAGATATGGAAGTAATGTAAACGGGGAAGATATGAAGGAAACGAATGATGTGATGGGATGTATTGGGAGACAGGGACTAGAATTGATTTTGACAGTCAGCTATGCCATAATATAATAATTTAATAATTATATGAATGATTCCACGTAGGTAGGTAGGTACTTACATAGGTAGTGGGTAGCTCCCTATGACTGGATATTTCCCTTGTGGTGTATGCTAATTGTGGGAATGTAAGTAATATGAACCAGGAGAAATGCAAATAAAGTGATTTAATTAAAGTATTTACATATTTACATTTTATTTTTTTTTGAAATTTTCTTGCTAAACCGACACAATTTACATTGATATTTACATAGTGGTTTTCAGTACTCTGAAAGTAACTTAAGTTAAATATTTACACAACGCTAATACAATATTTACACATATGTACATCTTACAATACAGACGTTATATAATTAATTCATAATTTTTTAAATTTGTATTTATAGTATATTATTAGGCTAACATTAAATACATAGGGCTACTTATAACTTATCTAACAACTGCATTTTTACATACAAAATTTTCATGCCTAGATTTACAAACTAAAGTAAGTTTAGTTTAACTTAAATATTTATTTACAAATTTAATATTTACACAAGCTTACACATACTTTAATTCTGTTTCTTAACTAAAGCTGTTGTTTAAAAAAATTGTTTTTACAATATTTACATATTTACAAGTTTTTTTTCACGTATGTGATGTTGTAAAACAAGTTATGTCTTAAGTAAATCAACATGACCAAAGGGTAAACTATAATTATAATTAGTTGGATCCGGAAACACACGGGATAATTCTACAGAATTATATGCTAATCTAGAATAGTTTACAGTGTGCAAGTCGTGATCTTTTGCTCTGATTGTATTTATACTTATTTTACAAGGTTTGTTTGTTTCTAACATTTTTTTATACTTGTAGTGTTTACACGGCCTTATTGCAACTGCTGGAACTCCCGTACACTTTTGCTGTTCAGTGTCGTTTACGAACAGTGAACTATACATTTTTGGTTTTAAAAATATTAGTTCTTTCAAGTCCAAGCTTTGTATTTTTAGTTTTCCGCTTTTGTCTTTATTAAGACTGCAAGCCTGGGTACTGGTTTTTATAAATCTGAAAAAACTTGTGGTCGCGAGGAATTTTGCTGAAATCAAACTCCATCTTTGCTTTAAAAATATCGTCCCAAAACGTGTTTAGCTCGTCAATTGTGTGCATTTCATATCCATCGGTATCAGAGTAATCCAGATGTGCTTTGTCATTGAATATCTCACAAAGACAATCCCATTTTGTTTAAAAAAACACTTTTGCAAAGTCTAAAATTGCTACTCCAGATAAAGGCAAGTTAGTAACGCGATACTTTTTCAATTCTTCTGTAAATATGCTGAGATGTTCAGACAATCCTTCAAAGTCTTTGCATCGAGGTGAAGCTAATGATTTTTCAGCTTCTGCTGCACTTGTACAAATATAAGCATTCACAAATTCCAAGATATTTGTAATTGTTTTTCCGTAAATAACATTGTTATTTTTTTTAAGTGCTTTGTTCTCAAATTCGGTCTTGGCTTCTTCGCGTTGTTTTAAGTTTACATCAATGTATGGTTTAAAACAACGTTGTTGTTTAAACCTCACCCAACAATGAACTTTTAATAAAACTAATCCCTTAGACAAATAATACTGCAGAGCCTTGAAATGCACTGTATACTTGTACTTGTTATGAAGAGTTAACATTAATCGGGGTCGGGAGACTTGTCGCTGCAACCGGGCAGCTGTAGATTTGTTCAGGGAAATGATCAACGTCTTGCAGATTTAATGTTTGCTTTTCCATTGCAAGTGGCAGGTTTTCGTCTCGCTTGTGTAAATGTACAGGGTATTCTAAATCCACTACAAGTATGTAGCTATAACTATTTTCTTCGTTGCCAAAGTTAGAATCAGCCCAGTTGATATGTTTCAGGTCTTTGGCTTCCATATACTCGTAATCCGACACTGGCATTAGCTGTTTCATGCTATGTGCATATAAACTATTGATATCAAGTGACAACAATTGCTTGCGAGGCTTTGACTCGTCGAATCCTCCTGGACATCGCTCATGGTTGGCAACTACATGTTTCTGAGTGATAATACACTGACCGCCGCGTATTCCGTTTGTCGCAATGTCTAATATTCTTTGGTCTCTTATGTTATCAATTTCGGCATCCGTAAACTTTAAAAAACAATCCCAAGAGAAGCTAGGCAGCGTCATGGAGTAGGTTGGGTCCAGTTCGTAGTTTTGATGTCCCAGCCTTCTAAAGTTTTGCCATACTTCAGCAAGCAAAAGTGTTTCTATCATACACGAAACCCGAGTATAATCGCGCAATGTTGTAAGTTTGAATTAAGTACACACGTTTTGCACAAGTTCCCAATCGGTATCAAAAATTAGTTTGTCGTCTAGTATTAATCGCTGAAATTGTTCCCATGAAGGCAGTTGCTTTACAAATGCAGAACGATTGTTTAATGCCTTAAACGGAAAGCATAGGGGCGTCTGTAACAGTTTAATACATTCTTCTGCATACTTCTTATTTTCTGGGTTTCTTGATTTTATTTTACATAAGGGAGCAAAATGCTGTACACACTGCGACACAAGTTTTAGATCTTGTTTGTTTTACGATTTTAAAGATTCAACCAAATTTGTTAAATTTGAATCCATAAATAAACTGGAATCGATGAAACCAACTTTTACTTTTGAGTTGAATTTTTTTCCAGTATACGGTTTTCCAGTGTTCTCTTCTGACGGGTATTGGAGATGAAGACCTGGTAGCCAAGTATCCTTTGAAGTTATTGTTATGGATTTTATGTCACTTGCGGATTTTGCAATCACTTTTACATCCTTGGCTTTAAAGTTATTTGTTTTCATCGCACTAATTAGTGAGTGGTAGTCACTACTTCCTCCGCAGTGTGAAATGATAGGAATTTCATGTTTGTATTTTATTTGTAGATTACATCGGCTGCATGCTGCAATTCAAAGTTACCCTGGTGGTGGTTATGGTGAAAATTCTTGAAAATTTTCTTGTTGTTGTCGAATTCACGTTTGCACATGTGACAATGTGTTCCTTCATTAAATTTTTTCTTTACTTCTTCTGATGGCTGCACAAAGTTGTTGGTAATTCTTATTTTAGACAATAACTTTTTTGCCCAAGCAAATATTCGTTTAAAGAAATGATTCATTAAATTCAGACCATCAAAATACTCCACTGCTACAACCTTATCGTAGTCTTTCATTTGACTTATAACGACAAAGGAATATGCGGCTGGAAGAATCTTATTTGAAATCTGGATGTTGCTTTTTGCAGATCTTAAATCTTTAATAGGATTTAAGAATGTTGAGAACTTGTAAACAATTATATACGGATAGGGAAGAGTTTGCCACAGTTTAGAAAACTTGATTCGTTCGTGTAATTCTGAAAACACAATGTGCTTTGAGACAAGTGTTTGGCAGTTTTCTAGATGCTAATCCAAATTCTGTTCTGAATTAAACGATCTGAAACAAAGCTGGCAATACAATTGCTTATGAAAGCGGCCGTCACAAAGAAACATAGCCAAATCAGTAATCAACACCAGATGATAAGCTTTGTTTTCTTCATTTGCAGAGTTGTCTTGGATGAGAAATAAATTACACTTTTTACTAATGTCGTTATTCTGGCACCTTCTTATTTGAATAATTTGATCCTCGCGGTGGCTCCAAATGTTGATTGCGAGTTGATTTTTTATTTCAAATGCTTTTAATCCAGCCAGGTCATTTATTTGCAAAGGAAATTTAACGTCAGTAAAGTCGAATCGGGAAAAGTATGGTCGATACTGCTTTGGGAATTCCAAACCTTTTTTCAATTCTCTTAAATTTTGCACTTTGTTTTGTAACTTTAGTTTGTACATTTTAGTGTCTATGATTTCTTGTCGCAACCGATGAGCAGCATCATTGAACTTGAAACACTCGTTGCACTTATTTTTAATGTTCAAATATCCTCTTTTATTGGGTTTCATTTTAGGAAACTTGATGTATCCTTCCGCTGCTGCATTTGCAAATAGGTTCAGTACACCAATTTTAACTTAAACTGATTCAATTTCTCGAAGTACCCATCCAGTTCCGTACTTGTTAAAATCAGTAAGTCTTTCCACGCACTCATTTGTGCTATTTAATACAAACTTGTCAATTTCACTTGTATTAAAGAGATCGTAATTTTTACCTGTAAAGGTAGGGTTACGCACTTTTATAGTTTTTTCAGTTTCCACTTCAACTTCCAGTTCCATTGTAGCAACAATTATAAGCTGAGCTTTAATACCACTATGTACACTTAGGTTCTGGGTAAGTAACTTTACAAAAGGGTCGTGCACTTCTGTAATAATTGTTTCAATACTCGCAAATGTTTCAATTAGCTTGTGAATGTAGGTAACAATCATTCCCTTATGATATCTTGAATATTCTTGAAACACGTCCAAGTCTATTTGAGGTGAACGGCGTAGTTTTTTTCTTGCTGGTTGGCTAGCTGTGCTGGTACTTGGTCCATATGTCTCATCCGATCGACTTGTGCCGCCCCCCACTAGATCTTGGCTGCGGTTCTCAATATGCCCAAGTCGCTCACCAACATGAGAGCACTGGTGGTGCTGTTTGTTTAAACAAAACAGGTTGCAGTCTTCACATTGATGAACGTGTTCCACATGGGACTTATACGGTACGTGATAGTAGCACTTAAATGGACACCGCGGGAAAGAACACTTAAAGTGGTTGGTGGATAATCCGAGCACAGTAGGTAAAGGGTAATCTTCTTGTTCGTAATGTAGTTGTGCGCCGACAACTCGTGTAGTGTAGGATGGGGTAACTTGAGGATCCATGTTAGTAAAGCGATACACGTATTGGAATTAAATGTATCGGAGGGTAATTTGAAACACCATGGTTGGTTTTCTGGTACAGCAGTAGAGTCCTGCTTGGAACTGTGTACGCTGTAGAAGTTAACTTAAAGCCATTAAGACGTCTTGGAGTTTTGGGTTAGTTGCGTGAACTGCTGCTGCGAGTAGTGTGAGGCTGAGTCAGTTGGATACCAGTATTTATAACCGAATCTTGGAGCCGCTCTATCACGCCCTCCATTTGTTGGTCCCCGCCCTCTTTACTAGGGGACCCGGTTTTCCCTTTTCTGAACAGCTTGATGATTTTGAATACAAACAAGAGCAGGACCAGGATGAATGACACGTAGATGGCTGCACATGCGCAGAAACATGAAAACAAAAGTTATATATTAGTGTCTGTTTATATATATATAGTTCTAGTTATACTTATAGTAATTATACACAAGACTTTACTATATAAGATATATAAGTCAAACTTACAAGTGAGTGAACAAATTTATTTATTCACTTACATATGTAATCAAATGTGTTGTGTACCAATGGCTTTGCTTCAGTTTGTTGAAACTTCTCGACTACGTCCATTATAATTCCATTCTGGGCATTTAAACTTTCAAGCATATGCTTTAATGCCTGCAGCATAAATTTATGGAATGAGTTGGTTTGAATTAGAGGAAGTTGCGTTGTATTAAACTGCAGAGCTGATTTATTGCCGTCAATGTGCCGTTCACTGCTTTCAGGAGATTTAGTGGCGTGTTTATCTTGTGTATCTTCAGTCATTGGTGGCGCAGCTAGCACATCAGCTGCAGCTACATGGACGAATGCAAGTGCAAGTGCAGCAAGCACAAGCAGCACTGCAAAGCAAATGCGAATTGAAGGCATTGTTGATCTTGAGTATTGAACGCTGTGAGTTGTTATATGCAACTGATGCAAATTAAAACTTTGCGACTGTTTATATAATTTGATGCATATATTTACGCACTTATATTACGCCGTTGTCGTTTAAAGGGTCTTGAAATCATTTCTTCGTACTGAATCCAATCCTTTTGTTTAAGGCTTTCCTTATGATTTTCTGTTTCACTGCCAATTGTTGTTCCTTGCTGTTCTGTAATGTCTAATTGGCCAGGAGGGGAAGGAGCAGATGCAGCATTAGTTTTATAGGCAAGTTCATTTGTATTTTGTTCTGCACGTATTTTCATAAGCTCAGCATACAGCTTGGGCTCAATTGCTTTCATAACTGTTGCCATTTTTGTTTATTTGTTGAAACGTAGAAAACTAGTCACAAATTATATCAGAGAATAAAGTAGTACGACAAATTTCACTTTTGTACACCTTAAAAAACACTGTTGCTAAAATTGCTTGAACAAGGTTATGATACTTAAGTAAAGTTTTGCGCAGGCGTAGTATATTGTCACAAGTTAGTCGCTTAATAAGCGTCTTTATTTGAGTGTTGTATCTTTTCACTGGATGTTTGCAAAATTTATTTACGTTGTATATAGTTTCAGCCAAAGCATATAATTGTTCAGATGTTGCACTTGTAATAAGTGTTTTGTACTCTTTAGACTTGAAAAATGTTAATTTTGACAAAAACTCGTAATGTGTTTCAAAACGACAGCCAGTATTGTTTGTATGAGCCATTTTGCTTGTTACGTTGGTATGTAAATATCAGTTCTATTACACGGAAATACGTTATTTTGCACATATGTTGTAGGATTGGGACACTTTGGATGCAAGTCTAGCATTATGTATTTGTGTTAGCGTGAACTGCATGCTTTTTTGTATGCTTCTTGCAAAAATTTTGGGCGGCTAGGGCTGACTTGTCTTGAAATTTGTCCAATAATACTTCTGTCTCTAGGCACGTCAAACAATACCATATATTTAGTATTCAAGCTTGTGGTTCTCAACTCTTTTGTAAACGGGTTTTGTAGAACAAGTATAACACTAAAGTCCATATGATGGGACAACTCGGTAAATATTTTCTGCACTAACAATCTTGCCTTTGGGTTTGATTCTATAAAGTTTAAGTGGTCGTCTAATATTAAAAGGCACAGGCTGTTTATATCGTCTAAGAATGCTTCAATGTTATTTATATCTGAAACTAATGTTATTTCACTGTCCGATGCAAAATCAATGCCAGCAAACGTTTTTGGTTTTGTGTGTACACTAACATATACTACTTTATTTATTTTTTCACTAATAATTTGTTTTCGGTGCTTAACAATTTCTAGACAGAGAGTACTTTTTCCTGATGAACTAGGGCCACATATCATGGCCGTAAACGGGTGAATGAGTCTTAAGTCGACAGTGTTTGCTGTTGACATCATAAAATCTAAACTGCTACTGACTAAAGTTCAAAAATACACTGCTATTTATATTATATTTCTTATAAATTTTTTATAAAGTAAGGCTACACTTCTTACACTATATCACAATATTACAATAATAATTAATAGTACATTATTAAACTATGGCAAAACTCTGGACACGAAACTTTGAATGTATTAGACTGTAACTTAGGCGGTACGCTATACATATTTGGTATTACACTAGAGACCATTTCTATAAACTTTCTTACTTTTCTATCATTAACTAATACAGAGCTTGTAAATAAACTTAAAAAATCTGTATAACTAATTCCTAAGGCTCTAGAGTGGAGATAATATATACAATACATTCCACACACTGTAGATCTGCCGCTTTGTAGCGCTGTGCAGTATTCAGCCAAAATATGTTTTCCGGGCCATTGCAAATTTTTATACCGTTGAATCGGATTTCCATACGAGTCAAAATATTCGAAGTTGTCCTTTGAAGTCACCCAGTAAGATATCCAGTGCTTGCCAGGGCTTTCCGACTTGTCTGTATTTTGAATAATTGCAATAGGGTAAGTAATTTCATTGTTTCTTTTTTCTGCGTTGAGCAAAGTTGACCGCATTTGATCTGCGGCAATTACGTAGTACTTTACTTGAGTTTCTCCAAGTAAGATTTCGAGACATTGTTGTAGTTCTCCTGTGTTCATGATGTAAACGTTGTTGTTTGTTCAACATCTGTAAAGAAACAAACAGATTTGTTACAGATACATTAACATATATAGTAGGAGCTAAATGTTTTTGTTTGCACAAACTTGTTTGGTACTTTACATTTTAACGGTTGATGATAACTTGTTTGTTGCGGTCAATCTCTATAATGTTTTGATATTGGCTATATAGTATAGCTGTCACTGATTTAGTCAGTGCGGTTCTAAACTTCAAACTTATTTGGACCTGTCCAGTTTTGTTCACGCTCAATGCATTAGCTTGTGTAGGTACAAGCTCAAATGCAAATAGGTCTCTTGCCTTTGTATAATTGTTTCTATTTACCCCGTTACCGAGGCTTGGATTTGCTGCTGTTTTCTTGAGGGTATTAAGAGCCAGCAAAAAGTTTTTTTCTCCTGATCCATCTTCATTTTTGAATTGTAAAGGCAACGTCTTGTACTCAATTGCTTCTTGGTTCATTGAGACAGTAATTTCACTCAAATTGAAATGTTGAAAGTTGCAAAAGGATTTTGTAAGCTTTCCCAGATACGCTTCAGAATACACTAGGCCAAACACAATAACTTGTGGTAATCTTCCGTTGATGCAATTATCCAATGAGTGTGAACTCAAGCCAGATGGTATTACAAAGTTCTTCACTTCAGGTTCAAGGCATGGATACTTGAGCGTACCATTAGTTAGGTTAAGTGGATGCTTTTCTATTGCCAATGAAGAAACTGTCTGTCTCTTTAAGTACAGTACAGCATTTACAATGTCCACACGGAACGGACAGCCAGAAAATCCGGTTCTAGTTTCAGTTTCAGCATTTATGCAAAAGGCAGCGTGAGATCTTCTTATAATTATTCGGATATCAGTTTCTCCTGGTAACATTCGAGTCTGTGTAAAAAATGGTGATTCTGGTCTTCCCACCATTGTGAACGGCTTTGATTCTCTGGAAATATTATATCGAGCCATAAATCCGTCGTCTGTTTTTGCAAATGTATCTGGGGTAGTGTTAGGTATGTACAGCTGGTCCAA
Organism: Dicyrtomina minuta; assembly: GCA_949802685.1. NCBI lineage: Eukaryota > Metazoa > Arthropoda > Collembola > Symphypleona > Dicyrtomidae > Dicyrtomina > Dicyrtomina minuta. Next base: position 189,324 of record CATKUY010000353.1, read on the forward strand.
CATTCCGTTTTTCTTTTCAATTGGATTTAATGAAAGTTCCTTCTTCAAGTAAGAACTGATGGCGTAATGATTTGAGTTGTCACTAACGAGCTGGCCGTTAGAATAGAACTCCATGTTGTTGAATAAACCGTAAAACAACATTAAACACGGAGCCACCATATCAGTTGCAGCTATTGGCTTTCCATCTGCTAGCATTACACGGCATGTTAGTTCCAAATGGGATTCGTTAAAGTTGTAATACTTGCCCGGGGATTTTAGTATATCGAAAATGAGGGGATTTTCGTTATCACGCGGGCTAAGTACAGGATAGTATGGGTTATACTCAGGGGCATCTTCAACGCTGACGTTGGTCGGGGGCAACTTGTCTAAGATGAGGTTGTTTTGAATGGATTTCTGGGAACCCTCGTAAATTGTTGATTCGTCGTTTAATCCTGGTGTGGAATCCATGATGAGACAGAGCTGATAATTGTTTGTAGATATTGCTTAGTTGTAGGCTAAATGATGAATGAAGTAGAATCCAACATACACGAGTTTATAAGTTATTTGCGTCGGTATGCTTTTCTTCGTCTTCCTGCTCCAGACTGAGCAGATGGTCTGCCTCCTCCACGTTGCTTATAATGCCTAATTGGATTTAGTCTAAGACGGCCACCAGTCTGAACGCGCCGACGAACGATGCGTTTACTTGAACCTCCAGACTGTGCTTTTCTACGAACTACACAACGGCCACCTGTCTGAGTTTTAGTCATATTGCGTTTTGCTACTGTTTTATATCTTTTGGGAGAACTTGCACGGCAATGAGTTACGCGGCACTTGTGAGAACTTGGACGGCGTTTAGATGGCTGTCGTGATTTAAGGGGAACTAGTTTTTGGGTATTTTCTAGCCCTTATTCAATGTTTTACTGCTGTTTGCTATGTTTTCAAGACCAACTCCTACAGTATCTTCTCCAGCTCCCATTTGTTTGTCGTCTTTAGTAGTAATGTTTTTAATTGGTTCAAGTGTACAGTATTCCCCAAGTAAACTGTCTTTTAAAAGTTCTTCGTCAACAACTGGTTTTCACCAGCGTCAGATTCGTAAACGTTTTTACATACAATTTTACGCATGTTTTACAACATGTTAGCTAGTGTTGTAAATAAATTGGAAAACGCCGTAGTTAGCATACGAAGTGGGTGAAGGCTAACATAATTATTATAAGAGTGCATACGACCAGAGAAATTCCGTGATTGGGGTGATGGGTTAACGGACATTTGCTACCCACGCTCAAACCTAGGAAATTTGCTACCCATGGGTAAAGTAGAAATAAAATGCATGGATAATGTTTATGAGTGTAAAATGATAACACGATGAGTTTATTAATGCTATTACTTCTAATGATAGAAGATTGTATAATTGTATACGGTCGTTCAAAAATAATATTTAAACGTTATATATATAATTATTTCATTTTAAACCAGAAACTGTCTTTTCACCCTCATTACGTCATAAAAAAATCCGGCGCTTCGCGCCGGATTTGTCCACCTTGGGCCCGAAGTAGATGCTGAGCTGAATGCAAGTTGGTTTTAGTTCTGAACAACAATTTTTTGTAGTAAGGCTAACAAAAACCCCATCATTTAGAGCCGTTGCAAACAGGATACATACGAGCTTTGCTAATGTCATTAGGTCAGGTACATGTGCAGCCGTTTTGATTGGGCTTAGTTAAAATAGCGCCAGCACGAGCGAGGTAGGTACGATAGTTAATGCTAGGAGTGGGTGGGACGAGTGGTTTCGTGACGAGTTGGCTCGTTAGCATTAGTAAAGGTACAAGTTGGCTGGGTACAAGTTGCTCTGTATCAAATATCGAGTGGGAACAGTAGAAGCTATTCTTGTACAATTTAGCTCAGTAACACTATCGCCGGCACGAGTGGTTCTGACAAGTTTTATTGATTCTTGTGGGCCTGATCACAGTAGTACAGGTACAAGATGGGTGGGTGCTTGTACGAGAAGTGCCGGTACAAAAACAACTGGCAACAAACAATTATACGAATTTTACATTACCTTGTTTCAATAAAGTTCGATTTAATAAAATAAAGCATACACATATTCAAAATAAAACAAGAGCTTTAGCTCTTGCTGGCAGTCTAATGGCAGTCTAAACAGTAACGTTTGGCAGTTTACATTTTACGCCAATTCTAGAATTTAATATTTTGAATTTTCTTGTCAATTTATTACCAAGCAATCTGCACTGCAAGGATCTGTTAGCAGCACAAACTTCTTCATAGGATTGCCCAAAAATGATGTCGGTAGGGTCCGTCGATCTGCCATGATAAAAATAGACACCTACTTAATGTAACATTAACGACATGAGGGGTAGGGCGGTTGCAACAGGGTGGGAATTTGAGTGACATTATTTATACACTATAGTAATAAAAGTACATTGTTTTGAATTTCCCACCAAATCTTAAAATCAAAATTTGTACCGCTTACCAAATTGTTATAAGCTTATGCAGTATATACTATTGAGAAAACTATTTTTGTTTTAGGCTTCCAGCCCATACAACAATGTTAAGGCTAAATCTGCTATTTAAATTCTACTAGTCATCATCTTTCAAATGATTTATCACACGTCAAAATTGGTCGAGTATTTCAAACTACGGGTAAATTAAGTAGATAAGTAGTCATAAATATAATAAATATTTCTTATTCCTTTTTATTTTGTACGTTCTAAAGGGTAGTTTACCTTAATATTTTGTGGGTGGGCACCGACGGATCCAGAGTGGGGGGGAGGGGCTAGGGGACTTCAGCCCCCCCCCCAGAAGGAATTTTTTTAACATGTTAGAGATAGGAGCGGCCATTTTCCAATATGGCGGCTTAACATTGTTAGCCCCCCCCCCAAGGTCCCCCCCCCAGAAAAAATTTCTGGATCCGCCGCTGTGGGTGGGTGGTTTTTAAAAGATAATGTGCGTGGCATTATTTATGCCCAACCCCTACAACGTGTACCTAATGTTAATGTGATGACCCTTGGGTGGAAGGACCCTAAAGGAAAATTTCTGTGACATCATTTATGTCCAACCCCTAAGCTGTTTACCTAATGTAAATATGATGACACGTGGGTGGGTGGGGTCACAAGGATAATTTACTTGACATTGTTTATGTTGAACCATAATTTTAGACCATATAGAATAGGAAGCCATCACAAAAAATGCTATCATTTGAGTTGGTAGGTAGATTTGAAAATTAATTCTATTTGTATTAATTATGTTTAACAATAATGGGAAGGAGTGGGTAGGTCAGAAAAATGATCAAATGTGATGACATCACTTGCAAACGCTCCTAAGCAATCCATTTCGTATGTTATTACAGAACACACAATGTTAAGAGTGGGGAACGGACGATAAACGTACGGCGCAAGTACCTACCTACCTACGTTCAGAGGCAGGTATGCACATGCATGTAAATTCGTATCCGACACCCGTTTTTCTTCTTGTTCATTTGTATTGCTCAAAAAGTTGGTCCATTTAACTTTTAATTGTAGAAAACTGGTACATCCGATCAACTCCAAAAACAATAGGGCACTTTTCCCTCGCTTTTGTGATTATTTAAAAGTGGTTTCAATAACATCACTTTAAAACTGTGACGTGTAGAGCATAAAGAACAGACGGACGGACAGACAGACAGAGACACAGACGGACATGACCATTTCAATAGATGCTTGCTCAGCATCTAAAAACAAAACTTACATTTACACGCATCAGGGGTTTTATTTATTTTATAGTATTTAAGAATACGTTATAATTATATTGTTACCGTTTTTATCTTGTAGTATAATTATTGTAGCGTGTTTACAATTGCTTTCAATGTTGTCTGGTTCTAACATTTTTACACCAATCTCTTAATCTTGTCTCTTAATCGTCTTAATATGCACGGTATATTAATTAGAAAAATTAATTGTAAAGACAATATTATATACTTTTAAATTTCATTTTTAAACGACCGTCTACAATAATACCATCTTCGATCATTAACAATAATAGCATTAATAAACTATTTTAACGATGTCATATTATCACACGCTCATAAATATTGTCCCTGATTATATTTCGACTTTAGCCATGGGTAGCAAATGTCCTAGGTTTGGGTGCGGGTAGCAAATGTCCTAGGGTCCTAGGTTATGGGTTTCAAATGTCCTAGGTTGTGTTTTGGGTAGCAAATGTCCGGGTAGCAAATTTCCGGGTAGCAAATGTCCGGGTAGCAATTGTCCGGGTAGCAAATTTCCGAGTAGCAAATGTCCGGGTAGCAAATGCCCTTCAACCGGGGTGATGCGACCTACAAACGGGTGAACGTTAGCATAGCATACATACGTACAACCAGAAAAATGTCAGGTTACGGCCTTTGTTTGTTTTTTACACAACAGAACTCAGGTGCAGCATTGACAGCCACAACTAAAACTAGGTATTGGGCCGGAATATTTCAGCTCGGCAAAGTATTGTCTGGATACAAAGTCGAGATAGTGGAGAAGGTTTTCCCGTCGAACAAAAAGTTCCCACCCATCGCATCCAAATTGCACATGGTAGGCTCCGCCCACCAATGGTAAGGACCACGTTTCCCACTATCTCGACTTTGTATCCAGACAATAGTTGGATACCCATTGCATTTACTTTAAAAGGGGCCAGAGTTAGCCCACTGTTCCTGGGTAACTGATAGTGTGTAATAGGACACTTTTTTATTTATTTGTTAAACAATTTTTGATTGTTGTACGCTAAATCATGTACAGTGTGTCCCGATAGAATAAGGAAACAGTGATTTTCGTGGTTTACTCCCTCCCCTCAACGGGGCTACTGGGGCGAGATAATTATGTTTAAATGTTAACTAGTTAGTATGTATATGTAAACTTTAGTTGACCTCCATGGGTCACGTAGTTCTCATGAAATTAATTAAAAGCTGAAAATGACTTTCCCTATAGAATGAGGACACTTCCCCGTTTTCATCATTTACATCACCACAACTTCTGACCTAGTTAGCAAAAAAATGTCAAAGACCTGGTCACTCCCAGATACATTACGTATGACTAGAAACATTCACTTTCATCACAAGATTCGGGTGGCTTCAGTGGCACTGGAGAAAACGAGCCCCCACCATTCAAATTTTTTTTACTATAGGAATCATATGGTAAGACATGACTTGCTGCAATAACACATCCAGTATATGCGTAATTCTTATTTGATTTCAATAAATAAACGCGGGACACAAAGCTCATGAAATTGCCCACAAAACAACATGTCACTTTTGTATAGGGTCAACTGGGGTCACGCGGCGCATTTCCAAGAACACCGTTTAGCATTTCACAAATTGGATGCACACTGCAAGCAGCGTCGCAGCTACGGCAGCGTACTGGTGTCAAGTGCGCCGCGCGACCTGTGAATGACAGGCTGTGATGAAAGTGAATGTTTCTAGTCATACGTTATGTATCTGGGAGTGAGTGACCAGGCCAAATTTGACAATTTTTAGCTAACTAGGTCAGAAGTTGTGGTAGTGTAAATGAAGGAAACAAGGAAGTGTCCTTATTCTGTTGGGACAGCCATTTTCAGCTTTTAATTAATTTCATGAGAACTACGTGACCCTGGAGGTCAACTAAAGTTTACATGTACATACTAACTAGTTAACATTCAAAAATAATTATCTCGCCCCAGTAGCCCCGTGTGAGGAGAGGGAGTAAACCACGAAAATCACTGTCTTTATTTTATCAGGACACACTGTAGATTGTCTGGACTTCAACCACATGTCAAACAACTCATTTAAATAGTGTTTTAACTATTTTAGAAAAGGCACAAATATATCTTTTAAACGTGTTAAACACATAAATATAGAGTTTAACGGTAATTACAGGTTTGAATTATAATTGGATAAGTTCATCATGAGTGCTATTATAACAGAGCAACCCTCTAAGTTGCCTAATGTGTGGGAAGTTTATGAAAAATTCCCTGGCCACGCTGTCTGCAGCATATGCCATGACAAAATCCTGACAAAAAATGGTAGCACCACAGCTTTGTATAATCACATGAGAGACGTTCACAAAATCACTACATTTAAAAGGCAGCGGAAATCAAAAGGTGACATAAAAACTAACCTTTAATCTTACGATATTTTATTTTGAATAAATATTAATGATTTAACAATACTTTAGTGATTGTTGGCGAAGCTGTAATAACAACTCTGGATGCGCTTAAAAAAGCCTTTCCTATGAAGGCAAAACTAAGTCGAATGACTGCTCTCGATCGAGTGACTCTGAACCTTTTAAAAACCAGCCAAGATATACGCGAAGGTATATCTGCCACAGTTAAAGATACAGTGGAGCTTCCAAAATCCGACAAAAATATAAAAGAGCTTGTCATGAAATATGGCGAAAGGGTCAGATCCATTTTAAGCTTACGCCTACGAGAAAAAGCTAAAAGCGGTGAATTTTTTTCCTGTAATTTTGATGAATGGGTGAGTATTGCTAACCGAAGATACTTAAACATCAATATCTTCGACAAATCCACACACTTCTGGAACTTAGGGTTAGTCAGAATCACAGGACGAGACAAAGCAGGTAACCTCCTCAATTTAGTAAACCAGCAACTTAACAAATTTGGATTAGAAACAAACAAAAACATTGTTTGTTTCATTACTGATGGATGTCGGGTAATGGAGCCACTTCATAATAGTACGGAAATTGAAAGTCAATTATGCATTGTTCATGCAATTTAACTTGCAATATTAGATGTTCTATATGCTAAAAAGAAGTCTCCTAAGAAAGGTAAAAAAGGTAAAGTGGCAAATAGTACAGAACCTACTGCAGGCCCATGCAACCAAGTTGAAGATGGCCACAATACTGACGGTGATAGCTCAGCAGATGAAACTGAACCACTTATAGCTGAGAACAATGATATTCTTGATTACGATGAAGAAACCGAAGCGTCCAGCCAGTTTGAGACTGTTACTGAAGAGACTCCCAAGGAGCTTCAAAATCCCACCTATTTGGCTGCTATTCAGAAGGTTCCAAAAATAGTTGTACACTTTAAACGTTCCGCTGTTGATAAAGAAGTGCTACAGAAGCTTGTTAAAGCCAAGTTTGGTGCAGAAAAATCTCTTAAGCTCGACGTTTCTACAAGATGGTCTAGTGTTTATGCTATGATTAGTAAATACAATGAAATTCGTGACTGTGTGGACTGTTGTTTAAAGGAAGTTATCATTGAAGATTCACAAATTACCGCCCTAGAGAAATACCTTCTGGAGTGCTTGGAGAATATTCTGAAGCCAATAATGACAACAGTTAATATGCTATGTAGGCGCGATATGAATTTGCTAGAAGCAGAAGAAGCACTCAAAATTCGTTTTTCATATCCTGGCTGAGCAAAACAATAAATTAAGCCTTAAAATCGTAGAACGATTACTTATCAGAGTAGGTCACAGGTGGACAATGAATGGTAAAGTCCTAAAATATCTTCACAGGGGTGATTTAGATGCAGAAGAATTCGATATAAGTTTACTTTCTCGTTACTCAAAGCCAAAAGAAAATATTAATGCAAAATATTATAGTAGCGTATTCGATGGTTTAAGATGAGATTTAAGTTGATTGCGAAGTGTTAAAACAGAAAACATTGGACATATTTAAAGTGCCGGACAAAAAAGATGTTCGCGACCACCTTTTAAAACTTCTAAAGCGCCTATGTCCTTTAAACCCAAACAATGTGGAAAGGGCTGAACCTCATGTGGAAACAATTAAGATATTGGAACCTTCAGCTAAGAAAGCAAAGATGAATTTCGAAGAGCTTCAACAAGAGGCAATTCTGCAAATACGAAACATAGTGCAAAAACCAAAACAGTCCAAAGAAACAGGCCATGGAAAATTTGTGACCAATGAGATGAACTTCCTAGAAAAAAACAAGACACGAGGGTACTATTTAGAAAAAGTATACACAATGCTCATTACCATAAAGCCATCGTCTGTAGAGTCCGAACCATGTTTCTCTTCTGCTGGTCACATCTGTACGAAAATTCGAGCCAAATTCAATGATTTAACATTGGATACATTTTGCTTTCTACGAGCTATAATGAAGAATCCTGAGTCAAGCCCATTATAATCGTAGTCGTTAAGTACTGTTTTAAGTGGTAAGGCAGTTTCATAGTTTCAGCGTTTCAGTATGTAACCTATATACATTAATTTAGTACGCAAGTTGAAAAACAAACTTGTAATTTAAATCTTTAGGTTAGCAAAAGCCCAAAAGCTTCACGTTTTGCTGTTTTGTGTATTTTAAAAACTGTATTCTTAAAATTCGTTTAATATCAGTTTAAATCTGTAAAGGTTAACAACTCTTTCCTGGTTGCCAAATAAAGCTACAAATTAAGCACGACTTGTTTTAATATTTCTACAAATGAAACATATAATGGTACTAGTTAAGAGTAATTAATTTAACTATACAACATTTACAACTAATTCAAAGAATAGTTAATTGCAGACTACTAAATATGAATTAGCTTTTAGCGTCAAACGTTTGTTAAGATTTAATTTTGCTAAAATTAAAAATGGCGATCTCTATATTTTTTAAAATATCATAAAAGGATGAAGAAAAAACTTTGTGCGCCAATGCAACATGTTCGAAAGTAGTCGTTTTTGTTTAGTGGTCGTCCATAAATGACATCACAAAAACTATTACTCTCACAAAACACCTACGGCATTAATCAATGCTTAGCTATCACAAAGCGCGCCATTAACACAAAATATTTACGTAATAAGCCCATAGTTAATGATTACCTTGTATCAATGTATCAACCATACTGTTTCCTGACATCGCAATGATCTTATACTAACACAACTAAATGTTATATATACTTAAAAGTTCACATTCTTTTCATACAAACCACAACATTAAACTTAACGTAAGAGTACATTATTACAGTTCCTGCTAAAAACTAAACAGAATTAAAGAATACAGAAAGCAGTAGTCACTAGAGAATGACAAGCAGGAACATAAAATACTCGTTAAAAGGAATATTAGACACTGAAAAGAACGTTTACGCTTAGTGAGTCAGTATAAGGTAGACACATTGATTCAGATAATCAACAACTAATGATCATAAATAACGTCACGCAAATTATAGTTTAAGAACTATCCACCTGTTATTAATTTAAATCTACAAAATTTACTAGTACTTTGAAATACTGGAACAATTTTAACGTGTGATATACTATTCCAAAGGTAAATACTAGTAGATTATAAATAACGGAACGAGGATAACTTTGTCGACAAAAGTTAATATTTTTTAAACCGTTATTCCATTTTATTTTTTAAATATAGTTCATAGGTAATAGGTTAATATAGCCTAAAACTTTCTGTATGGGCCGAAAGCCTAAAACAAATACGTTTAAGAGCTTCAAAATAATATATCATTCAGTTAAAACAGTCAATTTCAAAGAAAATAATATTTCCTGATTTTAACTACAATTTCAAACTAATAACGATCTGCCTTGTCACTACCAGCGATGCCAAGCTAATTACAACAGATTTGGATTTGGCTTAAGCTTTCAATTTTCCCAGTATTTGAATTAAAGAAGTCGAAATAAAAATTTGGATTCGGATTCGGGTAAACTAAAAAACAGCCGAAACAACGCTGATTTGGATTTTGCTACGTCTAAAAAGTTCATCGCTTCATGCGGGATTTGTCTACAGCGTTTACAAACTTAGTTCTGGGATTACTGCAAGATGGCCTAATCACGGAAAACGCTATTGTAGTATGGCTAAAACGAAACTCTTGCAGATGATGCTCTAAAAAGCAGTAGGAGAAACACGGTTGGTGCTGTTTGAAACATGCTTGCATCTTTAGCAGGAATGCTAAGCCTAAGCTTAATCCGTAGCTGAAAGCCAAATTAAGCTGAAATTATAGAGAAGCTTAATTTAAATCCCAAGCTAAGACTGACAAGTATATTTAGCTAAATCCAAATACGTCTCCTTATGCTGCAAGAAAGCTGAATTTGTAAGCTGCATTTTTATGAGTTAGCATTTTAACTTTTTGCATGATGGTAATTATTATTATTTTAACACTAATGCACTTTTGTGAAAGAGTCATAATAAAACGATATTTATTTGTTTTTTTAGTTTAAAACATTTTTAAAACGGTCTCTTGACATTTACCAGAAAATAATTTATAGTTTTGAACATTCTAAAATTTTAAATTTGTTTAAAAATAAGGCAAATATTTAGGGCTCCAATCGTTGTTTGGAATAATATTCTTGAGAAATATGAAACTTAAGTAATATTTTAAATACCTGAAAATTACTGTTGACTTAATTAGCTTCATTATTTTAAAAATCGGATAAAACCTAAACCAGATATTAGGCCCAATTGTTTCTCGACCACTTGAACTAGCAAAATACGTATCATGCAAACAAGACCGCTCGTATAAGTGCTACTCGCAACTCAAACCTGTACTGCTGTTACCGAGTTTTCGCATACCCTGCCCACTTGTGACATGCATCACAAAAACTCGTACCTATCCCACTTGGACAAGCTCCAATCTTATTAAGCGTACTCAAACAGCACCATTAATTTAACCTACTGCTTTTTAGGGCACCATCTGCAAGGGTTTCATTTTAGCTATTTGTTTGCTTTTTTCAGCTTAGCCGAATCCGAATCGAAATTTGAATATTCGGAAAACTGTTAGCTGAAGCCGAATCTAAATCTTTTGTTTTTAGCTTGGCGTCCCTGCTATATACATAATATTTTATGTATGCTTTAAAATCCTCATTTTGTAACCTTAACTTACCATAGAACATTGTTAAATTTTTGATCAATATAAGGACAAGATTACCGCGTATCGTCATTAGAGGTAAAATTCTAAGCCTTAAGTGCATGAACAAAATTTAAAAAGGAACAGAGAAATCTGAGTGCGACTTATGTGGCAGAGAAGTGGAAGTCCTACTTCACCTAATTTGCAATTGCCCTCACTACAAACCGCCGAGAACTCAATTTTTACAAGAACTGACTTGGAAAAAATCTACGAGGGAAAACATCTTACAGGAAATTGAATAAGTCAAGGACGTGGAAAAAATTAACCTGCTTTTAATTTCTAGGACAAGGCCGCAAGGATACGAATCTTTCACGAATGTACTGACAACGTGTAAATCTACCAGCCTGCTGGAATCTGCTACTCTGTCGCCCAATTGTTAGCTGACAAGACATCATCACCTCCCTATTTCTACTTCGCGACGAATTAATTATTATCATATTGTACACGACATCACATCTAAAACTACAACTATGCTAAAACAAGGGTACCTAAGCGTATTTGACTAGTAAATCCAAAAAACTACGTTTTCTTGTCATCCTACTTATAAGTTTATACTTCTTTTGCCACTGAAGTTAGTTGTTTGTAAATTTTCTCAAGGGGTGTTCCTGTATGTCACTATTTAGACTTACACTAAATTTATTAATTTTTGCCATTTTCAGCTCAAATATTATTTGGCGTATACATAATTTTTGTTTTGTTTTAGCTGAGCTTCCTAAGTTTTCCTTTCTTGCTTGACGTGGACTTATTTGCTGCTGAGAATGGTTTTGTTTCTGTGTGCCAATTTATACGCAGCTGTTGATGTTGTCTACAAGTTACTTTTGATGCACATAAAGTTGCAGTAATTATACGTGAATATTTAATATTTCTGCAGCCTGACGCGGCGATTACAGTTACAAGAGTACTTGTGGAGTGATGTTACAAATGAACATTTTTGAACCTACATACAAGAAAACTTCGTCATGACGCTGGATGCTTACGAATTACTCGTGTTTGTTGTTAAGCAAATGCTCGCCAGGACTGGGCGGTGGCAAGTTATTTTTCCAAGTCGGTTTTTTTTTGCAGTACACAAACATTGCTTTGGACCACCGTGCGTCTTAAGCCAAAGGGGAACGTCGCTCTTTATTCTGGAAGGGGTCAAGTACCGAAATTGGTTTTTTTATACTACTCTTATTATTTGACTATCAAATTGAAATCTTCAGCCGTCGAGTCGACGTCTAACCGGGAAGAGATTATGTCATGGTCACAGAATAATCCGCTAAATATTATGCTGGCGATTATTATTACAAATAATAAAATGAAGCTCATTATTATTACAAATAATAAAATATTATTATTATTATGTAGTCCCAGTGGCTACAATGTACTATACAACTAGTCCTGGATGATTTGAATCTGGATTTAAATTATCATTCGATTATTTTCTCAAGCCATATCCTATTTTACTGTTGTATTGTGGTAACGTGTGTTGAATTTTGGAATAATAAATTACGAATTGAGTACATTTTCACTATAACTCACTATATTTTCTTGAATACCTACCTGAATTTAACAGCATACCCAATTTATATCCTAGTATCTACTATAACTCAGCAGGGACTAATTATCTATGAGTATTTTGTTTCGTCACCTAGATTTTATCTTTAAATCCACTTTATACGAAACTTCATACGATTAATATAATTATTTATAACTAACTAGTCACTATATTATTAGGTACATAATCTGCCATATAATATGAATAATGGTGAAGCTAAAATCTAAATCTTGATCGTATGAGCGTCAGATAGGCACTTAAATTATGGCAGCATCATTAGCTAAAACACTAACTAGTAAGGTAGAGGAGGTGGGTAATCCCGTGAGCGTCAGATGATAATTAGTTGGAAGTTTAAAAAACATCAAAGTTTAGTATTTACAAATTAATGTTGTAGATAATCTACAATATATTGTTATTGATATTTGTTGTTGGCTTTGACTATGACAAATGATGTAGACTCGGAGTGAGTAGTAGTAGATGGAAGTAGTAATAAAAAATTACTATACTTCTAACTTCCAAATCAGTGCCGTGTTGACTATAATACAGCAATAGATGGTAATGTAATAGAATTTGGGACAAAAAGCAGTTTGCTGCTGACAAGCGTCACATTATTGTTTTTAAGAATCCCTTAAGTTATGAATGACCTACGCCATGGTAACTGCCTCCACAGACAGTTCCACATTTACAGTAACAGCCAGGCAGACAAGTCACACCGAGCTATGTATTTTTCTGATGAATTAATAATACCAACAGGTGACGTCAGCGGGAGGTCTGAGCGCCTAGCGCCCCACAGTATTGAGAACTGACAGGAAATATGAATATATTAGTACCGTATATTCTATAATAGTACGCCCCTCGTACTGTTCAAATTTGGACCTCTCAGACCCGCGTACTATTACAGACCCGCGTACTGCCAGTTAATACTGTGTTAAATAGACCCGTGTACTATTCAAACTGAGACCTCTCAGACCCGCTTAGTATTACAGACCCGCGCATTATTATAGAATATACTGTAGGTAGGTATTTTCATATAATAACAATTATGAGGCCAACTATTAAACCGGTATGTGGGCACGATTACCCACTGTCACTCTACTGTAAGGCGTGTAGGGTTGGTCACGATTAATCCAGGCCCATTCACGACACCATTCGCTCATTTTAAAATAGTTTCTCGTTTGATATTCATGCGTGACACACCGTGACCAACCCTAGACACGCTACCGTATGCTGACAGTGGGTAATCGTGCCCACATTAGCACATTTCAATCATCCGTAAATTAAATTTTTGCAACATTTACACCTGAATTACTCATGAGTGAGTGGTGGATGGAGGTTGGCAGCACAAATAAATTTTAAAACACTTTCAAAATTCGACCGTGGTACATCAATATTGCATAGCATAGACGATAGTAAAGACGCAATAAGACGTTTAAAACTGTTTTAAGTTGAGAAGCCAAAATAATTTTTAATAATCAACAACTTCTCCAAGTTGAGAATGACCAAAGTCATAGTAACTATCCACATGTAGTTAATCCACAGTAACAGCTAGGCAGACAAGTCACATCCAGCAATGTATTTTTATAAAACTACATATAAATGTTAAATTATATTAATAGCCGACGTTTGCAGGGGGAGGAGGGGGGATCTCTGGGGAGGTGAAGCGCCCCCCAGTATTGAGAACTGACTGGAAATATGAATATTAGTAGGTACATACATAATAATAACTAAACTAGGAGTAAGGCCAGTTTCCAAGCAACTGCTTCTCTCCCATACCCCCCGGGGGTAACTCCCAATTAAGCTCAAAAGCAATTATAAATTCCTCAAGTATTTAAGATACGTCCTGCGCCCATCCACAACAATAATATAAATTTAATCATCGGGCCACCATTACCTGGGGTGGAACTCTCGGCCTATGAAACTGTGATGAGCTTTTGTTAATTTTGTTAACACAGGCTCCGAGTCCCACCCCAGGTTAATGTGGTATGATGATTAATTTTATACTATTGTTGTAGAGGGATATCTTATCAAATAATTAAAGAGGAATTTATAATTGCTTTTGAGTTTTACAGGGGGTTACCCCCGGGGGTGTGGGAGAAGCAGTTGCTTGGCAACTGGCCTCACTCCTAGTTTTACATAAGCTGTCATTCTTCGTCTTTTAATTTGTTTTTAGTTTGTCCACTTCTTTGTCACCACTCCGAACCGAAACACCTTCGCCGTAATAACACTAATTCTTACCAAGAAAAAATATCTAGCTCGCATATATGTACTTGCAACGCGATTGATAAAATTAAAATACACTTTTTCTCTATCAACTTATTGGACTTACGCAAATATGAAAAAAATAAAATAAATCGTTTCTACACGCTTAGAAAAATAAAAGCAAATTAACCAAATAGGTGTTAATTTATAACTTATTTCTGTGTTACTCCAACATCGACACCAGAAGATGTTACAGTGGTCAACACAAATTTTAGTTAGGGATTTACACTGTAATATGTTAAACTGAGTTAACTATTTTCGGTGTTGCATGTGTAACCATGAAGTAGTGCCTGACTTTTTGCATTATTTTTGACTTCAGTTAGTCACTAGTTAATTCTTGAATGAATAGAGATACGTATACGCCTATACTATTGCGTATACTATGTAAATAGTATAAAACACAACTAACGCGGCCCGTCCTGCGGACGGAACTTTACAACACTTAAGGAATTTGCGCATGCTGGCACAAACAGACGGTTGGCACTCGTCCCCTCAGACATCGCACCCTCTTTATTCGTGCCCTGGCGGTCGTACCCTATGTATTCGTACCCCGGGCACGTTCGTGGCCTGATAATTTGTACCCTATTTAAAACTACGTTAAAGAAGTTAATACCCAGCAAACCACGTTAGGCAAATAATAGTCGGATAATGGTTGGACCACTGGTCCTGATTTGAGGTGGCAGAAAGTTGGAAATGTCGCCGCGAACACTGGTGGCCGGACTATGATAAAATACCAGCGGCCCAACGGTGGAACGCCAATGGGCCGCTGATTATCCTACACCGCGTGATTGCTTTGCCAGCAATTGTCTGCTATATATTCGACCGCTACCCATCCAATAGCCACCCAACATCAGACTTTTATCCACTCAAATACATATTTTTAACGGGCCAGTATCCACCCATTTCCCTTACTCCCCTTTCACCCTTCCTAAATGCCATGAAAAATCATAAATTCATCCATTCACATCAAGCACTGTTTCGATACTGTTCCAAAACATTGTTTAATGATTATTATTAACCAAGTGTGAAACTAAATTATCCGTTTAGCACAAAATTCGTGTAGTACGGTAAAAGGCGCCAAAAATTGGCTTGAGAATGAGTTACATTAACTGGAACTTATTTAACCGGTGCCACACACAGAAAAACATTAAAGTATCTAAGCCTAAGAAAAAACTTAAATATACAATTCACTTTAGGTCTTAGGTGGGATTTGTATAAACTTCCCCAAGCTTCGATGTTACAGTAAAGTATATAACTTTCAACCGTCATTCAAGAAATTAAGAACTTCTGTAGTTTAAATAAATTAGCTAATGCGAGTGAACTATGTTTTCTATTTCAAGTTGCAAGTATTTAGTAGTAGCCTCGCAGTCCGTAGCACCACGTTTAAGAGAACTTAAGTTTTGTTGCCGCTTTTAAACTAACTAGTACGGTGAGTTACCACACAATCAAAAGGACGATTTTATTCCGCACACACTGCATAGGTGATGAACTACCGTAAAAGTAATATTTAAGTAATTAGAATACTGCCTGACGTTGCAATGACCAGATTTTGCTGCTAAAAGTTCTTAAAGAGAAAGATCGAGTTGGTTGGATGGAAAGATATCCGGGAAGGTATGGGGAAGGAACGGAAAAGATATCTGGGAAGGTATGCAGGAAGTAATGTGGGCAGATATGGAAGTAATGTAAACGGGGAAGATATGAAGGAAACGAATGATGTGATGGGATGTATTGGGAGACAGGGACTAGAATTGATTTTGACAGTCAGCTATGCCATAATATAATAATTTAATAATTATATGAATGATTCCACGTAGGTAGGTAGGTACTTACATAGGTAGTGGGTAGCTCCCTATGACTGGATATTTCCCTTGTGGTGTATGCTAATTGTGGGAATGTAAGTAATATGAACCAGGAGAAATGCAAATAAAGTGATTTAATTAAAGTATTTACATATTTACATTTTATTTTTTTTTGAAATTTTCTTGCTAAACCGACACAATTTACATTGATATTTACATAGTGGTTTTCAGTACTCTGAAAGTAACTTAAGTTAAATATTTACACAACGCTAATACAATATTTACACATATGTACATCTTACAATACAGACGTTATATAATTAATTCATAATTTTTTAAATTTGTATTTATAGTATATTATTAGGCTAACATTAAATACATAGGGCTACTTATAACTTATCTAACAACTGCATTTTTACATACAAAATTTTCATGCCTAGATTTACAAACTAAAGTAAGTTTAGTTTAACTTAAATATTTATTTACAAATTTAATATTTACACAAGCTTACACATACTTTAATTCTGTTTCTTAACTAAAGCTGTTGTTTAAAAAAATTGTTTTTACAATATTTACATATTTACAAGTTTTTTTTCACGTATGTGATGTTGTAAAACAAGTAATGTCTTAAGTAAATCAACATGACCAAAGGGTAAACTATAATTATAATTAGTTGGATCCGGAAACCCACGGGATAATTCTACAGAATTATATGCTAATCTAGAATAGTTTACAGTGTGCAAGTCGTGATCTTTTGCTCTGATTGTATTTATACTTTTTTTACAAGGTTTGTTTGTTTCTAACATTTTTTTATACTTGTAGTGTTTACACGGCCTTATTGCAACTGCTGGAACTCCCGTACACTTTTGCTGTTCAGTGTCGTTTACGAACAGTGAACTATACATTTTTGGTTTTAAAAATATTAGTTCTTTCAAGTCCAAGCTTTGTATTTTTAGTTTTCCGCTTTTGTCTTTATTAAGACTGCAAGCCTGGGTACTGGTTTTTATAAATCTGAAAAAACTTGTGGTCGCGAGGAATTTTGCTGAAATCAAACTCCATCTTTGCTTTAAAAATATCGTCCCAAAACGTGTTTAGCTCGTCAATTGTGTGCATTTCATATCCATCGGTATCAGAGTAATCCAGATGTGCTTTGTCATTGAATATCTCACAAAGACAATCCCATTTTGTTTAAAAAAACACTTTTGCAAAGTCTAAAATTGCTACTCCAGATAAAGGCAAGTTAGTAACGCGATACTTTTTCAATTCTTCTGTAAATATGCTGAGATGTTTAGACAATCCTTCAAAGTCTTTGCATCGAGGTGAAGCTAATGATTTTTCAGCTTCTGCTGCACTTGTACAAATATAAGCATTCACAAATTCCAAGATATTTGTAATTGTTTTTCCGTAAATAACATTGTTATTTTTTTTAAGTGCTTTGTACTCAAATTCGGTCTTGGCTTCTTTGCGTTGTTTTAAGTTTACATCAATGTATGGTTTAAAACAACGTTGTTGTTTAAACCTCACCCAACAATGAACTTTTAATAAAACTAATCCCTTAGACAAATAATACTGCAGAGCCTTGAAATGCACTGTATACTTGTACTTGTTATGAAGAGTTAACATTAATCGGGGTCGGGAGACTTGTCGCTGCAACCGGGCAGCTGTAGATTTGTTCAGGGAAATGATCAACGTCTTGCAGATTTAATGTTCGCTTTTCCATTGCAAGTGGCAGGTTTTCGTCTCGCTTGTGTAAATGTACAGGGTATTCTAAATCCACTACAAGTATGTAGCTATAACTATTTACTTCGTTGCCAAAGTTAGAATCAGCCCAGTTGATATGTTTCAGGTCTTTGGCTTCCATATACTCGTAATCCGACACTGGCATTAGCTGTTTCATGCTATGTGCATATAAACTATTGATATCAAGTGACAACAATTGCTTGCGAGGCTTTGACTCGTCGAATCCTCCTGGACATCGCTCATGGTTGGCAACTACATGTTTCTGAGTGATAATACACTGACCGCCGCGTATTCCGTTTGTCGCAATGTCTAATATTCTTTGGTCTCTTATGTTATCAATTTCGGCATCCTTAAACTTTAAAAAACAATCCCAAGAGAAGCTAGGCAGCGTCATGGAGTAGGTTGGGTCCAGTTCGTAGTTTTGATGTCCCAGCCTTCTAAAGTTTTGCCATACTTCAGCAAGCAAAAGTGTTTCTATCATACACGAAACCCGAGTATAATCGCGCAATGTTGTAAGTTTGAATTGAGTACACACGTTTTGCACAAGTTCCCAATCGGTATCAAAAATTAGTTCGTCGTCTAGTATTAATCGCTGAAATTGTTCCCTTGAAGGCAGTTGCTTTACAAATGCAGAACGATTGTTTAATGCCTTAAACGGAAAGCATAGGGGCGTCTGTAACAGTTTAATACATTCTTCTGCATACTTTTTATTTTCTGGGTTTCTTGATTTTATTTTACATAAGGGAGCAAAATGCTGTACACACTGCGACACAAGGTTTTAGATCTTGTTTGTTTTACGATTTTAAAGATTCAACCAAATTTGTTAAATTTGAATCCATAAATAAACTGGAATCGATGAAACCAACTTTTACTTTTGAGTTGAATTTTTTTCCAGTATACGGTTTTCCAGTGTTCTCTTCTGACGGGTATTGGAGATGAAGACCTGGTAGCCAAGTATCCTTTGAAGTTATTGTTATGGATTTTATGTCACTTGCGGATTTTGCAATCACTTTTACATCCTTGGCTTTAAAGTTATTTGTTTTCATCGCACTAATTAGTGAGTGGTAGTCACTACTTCCTCCGCAGTGTGAAATGATAGGAATTTCATGTTCGTATTTTATTTGTAGATTACATCGGCTGCATGCTGCAATTCAAAGTTACCCTGGTGGTGGTTATGGTGAAAATTCTTGAAAATTTTCTTGTTGTTGTCGAATTCACGTTTGCACATGTGACAATGTGTTCCTTCATTAAATTTTTTCTTTACTTCTTCTGATGGCTGCACAAAGTTGTTGGTAATTCTTATTTTAGACAATAACTTTTTTGCCCAAGCAAATATTCGTTTAAAGAAATGATTCATTAAATTCAGACCATCAAAATACTCCACTGCTACAACCTTATCGTAGTCTTTCATTTGACTTATAACGACAAAGGAATATGCGGCTGGAAGAATCTTATTTGAAATCTGGATGTTGCTTTTTGCAGATCTTGAATCTTTAATAGGATTTAAGAATGTTGAGAACTTGTAAACAATTATATACGGATAGGGAAGAGTTTGCCACAGTTTAGAAAACTTGATTCGTTCGTGTAATTCTGAAAACACAATGTGCTTTGAGACAAGTGTTTGGCAGTTTTCTAGATGCTAATCCAAATTCTGTTCTGAATTAAACGATCTGAAACAAAGCTGGCAATACAATTGCTTATGAAAGCGGCCGTCACAAAGAAACATAGCCAAATCAGTAATCAACACCAGATGATAAGCTTTGTTTTCTTCATTTGCAGAGTTGTCTTGGATGAGAAATAAATTACACTTTTTACTAATGTCGTTATTCTGGCATCTTCTTATTTGAATAATTTGATCCTCGCGGTGGCTCCAAATGTTGATTGCGAGTTGATTTTTTATTTCAAATGCTTTTAATCCAGCCAGGTCATTTATTTGCAAAGGAAATTTAACGTCAGTAAAGTCGAATCGGGAAAAGTATGGTCGATACTGCTTTGGGAATTCCAAACCTTTTTTCAATTCTCTTAAATTTTGCACTTTGTTTTGTAACTTTAGTTTGTACATTTTAGTGTCTATGATTTCTTGTCGCAACCGATGAGCAGCATCATTGAACTTGAAACACTCGTTGCACTTATTTTTAATGTTCAAATATCCTCTTTTATTGGGTTTCATTTTAGGAAACTTGATGTATCCTTCCGCTGCTGCATTTGCAAATAGGTTCAGTACACCAATTTTAACTTAAACTGATTCAATTTCTCGAAGTACCCATCCAGTTCCGTACTTGTTAAAATCAGTAAGTCTTTCCACGCACTCATTTGTGCTATTTAATACAAACTTGTCAATTTCACTTGTATTAAAGAGATCGTAATTTTTACCTGTAAAGGTAGGGTTACGCACTTTTATAGTTTTTTCAGTTTCCACTTCAACTTCCAGTTCCATTGTAGCAACAATTATAAGCTGAGCTTTAATACCACTATGTACACTTAGGTTCTGGGTAAGTAACTTTACAAAAGGGTCGTGCACTTCTGTAATAATTGTTTCAATACTCGCAAATGTTTCAATTAGCTTGTGAATGTAGGTAACAATCATTCCCTTATGATATCTTGAATATTCTTGAAACACGTCCAAGTCTATTTGAGGTGAACGGCGTAGTTTTTTTCTTGCTGGTTGGCTAGCTGTGCTGGTACTTGGTCCATATGTCTCCCCCGATCGACTTGTGCCGCCCCCCACTAGATCTTGGCTGCGGTTCTCCATATGCCCAAGTCGCTCACCAACATGAGAGCACTGGTGGTGCTGTTTGTTTAAACAAAACAGGTTGCAGTCTTCACATTGATGAACGTGTTCCACATGGGACTTATACGGTACGTGATAGTAGCACTTAAATGGACACCGCGGGAAAGAACACTTAAAGTGGTTGGTGGATAATCCGAGCACAGTAGGTAAAGGGTAATCTTCTTGTTCGTAATGTAGTTGTGCGCCGACAACTCGTGTAGTGTAGGATGGGGTAACTTGAGGATCCATGTTAGTAAAGCGATACACGTATTGGAATTAAATGTATCGGAGGGTTATTTGAAACACCATGGTTGGTTTTCTGGTACAGCAGTAGAGTCCTGCTTGGAACTGTGTACGCTGTAGAAGTTAACTTAAAGCCATTAAGACGTCTTGGAGTTTTGGGTTAGTTGCGTGAACTGCTGCTGCGAGTAGTGTGAGGCTGAGTCAGTTGGATACCAGTATTTATAACCGAATCTTGGAGCCGCTCTATCACGCCCTCCATTTGTTGGTCCCCGCCCTCTTTACTAGGGGACCCGGTTTTCCCTTTTCTGAACAGCTTGATGATTTTGAATACAAACAAGAGCAGGACCAGGATGAATGACACGTAGATGGCTGCACATGCGCAGAAACATGAAAACAAAAGTTATATATTAGTGTCTGTTTATATATATATAGTTCTAGTTATACTTATAGTAATTATACACAAGACTTTACTATATAAGATATATAAGTCAAACTTACAAGTGAGTGAACAAATTTATTTATTCACTTACATATGTAATCAAATGTGTTGTGTACCAATGGCTTTGCTTCAGTTTGTTGAAACTTCTCGACTACGTCCATTATAATTCCATTCTGGGCATTTAAACTTTCAAGCATATGCTTTAATGCCTGCAGCATAAATTTATGGAATGAGTTGGTTTGAATTAGAGGAAGTTGCGTTGTATTAAACTGCAGAGCTGATTTATTGCCGTCAATGTGCCGTTCACTGCTTTCAGGAGATTTAGTGGCGTGTTTATCTTGTGTATCTTCAGTCATTGGTGGCGCAGCTAGCACATCAGCTGCAGCTACATGGACGAATGCAAGTGCAAGTGCAGCAAGCACAAGCAGCACTGCAAAGCAAATGCGAATTGAAGGCATTGTTGATCTTGAGTATTGAACGCTGTGAGTTGTTATATGCAACTGATGCAAATTAAAACTTTGCGACTGTTTATATAATTTGATGCATATATTTACGCACTTATATTACGCCGTTGTCGTTTAAAGGGTCTTGAAATCATTTCTTCGTACTGAATCCAATCCTTTTGTTTAAGGCTTTCCTTATGATTTTCTGTTTCACTGCCAATTGTTGTTCCTTGCTGTTCTGTAATGTCTAATTGGCCAGGAGGGGAAGGAGCAGATGCAGCATTAGTTTTATAGGCAAGTTCATTTGTATTTTGTTCTGCACGTATTTTCATAAGCTCAGCATACAGCTTGGGCTCAATTGCTTTCATAACTGTTGCCATTTTTGTTTATTTGTTGAAACGTAGAAAACTAGTCACAAATTATATCAGAGAATAAAGTAGTACGACAAATTTCACTTTTGTACACCTTAAAAAACACTGTTGCTAAAATTGCTTGAACAAGGTTATGATACTTAAGTAAAGTTTTGCGCAGGCGTAGTATATTGTCACAAGTTAGTCGCTTAATAAGCGTCTTTATTTGAGTGTTGTATCTTTTCACTGGATGTTTGCAAAATTTATTTACGTTGTATATAGTTTCAGCCAAAGCATATAATTGTTCAGATGTTGCACTTGTAATAAGTGTTTTGTACTCTTTAGACTTGAAAAATGTTAATTTTGACAAAAACTCGTAATGTGTTTCAAAACGACAGCCAGTATTGTTTGTATGAGCCATTTTGCTTGTTACGTTGGTATGTAAATATCAGTTCTATTACACGGAAATACGTTATTTTGCACATATGTTGTAGGATTGGGACACTTTGGATGCAAGTCTAGCATTATGTATTTGTGTTAGCGTGAACTGCATGCTTTTTTGTATGCTTCTTGCAAAAATTTTGGGCGGCTAGGGCTGACTTGTCTTGAAATTTGTCCAATAATACTTCTGTCTCTAGGCACGTCAAACAATACCATATATTTAGTATTCAAGCTTGTGGTTCTCAACTCTTTTGTAAACGGGTTTTGTAGAACAAGTATAACACTAAAGTCCATATGATGGGACAACTCGGTAAATATTTTCTGCACTAACAATCTTGCCTTTGGGTTTGATTCTATAAAGTTTAAGTGGTCGTCTAATATTAAAAGGCACAGGCTGTTTATATCGTCTAAGAATGCTTCAATGTTATTTATATCTGAAACTAATGTTATTTCACTGTCCGATGCAAAATCAATGCCAGCAAACGTTTTTGATGGCGTAATGATTTGAGTTGTCACTAACGAGCTGGCCGTTAGAATAGAACTCCATGTTGTTGAATAAACCGTAAAACAACATTAAACACGGAGCCACCATATCAGTTGCAGCTATTGGCTTTCCATCTGCTAGCATTACACGGCATGTTAGTTCCAAATGGGATTCGTTAAAGTTGTAATACTTGCCCGGGGATTTTAGTATATCGAAAATGAGGGGATTTTCGTTATCACGCGGGCTAAGTACAGGATAGTATGGGTTATACTCAGGGGCATCTTCAACGCTGACGTTGGTCGGGGGCAACTTGTCTAAGATGAGGTTGTTTTGAATGGATTTCTGGGAACCCTCGTAAATTGTTGATTCGTCGTTTAATCCTGGTGTGGAATCCATGATGAGACAGAGCTGATAATTGTTTGTAGATATTGCTTAGTTGTAGGCTAAATGATGAATGAAGTAGAATCCAACATACACGAGTTTATAAGTTATTTGCGTCGGTATGCTTTTCTTCGTCTTCCTGCTCCAGACTGAGCAGATGGTCTGCCTCCTCCACGTTGCTTATAATGCCTAATTGGATTTAGTCTAAGACGGCCACCAGTCTGAACGCGCCGACGAACGATGCGTTTACTTGAACCTCCAGACTGTGCTTTTCTACGAACTACACAACGGCCACCTGTCTGAGTTTTAGTCATATTGCGTTTTGCTACTGTTTTATATCTTTTGGGAGAACTTGCACGGCAATGAGTTACGCGGCACTTGTGAGAACTTGGACGGCGTTTAGATGGCTGTCGTGATTTAAGGGGAACTAGTTTTTGGGTATTTTCTAGCCCTTATTCAATGTTTTACTGCTGTTTGCTATGTTTTCAAGACCAACTCCTACAGTATCTTCTCCAGCTCCCATTTGTTTGTCGTCTTTAGTAGTAATGTTTTTAATTGGTTCAAGTGTACAGTATTCCCCAAGTAAACTGTCTTTTAAAAGTTCTTCGTCAACAACTGGTTTTCACCAGCGTCAGATTCGTAAACGTTTTTACATACAATTTTACGCATGTTTTACAACATGTTAGCTAGTGTTGTAAATAAATTGGAGCACTGCACTGTTGTTTGAAATAGTTTTGCAAGTAACCTGACTGACGTTGTTGTTGCTTGAAAGTTAAATTAAGAATGATTTGCAAATTACAAACCGTGTCTATTTATATTAAATATTCCATTTATACTTTTCGAGGCTTGAACTGAAGTTCAATTATAGTTTGCGAGTTCTCGGGAAGTGTGACAAGGCTTCTGTATTCGTTTAAAAGTGTTATTTGTATTACTTGCTGTCCCTGCTGTTTTAGTGGCAAATATAATATTGACAAAAAGTTGTGCACTGTCTCTTTATTATACTCGCTGGAAATGTCTACTGATCGCAGTAGCGGTAGAGCATGGGTAGCGTAGAGCTGGTTTTCAATCAAGTTGCATGTTATAAGCATTCGCTTAGCTGGTTTAGTATGCTCAGGCTCTACATCTTCTTCAAATTCTTCATTTTCTTTCTCTTGTTCTTTTTCTTTAACTAATTTCGGCTCAAGATGGGAAACAACACCATCTTTGAATATAAAATTATCATCAATCCCAAAGAATCTATTAACAAGTGGGGGAAGCTGTACAGTAATGTCTGCTCGTAGGTTTGGAATACTGAGCTGTCCGTCTTCATGTTTAAACTGTACTGTCGTATCATCCCACAGCTGTTTATTCAGATTGCGGTTAATATTGTGTACTACGTCGTCCAAGTCCATTTCTTCTGGTTCTTTTATTGGAATATAATGTGCACACATTGTAAACAGGCGTATGTTCATGTACTCATAGTCTACAATTTCGTTATATTTCTCTTTGTCAAAGTCAAATTCTGATTCGTAGACGCCATCATAGAACTTGTCGTGTTGCTGCAAGCCTAAGCATAGTGTTATTGGTTCCGGTAACACAACATAATCGCCTTGTTTTCCTTCAAAAGTTAATTTGCATTTGGTATTGCTGGTATCAGATGAAAACTCAATTTTCAATTTTGTATCATTATTAGCTGGATCGCGCATTTCAGAATTAAAACGTTCAAAACATTTACGATAGTCAGATTCTCTTGTATTAATTTGCTTTCTAAAAATAATAAAATTCTCAAAGCCTTGGTATAACTGTATTACGTTCTCCATACTTTGTATTTTTTCAGCTCCAAAGTTAAAGTTTGCGCCCATTAGAATAATATCAAAGTCTGCTTGGCTTGCAAAGTCATACGGTAAATGGTTTCCTGACATAAACCGTGATCTGCCTTGCTTAAAAAACAATGAGAGAGTTTTGGGAATTTCAACAATTACACTATTTGATTTTGAAAAGTTTAAAAGGATCATATGTATTTGCTCAGGATTTAGGCTGATGGCTTTTTGTTCAATTTTGAGCGGAATTTTTTCTTGATTCAGCTTTAACTTCTCGTTAAGTTTTGTCATAAATTTGTGTACAGTTGTCTTTTGTTTCTGGATATTAAGAAATGTCTTGATCGTTGGTTTGTAGTTAGGGAACAGTTTTTTAATAGGCTCTGGGTCAGAAACTTCAGCGCTACGAACGCTACGTATTGGGGTGGCTGGTACATGCTGAGCTATAGCTGGCTGTATGCTGCTTGTGTATCTCAAACTCACTAGTCCAACTTCGTAATTTTCAAGGTTTAAAGGTGTAGGAAGGACAGCAACAAAGTTGGACGGAGTGTTTCCAGTATAAATTTTGTTTTGCTGGTCACTTGTTATTGTTATGTAGATGTTTTCGGTACCTGCTGGGTCTCGATCCAATGGGAAACAGCTGTGTTTGTCCAATCTTCTGCGTTTGTTGTTGATATGCTGTTTGATAGCATTGGTAAAATACGGCATAAACGGTGTAGAATTCATGTTGATTCTTCAACTCTACTAAGCTCTTCTTTATAAAACGATCCAGTAATGCTGTTGTGATTTAAACCTTCCAAGAAGTAGGTTATTGGTATGGTTTCCAAGTTGACAGCCTTGACAATAAACCACTCAGCACTGAAGTTCTGGGTGTAGCCTGGGTAAAGGTTAGAAATACATTAACTCGATTGTTTGCAAGTCCCTCTATTTATACATGTTTTAATATCTGTAATTCTAACTCACGTGATACACTACAATATACTTAACTTTCTCAAATGTTAATTTAGTACGGCTAATTCGGACACGGTCGCCAGGCTTGAACACAGGTCTATGCTTTGTAGTGTCGTTAATTAGATCTGAGTACATGGTTCTCCATACATCATTTTCATTCAAACTGTTCACGCTATTGGGCGACATTCGGATTGTAGAATGAAATGTGTTGTTGTACGTCTTAACAAATGCAGGAAATATTTCAAGGATGCGGTTCGTTTGCTTCTCAGTTATGTATCTGGCCACTTTCTCAAAAATTGTCCTAAATGAGCAAATATATACTGTGTTAAAGCATGCGCATGTAACTATTATTGAGTATTGTATTGTAGAATTATTGTTTAATGTGTATTTCAGCTGACCTTATGACTCTTTCTACTATACTTGATTTAGTCTCACTATAGGTATTATAGTATTTTATTCCTTTGCTCTTTAAAAACTTTCGAAACGACTCTGCTCGAAATTTAGTGCCTATAAGAAACAGATTATTATATTTATATCGTAGTTAGCCCTATATACGTTTAAACTGTATTTAATAAAAGTACATAGGAAATTGATGTTTGGTACCTCATTAGCTTTATTAAGCTAACATTGATTTGTGAATAAATAAATTGGTGTTATTTTTGCCTCTTGGAATATACTTTTTATTGCTTTGATCACTGTTTCTGGTCTTTTGTTCTTTATAAATCTACAATAAAGTTTCTTGCTAAAAGCATCAATGCAAAAGAGTATGTTTTCAAATCCGGAATTTGCTTTTGATAAGACTGAACCTAGAATTTTTAAATCTGCACAGAATATTTCTCCTGCCATATTAACAATAGTTCTTCGGCGTTTAAATTTCTTCCTAATTGGCCTGTGTAGACTGAATGAATGCAGTTGGCTCAATTCTTTATCAACTTTTTTCTTATCGTGAAAATGCTTTTTGTTTTTTATAAACCCACTCAGGGCAGAAAATGAGCCCTTCAGTCTCGAATTCAAGTATGATTTACGAATTTCTGCCATCGTAGAGATACAAATGTTTGCGACTGTCACTGAGTTAGTTGTAATTAAAACTGCGCGGTAACCAGACGTTTTAAGTCTTTTACAATTTACATATATACAGATTTTTATTTACTATTTACTTCAATAATATTATTATATTACATTAACTAGCTATTAAAGGCTGCTCTATTCTATTTTAGCATATACATGTCACTATTGTTATTTTTAAAAGAACATACTTGTTACAATTACATTCCTACTTTAGACAGAGCTTTTCACATAAACCTATCAACTTGCAATTTGACATTAGCTTTGCGAGATTTTCTGCTACTAACTTCTAATTCTTTTAGACGCTTTTCTTCGTTCCATCGCAATTGCATTTCATGTTGGTGCTGAATTCGAAGAATACGTAAGGGCTGAATTATATCTTTATCGACAATTATTATATTTTTAAAAGATCTAAATCGAGAAAGTGCTACATAGGTTGTGCATGCAATAGTTTCACGAGTATCAAGATAAACACATCCTTTTTCAAATGTACTTCCTTGAGATTTATGTATGGTCATACCCCAATTTAATACAAGGGGAAAAGACTGCACTTTAATGTATTGTTTTGTTTCTAAACCTAATTCGTTGTAATCAATACGAGTTATTTTTACACCTTGGCCTCGTGATGTCACAAAAAGTTGATTTCCTCTATATTCTGGAAAGTGCACAATAATCGACTCAACAAGGTTGCTCCAAACGATCCGGTTTTTTGATTGGTGAAATACAATGTCTACTACGGTCCCGCGGCTTCTGTTCACTAAATTTGTGGCCACATCAATATTGCGCGTCCACATAACAGGAACTCCGTAATCCAGTTCTAATGGGTCTTGAGAGAACGAGCTATTGATTGCTACAACAGATGGAACTTCAATATAATTTGGATTATATTTCCGGATCATTTCTCTATGAAACAAACAACAAAATAAAGATTATATAAGTATTTTTTCATGCAAATGCAACGATGAGCAATCAACAATACACAGCAACACATAGGTAAGTATCAGTAACACTGGTGTGATATAAATTACGCACTAGGCGTTAATAATTACATTTTCGTCCTCGTCACTGTCGGAATCAAATTCGTCGCTGTCTAAAGCTAGCAAGTGCATTGGTTTTTTATAATTTGGATTGGCAAGCTTAATACGCTGATGAATGTAGTGGCGCTTAGATAACGTTTGTAATTCTAATCCAGACTTGTTAATTTTTTGTAAACTAGCTGAGTTGTGTACACATATTTGCTGCGGATCAATATGTATAGCTGAATGCTTTTTTAAAAACTTTAAAGGATGTTGACTAATAAATTGACAGTTGTAACAACGAAAGCGCCCTTTAACTGAACGGATAAAGTAAGAAACAGGAACTCCAAATTATTGTATGCTGCAACTTGCACAGTTGTATTCTTTTGTTCGTCGTTTTTTAAGCACAAAACAGTTATATGAACAAAAAACTGGGTCTACTAAATATTTGGTTCTATTTTTGTTCCATCCTGCTAGATTGCAAGAGCTACAATGGAATGTAGAGTCTATATCAGATACAATAACTATAAGAGGGTTGCACGAAAGGCAATAAGATACGTGTTCCTTACACGGAGACAACACAGTGCCTTTACAGCTAATTGCCCAGTGGTCCTTTGATGGCTGCTTCATTTTGACTGTGAGAAATTTATCAAAAAGGTTACGGATAACATGATACTCTGAGGGCGCCGACACGACAATCTAAACTAAGGGGCCAACATTTTGCCTCCCACTTTTGAAGTTAATATAACCTTATGATTGCTGTTATTTTGGGAGATGCTCATTTAATATAAATATTAAAATATATACACTTACAAACTGAATTATAAGAAATAATGTATATTATACTATAAATTGTAAAAACAACATACTTATTATGGTTAGCAACGTCCCTGTTAAGCTCGTACAGATGTATTGAATGTTCAAACTCGTCCATCTCCTCTGCGGTAAGAACTCGGTCCAGAATGTGATGCTGCCTCTGTTGAAGTTTAAACAGATTTTCTGGTGTACACTTTCAATAACGTTATCGCGTTAAAAACTGGTTGTACTCTTCTTAATCAGGATTAGTACAGCTTTGGCGAAATGGTTTATATAATACAAACGCGGTATTAAAAGATTTAAAAACATCTACTGCTTGTTGTAAATCATCTGACGGCTTCAATACAAATTTTGTGTACAACGGATTGTCCCCTATACATGAACACTGCAGGTAATCTCCGAAGGCTACCACTGTTCTTCCCCTAAAAGGTAAATTAGCTCGAGAAGAATCAACTAATCTTAAATATCTATCTACATAATGAAGAAAACGCAAGCCTATTGTGGATATTTCGTCCAACAGCAAAACTTTGACTTTACGAAATGCAATCTTATCTGCAACTGAAATTCCATGAACCAACTGATCTATTAAAGCTGTTATTATACGGTCTTATCCTAAAACATGAGTGCAGCGTAGTTCCCTTTAAGTTAGACGCACAACTCCCAAGAAAACAACAAGTTTTGAATGCAAACGTTAAGTCTTGAATTTGTTTCTGCAATAGTATATGACGAATTGTTTTTAACACCTGCGACTTGCCGCTGCCAGGGATTCCACAGACAATGAGGCGTAAAGGAGTCTGGTAAAATTGTTTATTACTTAATTCAATTTGAGTCCTTACTAAGTCGACAATACGTTTTTGTTAAGAAGACAAAAAGGTATATGGAACTTCAGGAGAAGCATTATACTGCATTATAGCGTTTTGTGTGATAATATTAAACTGTGTGTTGTTGTTAACTGAAAGAAGTTCAGACGAGTTGGTTTTGTCTGATATCGCTGTGTTTAAATCACATGCGCAATCGCAGTCAAAATTGTCTTTCGCTGAAAGACGTTTCTTACGAAAACAGACTGAACACAAACAATGATTTAAGTTAAATGCATAAAAATAAGATTTTGGAACAAGTGGTACAAATGGAATTGACGAATTGTAGCGTTTAGTCCCAGGCTGATTTGCTTGACGAAATAATGCAAGTATTTTTTCTCCATCTTGTGCAAATTCGTCTGGAGTTTTTTTACACGCGCAGCACTTTACGTGCCTACAGCAAAGTCTTTTAATTGGCTCTAAAGCGTCTCTTTTACTAGATTGAGTTTGCTTCAACACTCGATCTGATGCAGTAAGCCATATAGCTTCATCCCTGGTATTGTTACAAAATAGTCTCTGGATTTGCGTTGAAAGATAAACAATTTTACCATGACATGTTCTGCATGAAGTTCTGAGTTGTACTTGGCTATACGTATTTGTATTTAAACGCGCGTTTACGTGCCTATTGAAATATTTGCTTTCATTTGGCCTAGACCATAAGCTTTTTCTTATTAAAAAGGTTGCGCCGCAGTATTCACAATTTACCACTGCAAGCATATTAAAACAGTACAAAAAGCCACATAAACATTATTTTTAATCCTTTAAGTTCCATCAAAACTGATTAAAGCATAAAAGTAAGCTCTAGGCAAAATTGTAGTTGTACTCGTAAAGAATACTTTTATATTCGTGTATACTGGATTTATGTTTATGAATTTATAATTTAAAACATTATCGAAGCGAAGCGTAGTTGAGCAATACGAATTACCGTTTGCTTTTGTCGAAATCGAAGTTGTATTCGTGTAGAACACTTTTATTTTCGTGTATACTGGATTTATGTTTATGAATTTATCATTCAAAACATTATCGAAGCGACGCGTATTTGAGCAATACGAATTAACGTTGTCTTTTGTCAAAATCGAAGTTGTATTCGTAAAAAACACTTTTATTTTCGTGTATACTGGATTTATGTTTATGAATTTATCATTCAAAACATTATCGAAGCGACGCGTAGTTGAGCAATACGAATTAACGTTTGCTTTTGTCAAAATCGAAGTTGTATTCGTAAAGAATACTTTTATATTCGTGTATACTGGATTTATGTTTATGAATTTATAATTCAAAACATTATCGAAGCGACGCGTAGTTGAGCAGTACGAATTAACGTTGTCTTTTGTCGAAGTCGAAGTTGTATTCGTAAAGAATACTTTTATATTCGTGTATACTGGATTTATGTTTATGAATTTATAATTCAAAACATTATTGAAGCCGGAAGCGAAGTCGAAAGTCGACGTGTAAGCCTATACCGATGCGATTTGTATGTACGATTGCTTTAGTCAAAATCGTAGTTGTAGTCGGAGCGAGGCAAAGCAGAAGTAGTAGCGAAGTAGTCGAAGCGAAGGTGGCCAACAAGTGACAAAGTATTTGAATGTGGAGTTTTCTTTTATACATTTCTAACAATGTTTGAGAGACGGTAGGGTGAGGAGAAAAATCGTTGGGGTACAGTGTGGCAGTCACTACACATTTTACAGCTCTAAATTGCGTTGCAGCTTATACAACGTGGTCCCTTTATTTTGTCGAGGTTGACTTGCTGGAGGCAGGGTTAACCTATTTCGGACCAATAAAATCATGGCACGAACCTCTTTGTGTTTTAGCATTACTGCAGTTGACAATCTTCAACTGTAAAGTGATCCTAGGACCGTCCAGTTCCACGAGAATTAAATAAGTATAAAAGACGTTGGCAAATATTTTCAGGTCACTTCAATAAAAAGTTTCAACGTCAAAACATCTCCTAAATTGTCTGCCAATTTTACTACGGATACTCAAGTGCAACTAGTACCTTTTGTTTACCGCAAGCAAAAGCTTTGTTTCAAGCCAAATAACTTATTCTGTCTCTACTCTACAACCATGGCAGGACCATCGAGCTACAATTCAAGCAGTTTGTTTTCGTCCAAGTGTACCGACCTAGTTTTAAACTCCTAAAATTGGGAATTCTTCACTGAGCCAGATTGCTAGCAAATTGGAAAAGATATTCGAGCAAGACTTGTGTTTGACCCAACTCAGCAAATTTATTTTTACCATTTTGGACGCAAGAACCCTGGAATTGCAAAGCATTCAAAAGTTGCATTTTCCTTATTCGAAAGCCGCAGTGTCTTGGATTGGGCGACTAATTTGTTAAAAGAACACAAAAATCATCCCCTTCCTGGATGTAAAATCACTCAACTTTTGCCATACTTTGAAGGAAAAAATGACAACTTTATGGCCGACGAGCCCAGGGATCGACTTAAAAAGATCAATTTCTGGAAAACTCCTCATTTTGCATTGAGTTCGGTTCGTGTACGATTCAGTTTCAGTTAGTTAACCGGCGAGTACAAAATGCTGATAAATGACAACGTCTCTAGCTACTACTCAAGCAAATTTTCAAATTACAGTGGTTCTACTTTGTCCTTTACTCTTTTGGAAATGAACGAACTTGCTCAATATTTAACACAACATAACGCAGCTCTGGATGAAGCTACCAAGCTTACCGTGTTGGACCCTCATACTCTGGCTGAGCAACCCAAGAAACGAAAAGCAGCTAATGATGCGTCGTTGCCCCACGAAATGCAAAACCAAGCAGAAGACGGTTCTGAAAATTGCGAAGCTATTCAGCAAGACAACAAAAAGTTATGCTGCAATGAAGACAAACAAGAACAACCTGAAGGAAGTTCTGCTGCTGTGACTATTGATCCCAGTTTCTGGCAAGAAATATTTTCTGGATTTCCTCTATCTCCGACATCGTCTCTGGATTGCCACACTGGTCAGACAGACGACTCAGACATTGCAACATCTGCGGAATCTGACCAAGACACTTGTTATGACTGTGACGCAGACAACGAAGACGACGACAACAACAACAGCTTTTAGCTTTAGTGTCTTTACATTTATTAACCAGATTCTCAAGAACGAGTGCAAATATTTTATGTGTAAATATCTTTTACTTAAACTGTGTTTCAAGAAAACAAAAGAACTAAAAAAATATTTCTTAGTGTAATGATGTTTTGTGTCTAAAACCAATTTTACGAATTTGTTTTGAAATTATTAATTTATTATTGTCTTAAGTACTTGTAAAATTACCGAGTTATTCATTTCTAATTCTAAAAATCATTCTTCAAAAATATATCTGGTTTGTAAACATATTATTATTTAATTTTATTTGATTCGATATTACGATTTGTAAAAATCATTTTAACTGTATGACTTTAGCAGTAGAACAGAAAAATGTAAATATGGTTTTCAATGATTGTAACAGGAATGCGCAATAGTATTTTGACTGTAACGTATTCTTATAATAACTTGAGATTCATAAAACTATGCAAAATTTGCAAACTTCGTATAAAAGAAACTGTATTAGTATAAGAAAAAATGAAAAAATAAACTTGTAAACTTGTGAATATGTAAATTGTAAAAGTGAGCTGTTGAATCAAAAAGATTGCCATGTAGTTTCGCAAATAAGATTTAAAGTTATTATCAACTAACAACGCCACACACAGCAGTCACTGCACTTAAAAACATAGCTAATGCTTAGACAAGACTCCATATTATATTAGAAACTGGAAAACTAGAAGTATGTATAGTAACAAAATTTACACAATATCATAAAAGAATCAGCAGGTTTCATACAGTTTTACGCAAAAACTATGAATTTATGATAGGTACATATGATTGTTTCAAGTCAGTAATTTGACATAGCCTAGAAACATACAAATCACTAAACAGAATTAAAATATTGCACTCGGTTCAAAAGATATGCATAAAAACCGAAAAACTAGTTTTACCCGGGTAATATACTTTGCACGGTGTTGTTGTTAAACATGAATGTAGCTACGAGTGAGATCTATCAGATGGCGCTAACCGCATCTTTCTACGTCTACTGGTTCTCATTCTATTTAGATTTAGGCAATATATAGTATGCACGGGGCGGATCGGTTTGTCTGACCGACCCGATCCGGTTTTTATTTTTTTGAATTTTTGAGTTTTTTCTTCACAGGTGGCCGTAGTGTAAGTGTCGCCAATCATAAAAAAATATTTGGTCATAAAAACATTTCAAATTACTCTAAAATTTATCGTTAAGAAAACTCTAAAATTTTTGCGCGAAAATCACAAAAACGACTGTGTCATAAAATAGCTCATGTTCTATAACGTATAAATATCGTGTTTAATATAAAAATTTCGTTCAGCAACATTGATTTAACAAGCAGGATATAAAAAGTAGGGCTCAATAGGGTATACCTAAAATCTTTATTATTGCGTATTTTTAAAATGTTTTTTGATATTTAGGGTTAAAAAAATCAGAGAATAATATTGGCGTTGAAAAATTTAAATTTGTCCCATAAACAAAAAAGTGATTTTTTTCTAGAGCAAAAATTAAAAATTCTTTTTGCGCATAAAATAACCCATATTTTGTTAAGTCTAAATATCGCGTTGAAACTAAAAATTTCTAATGGCAACACAAAAAGTTTTGAAACTTTTGGGAGCACGCTCTGCACGTCTAATTACTAAGCCCCTGGTAGGTCACATGTCAAAAAGCTCAATTTCGTATTTTGGTAAATTTTGCATAAGAATACATGGCATATACATATATATTTCGGTTTAGTGTAGTTTACATGCTTGCCTATGCTGAATATACAAAATTCCAACTACCATTGTCAAGTATTCGTAGTGTTATATTTATAAATTCAATAAATATGCCAAAGTATGCAAGCGTAGTCTGCCGTGGCAGCAAAACGTAATAATAAAGGTGTAATTGTTGCATTTGTAACATAAAAAGATGCACAAAGCATTAAGTAGAATTTTATTAGTCGTAGTACAACGTACATTTGTATGCGTGTATTTAGTATGTGCGTAGTGTAGTAAAGCACAATATGTTGTGCATCGAGTAGCGCGTAGCGACGTGTAGATGTTTGCATTTGTTACATGACAAGATGCATAAAATAACAACTCCAATTCTCTATTTTAGAGTTTTGGTTGTTGAAATTAAAATTCGAGTAGTCCTAGCGAAGAGTTTTATAATATCAAATAGATATTACCGAAGTCCGAAGTGTTAAAGTACAAAATATTGTACATCGAGTTATTTGTAGCGAAGGATTTAATAATATCAAGTAGATATTATTATTTGAGAAGTTGTAAAGTGCAAAATATTGTACATCGAGTTATTCGTAGCAAAGAGTTTTATAATATCAAGTAGATATTATTATTCGAGAAGTAGTAAAGTACAAAATATTGTACTATTCGTAGTTTGTAGTAGAGCGGAAGTCGAAGTCGAAGTCAAAGCCGAAGCCGGAAGCGAAGTTGGAAGTCGACGTGTAAGCCGATACCGATGCAATTCGTATGTACGATTGCTTTAGTCGAAGTCGTAGTTGTAGTCGGAGCGAAGTAGTCGAAGCGAAAAGGGTTCAAGAATGAACACAGTTTCAAAGTTTCACATTTGCTTTATACAATTTCTGTCATTTGAAACAGTCGGGAGGGTGTTAAATGACTACAGTACACTGTGTGCTTAACCATGCTGCCCCTTGACTGTACTGTTCCTACTGCCCGGGTCCGTTTTCCCCCTTGCCTTCAGTTCACCACTCACTACCGTTACTTCAATCGTAAAGACAGCATCTCTCACTATTACAAACTTGGTCCCTATATATACCTACCTACGTACATACATTGGTCCTTTCTACATAAAGCACACATTTTCCTCACACTACTACACACAGCATACGACACAATGCAATTCCGCATTTGCCAGTACCTACCCATTACCTATATACGGTATACCTACTACGTACTTACTACATACCAAGTGCATACGATGTCCGTATTTAATTCATTTATTTTTTATTCAATTTATTTCTATTATTTTCTATCCATTCCTCCCTCACTGTTCCAAGCGCAGCACACAACGCAAGGCAAATTG
The DNA here is from genome assembly GCA_949802685.1 of Dicyrtomina minuta. NCBI lineage: Eukaryota > Metazoa > Arthropoda > Collembola > Symphypleona > Dicyrtomidae > Dicyrtomina > Dicyrtomina minuta. Next base: position 225,609 of record CATKUY010000353.1, read on the forward strand.
CCATATAAAGTACCTACTCACCTACACAAGCGATAATAACATTTTTATTATAATATTACATAGATGACTATATATATCATTGTTTGTCCCTGTATCATCTCCCATCCCATGCCATCCTATCATATATGCATGTCTCCTCTCCCTTTCCCTCCCTTAATATCTACGTCATACTACCCGCAAGCTACCACCGCCGTACCTCTTCCACATTACCAGGCACCCGCTGTACATAATCCCCATGTCCAAGCTCCATGCTGCACTCTTTCCCAATCCTGGACCGCGGCCACTTGCCCTCAGTTTCCTTAGTTTCCTGTCCGTTATTTCTTCCCAGTACACAGTGGCCAGAAAATAAAAATTCATGCTCGAATCTTTAAAATATTCAATAAACTTGAATGCAATGTGGTCATGGAAAGGTTTAGTTTTATGCAGAATATAATAACAATGACGCAACATATTTCAGCAATTTTTAATTAATGATGACTTTTATTTTTTAAACTCAATAATTTTCTATTTTGGAAAACAAAAAAAAGTTATTATTTTAAAGTTTGTTGTTAAAAAAAATATTATTAAATTTATTTTATGGTATTCTCAGTTTTTTAATTTTATTTTTATTTATTGTAAAAATAAAAATAAAAATCATTATTTTTTCACAATAACACAATCAAACTTGAAATCCTTAAAGCAACTATGCGACTATGTGAAAGCTATTAAAAGACTGAATCAAACTTCTATAAGCTAGCAAATTAATAGGGTGCAATAATTGAAAATTGTTTTCTATTGGTATTCGCATAAACAGCACGGCGTAAGTTAAAAGCCAATAGTAATGTGTATATGTGATACTTCGTCGACGATATCCGTCTGCCCGTTCATCTGTCGTCTGTTGGCCGCACGCTACAGGTCTAAATTTACGCGTTCTAAATTATACAATTAATAGTTGAGACTACAAGCTATCAATCAAAACTAGCCAAAGATTTCTGGCACTGCTTGTCTATCAGCGTCCATAAGACTGATCCATTTTCAGGCATAATCAAAACGCGCACTACAACTACTATATTAATACTAGTAGCAAGGCCAGTTGCCATGCAACTAGGGTTTTATTTTGGACGCCTCGGTGTGTGGAACAAAAGTTTAAAGATACTGCACAGTTGTTGATAATAATGTGTACATTATCAGCAGCAAAGTATTTTTATTCTCAACATTGTTATAATATTCATTTTTTACGACATTAACCGGGAAACCCATAAATAACTCTACAAGGGAAACCTTGTAACAATTAAAAGGCTGAGCTGCAAACTCGTCAGATATTGCGCATAATTAGTACCCTTTAAGACCTAAAAGGACATTCCATGAACAGCATGGCGTACAATTTGTCCCCTTGCAGACCAAAAATAACTCCTCAACAACAGTGTATATCTTGTCCCGTTGAAGACCAAAAATAACTCCTTAACAGCATGGCGTACAATTTGTCCCCTTGAAGACCAAAAATAACTCTTCAACAACACTGTATAATTTGTCCCCTTGAAGACCATAAATAACTACTTAACAACAAGGTGTATTATATGTCCTGTTGAAGACCCAAAAATAACCTCCAATGTCCACAACCCACAGCCCTAACTCTCGACAGCGGCTACTTTTATTCGCAATATTGCCTAAAAAATTTGTTTTAACCATAAATTTTCAGTTAGGCGTACCTACAGTATTAAATTAATAGCTGCGCTGAATGAAAAGTTGATTATAAATTTAAGACTTGGTACGGCTAGCTGAAAATTTATGGTTAAAACAAATTTTTAGGCAATATTGCGAATAAAAGTAGCCGCTGTCGAGATTTAGGGCTGTGGGTTGTGGACATTGGAGGTTATTTGTGGTCTTCAACAGGACATATAATACACCTTGTTGTTGAGGAGTTATTTTTTGTCTTCAAGGGGACAAATTGCACGCCATGCTGTTCATGGAATGTCCTTTTAGGTCTTAAAGGGTACTAATTATGCGCAACATCTGACGAGTTTGCAGTTCAGTCTTTTAATTATTACAAGGTTTCCCTTGTGGAGTTTTACACACTAAATTAAGTATGTACATCCTTAACCACGAGGAATTGTGTAAGTTTCCGTACAAGTAAAGTAGCCCGTCATGCGGACGGCATTAAACGGCTTTTCGTGGGTAAAGGATTAACGTGATTTTCTCTCACTCTTTAATAGAATGAAGTAAATTCTTTCCATTTTTGGTACTGAGCTTGAGCATCTATTGAAATTGTCATGTCCGGTTGCCTCTTTGCCTGTATAATTACCTTACATTACAAGTCACAGTTTAATACCGATTTTCTTCAACTTTTCAACGACTACATATCGGTATATCTCGTATCATTAAAACTCCCATATAGCCCATTTGCAAGCATACCTCTTACTTAGCCTGCTTTTACCATCCTGTTTGCGAGGGTTTTGAGTTAGCTTTACATCGAGAACATTGTTTTCCAATGGCCAAACTAATGCGCTGTAAGCTCAGCACGTACATGCGCCGGGTTTTTGGCTGCAGATATCATTTACAGGTCACACAGGGAAGGCATGTAAGACGTATTTTACAATTCTAATGTGATGGTCCGTAGAATGAACCACGATTTCACCCAAGTTATCACTTTTGCAACCGACCCTTTAGTACGTCATAATATATGCATAATATGGATACCATTCTTGGTTGACCCCAAACGTTGATATAGGAATAATCTAGCGCCTTGCAACGGGTTTGTACACCGTGGGCCCGAATTAGATGCTGTGCTTACAGCAAGTTGGTTTCATCAGTGGAAAAAAGTGATTTTGTGGTAAGGCTAACGTAAAACCCAAGCAGTTAGCGCCATTGAAAAACGGGCTAGGTACGAGCATTGCTGATACCAGTGGGCCAGGTTCATGTGCCCCCGTTTTGAGTAGGCTTGGTTAAAATAGTGCCGGTGCGAGTGAGCTATGCACGAGTGTTGATGATAGGAGTAGTGGAGTTACAAAATGGCTTGATAGAATCAGTTCAAGAACCCGGTGCTGTGGCTGGGTACAAATGCCTTCGTGTCGAGTGGAAACAGTAAGAGTGATATCCGTATGATTGGGCACTGGAAATTTAATAGTTGTTGGTCCATGTAACAGTAGTATGGCATGCAGTAATAATAATGATTATTGTGGGACTAATAATCGTAGCACCGCTGATACATGGCTAGGTGTAAGGGGTGCTGGTACGAGAAATGCCGGTACAAAAACTATTGGGATTGAATTTTATAATACTTTATGCCATTAAAATTTTCTTTAATAAAATAATATGTATATACAGTGTGTCTCAAAATTTTATACTCACCCCTGTTTATGGGGTGTACTTCCTTTCAAGCAGGAATTTTCTGGCGAGATATTTTTTTAGATAAAAAACCGCTATTACTTATAAATCAACTTTGATTCACCCCCAGAGGTCACGTAGTTCTCATGTAAATAATTCAAAATCAAAAATCCGGTGCCTCATGATTTTATACTCACTTCACGAAGTTTTAAATTCAATTAGCAATACCTTCCGGCTAAGCCAATGAAAAATTACGAAAATTAGTATGCGTACACTCACGCAGATTTCTTATGACTAGAATCATGCAAGATACATAGAGCTGTGAGGGTAACACATACTCTTCGTAATGTCTAAGCCCGGTCGTCTCGTGACCCCAAGTAACCTGACTATTAAATGCTACAATATTTTGTAGGAAATTTTGTGTGTTCATGCCCGACTTATTTACATTTTAATCGGTTGACGTTTACGTATGTACATTGCAGTGTAGGCAAATCATGATTTTTCCATGTAATCAAACGGGGTGAAAAGCTGACATGAGGTTGAACCGTCGACTCCAACGCTATATGTGCTACGATGACCCGATGATCAATTTGAATAATTCTTGTTATTAGTAATATCAGTAAGTACGCATACTAATTTTCGTAATTTTTCATTGGAGATATTGCTATTTGAATTTAGAACTTCGTGGAGTGAGTATAAAATTATGAGGCACGGGATTTTGGTTTTTAATTATTTACATGAGAACTACGTGACCTCTGAGGGTGAATCAAAGTTGATTTATAAGTAATAGTAGTTTGTTATCTAAAAAAATATCTCGCCAGAAAATTTCTGCTTGAAAAGAAGTACACCCCATAAACATTGGCGAGTTTAAAATTTTGAGACACTATATAAATAACAAAAAAAGAAGCTTCTTAGCAGTTTACTTAATTTTAAAGTAATCACAAGTGGTTCGGTCAGTTCCGGAGGATAATTTGCGTGACATCATTTATAACCCCGCCCTAAGCTTTTTACCGAATGGTAATGCGATGAAAAGTAAATGGGTGGGCCCTGTGATAATTTATGTGACATTGGTTATTCCCTTCTACTAAGATGTTTACTTAAACTTAGTATGGTGACAGGTGATTGGGTTGGACTGAAAGGATAATTTACGCGACATCATTCCCCTAAGTTGTTTACTCAATGTTAATGCCATGACAAGTGGGTCGATGAGCTCTAAACGATAATTTACGTGACATTATTTATGCCATACGTCTAAACTGTTTGCTGATAGAAATGTGATGCGAGGAAGATGGGTTGGTCCTGAAAAACAATTTACGTGCCATAACCCGTAACCGTTCACCTAATGTTAATGTAATGACAGGTGAATAGGTGAGTCTTAAAGGATAATTTACGTGACATTGTTTATGCGCAACCATAGTTTTTAGACAATTTAGAACAGGAATTATTTAAAAATGGTGCTATCATTTGTGTAGGTACGTAGATATAAAAATTTCTCATTTGCATTGTTTAACATTAGTTGCACTCAACAATTTAACATTAGTAAAATTGGGAATGAACGCAAAATTTGGCATAAACAACTTTTATTTGACATAAATATCCAGATTAGTTATAAATTAAAAATATTTACCTTTAAATCATATTCTAAATATTTGAACGCATCTAATTGCATCTAAAGCTGCTTTTGTGAGCATAAGTATAATCATTACCATTTTCTACATAACACTTCTCACTCTAACTCACACTCGTTTTCTAAAACTATATCATCTAAACTACTTGCAACAATAATATCAAAATTCTCAAGATCAGATTGCTTTGCGTTTTGACAAGTAACGAAGTTTGATTTGGGAATTTCAAGGAGTTGAATTACCTCGATAGAAAGCGTCTCACGCTTTGATTTTGAGTTCATTCTACTTTTAAGAGATTGTGTGGACATAATCGGATCTGAAGAATCAATAGCTCGAAAAAAAAACGTCATACATAGTGTTATATCGACTATTTTTTCTAGCATGGAAGGCTCTATCTGCTTTGTAAAGCTTATTTCTTGCTTCTGCCCCTTCCTTTCCAATCATACCTAGTGGCAAAGAGGTTGCACTTACAATCTCACAGCCATGGATAAGTATTTTGTGGATGCTTGATGGAAGCTTGTACCAAGCATATTCTTCTAAATACATAATATATAACTTAGTACAATAAACTTTGAATGCATTAGCATTTATTGGCAATTGACAGTTTAGCGCTATTAACACAACTTTAACCATTTCAACTATATCAACCCTAATTCCTAGTATTCGCGCAAATGTTTTAAAGTTTTGAAACGCCCGCCGTGCTGAATTCCCATCGTTGCTTGTTCCGCTACCATTAGAGTTTGGATAATCTACTCTTAGCCCCAGTTCTTCCCACAACTTCTCTTGCACCTCTTTCTTACGAGCCTTAACGCTTTCTTTCTCTAATACACTTCTCGCTTGCCACTTTTTATTTTCAAGTCTGTACGACAGGTGAAGAAGCCATTCAAAGCTCCTAATATAAGCGTGTAGCGGGGAAATTCCGTATTTAAGAGACCCGTCTTTTGGTCGGAATTTACCAGAATCTAAGTTTTTCTTATCATTAAAATCGTTAGGAGTGCACCCACAGATAGGACAGGATTGAGAAGATTTAGTATCTGTAAACACAGCTAACACCTTCCCGTCAATCATCGAAATAAAGAACTCAAATTCAATTTTTATTGAATTTCCTTCTTCAAAATCAATTGTTAATGCTTCCAGATTTTTAATCTGATTCTCTAAAGATTCCTTTTTGTCTAATATGAGCTGTTTTGTTTCCTTTGCGTATTGAAGTTTTAGTGGGCGGCAGAATCTTATTGACTGGGGTGTGGCATTATTCCAGTAAATTACACCGCTTCTGGTTTGCAGCCTTAATGGAACTAATGTAGTTGCAAACATTGATGCATCATTGTTAACACTAGCATTATTCTTGTCAAGATACTGTTGCTTATAAGTACTCTGCCCTGAGCTACCATCACAACCACATGAAAATGTAATTTTACAAACTTCTGATTTAACGTTGTTTATTCTTTGATTTTGAAGTATAACCTCCTTCTGCATTTGTACTATCCTTGACGTTGTGTAAGATGCAAGACTTGCTAGGGTGTAAGATGCGCAATCTTCGGATATAAAAGCATCCTTAATAGGTGGCCGCAATTTGTTTTTTGCTGTTGTCACAGTGTCATACGCTGGAAACACAGAGGCTCCACTTAACTTTGCTGACTCCCGAACGTTTAAGTACTGCCGCTTACTTAAATTGGCGTCTAAAAGTAACGATAAACCTTGAAAGGACGACAACTGTTGCACTTTAGGAGCATGTCTTTGTATTTTTTTCAAAACACTGTCCACACTTTCAGGACCTGATACAGCAATATCAATAAGTTTTGACAAAGAATTGTTTTCGGCTGATTTAGACTCTTTTAACAACTTAATGACTGCTGCTACCACTAAATCAACAGGGTATATTTTCCAATCCTTGCAAAGCGCCGCAACATAACTTAATTTAGTTTTTTCAGACTTATCCCTCCAGCGTTTCGGCGGCCTTCCCATCTCCTTTGGTTCTGCGTTACGGGGTCGCTTCGGTGCTGAATTAAAACTCATCGCGTTCTAATGAAATTTAAAAAAAATAGTAATTAACTCTTTTTAAACATGCCGAGGTTGTGTTTTTAAACAAAAATCAACAGAATTCAAAAGCTAATATAAACTTTATTTATTTTAACACTGCTTTAGTAATTATTCTAAATTCACGAAAAAAACAAAAAACTCTAAACAGGCTTTATCGCTTTTTATTACGTATTTTTAGTTTGTGCGTGTAACTACAGTATTTACTTTGCAATTGTGAACAAATACTATAGATAATGTGGTGTTTGTCTGGTTGCGAGAAACAACAACTGAATATCTGCGACTTTTTTCACTGATGTTTTTTAAAGTTATTAGGAACTCTAACTTAAATTATTATTTAATTTAAACTATTGTTGCACTAATTTTTCTATTCATCATGTTTGAGTTATAAGCAAAGCAGCTAAAAGCAAATGTATCATTTACCTGTTCAATGACCATTGCATACCACGGTAATTTTGATCAATAGTGATTACAAATTATGTTACTAAAACGTCTCTATACCTATGCTAGCTGCACATTTTTATATAACAGGTGTAGTAATAAAATGACTATGTTTTGCATTTTGTTGGTCTAGCTCAAAAAGTAGTATTTGACCCTAAACGTCATACAGCAGAAGAGGTCAAAGTATTAGGATTTTGATTACAAGTAATGTTGCTTTATTGTCTCTATAGTTATGCCGGCTGCAGATTTCAATATAAAAGGTGTAGTTAAAAAATTAATATGTGACCTTCAAGTTTATTGATTACTGACGATAATACAATTGACATTTAGGCCTAACAAAATAATCACTTTGACCTTTATCATAAGATCTAACTATGTTCTGCATGTAGTTGGTCTAGCTCAAAAAGTAGTATTTGAGCCCAAAGGTCAAACAGCAGTGAAACTCCAAGTAATAAAATTTTAATTACACATACTGTTGCTATAGTGTCTCTATAGTTCTGCCAGCTGCACATTTCAATATAACAGGTGTAGTTAAAATATAAATATTTGACCTACACGTGTAATGACCCCTGACGATAAGACTATTGGCATTTAGGCCTCTAACTAATAATTATTTTGACGTATATCATGAGTTTTATCTATTTTTTGCATGTACTTGGTCTAGCTCAAACTGTCGTATTTGACTTTTAAGGTCAAACAGCAGTGAAGCTCAAAGTACAATGATTTTTATTACAAGAAATATTGCTTTAATGTTTCTATAGGTTTGCCGGCTGCAAATTTCAATATGAACGGTGTTGTTAAAAAATTAATATTTGACCTTTAGGTATAATGACCCTTGACGATGATAATATTAACATTTAAGCCTAACAATAATGACCACTTTGACCTATATTATAAGGTCTAACTTTGTTCTGCATGTAGTTGGTCTAGCGCAAACTGTAGTATTTGACCCTAAAGGTCAAACAGCAGTGGAGGTCAAAGTACTAAGATTTTAATTACAAATAATGTTGCTATAGTGTCCCTATAGTTATGCCGCCTGCACAATTCAATATGACAGGTGAAGTTAAAAAGTTAATATTTGACGTACAAGTTCATAGACCCTAGACGATAATACTATTAACATTTAGGGCTATTTATAATAATTACTGTGACGTTTATTATAAGGTCTAAGTATGTTCTGCATTTAGTTGGTTTAGCTTAAACTGAAGTATTTGACCCTTAAAGTCAAACAGCAGTAAAGGTCAATATACTAAGATTTGGATTACAAGTAATGTTGCTCTTATGTCCCCATAGTTATGCCGGCTGCAGATTTCAATATAAAAGGTGTAGTTAAAATAATAATATTTGACCTTCATGTTTTATGACTCCTGACGTTGATACAATTGACATTTGAGCCTAAGAATAATATAACCTTTGACCTATATCATAAGGTCTAACTTTGTAGTGCATGTAGTTCGTCTAGCTCAAACTGTAGTATTTGACTGTTGAGGTCAAACTGAACTAGAGGTCAAAGTTCTAAGATTTTAATTACAAATAATGTTGCTATAGTGTCTATATAGTTATGCCGGATGCACATTTAATATGACAGGTGTAGTAAGAATATGAAAATTTGACCTACAAGTTCAATGACCTGTGACGATGACACTATTGGCATTTAGGCTTTCTACTTATAATAACTTTGAAGTATATCAGGAGTCCTATCTATGTTCTGCATGTAGTTGGTCTAGTTAAAAATGTAGTATTTGACACTGAACGTCAAACAGCAGTGGAGTTCAAAGTACTAAGATTTTGATTACACGTAATATTGCTTAAATGTTTTTAAAGTTACGCCGACTGCAGATTGCAATATGCAGGGTATATTTAAAAAATTAATATTTGTCCTTCAAGTTGAATGACCCCTGAGGATGATACTATTGACATTTAGGTCTAAATACATGAAAAACTTGGACCTATATCATAAGGTATAACTATGTGCCGCTGTAGTTAGTCTAGCTTAAACTGTCGTATTTGATTCTAAAGGTCAAACAGCAGTGAAGGTAAATGTTTTTCGATTTTGATTACAAATATAGTTGCTATAGTGTCTCTATAGTTATGCCGTCTGCACATTCCAATATGACAAGTGTAGGTAAAAAATGAATATTTGACCTACAAGTTCAATGATCCCTGACAATGACACTATTGGCATTTGGGCCTCCTACTAACAATTAATTTAACATTTAATATGAGTCCTATCTATGTTCTGCATGTAGTTGGTCTAGCTAAAAATGTAGTATTTCACCCTAAAGGTCAAACAGCAGCGGAGGGCAATCTATTTGGATTTTGATTACAAATAATGTTGCTATAGTGTCTCTATAGTTATGCCGTCTGCACATTCCAATATGACAGGTGTAGTTAAAAAATGAATATTTGACCTACAAGTTCAATGACCCCTGACAATGACACTATTGGCATTTAGGCCTCCTACTAACAATTAATTTGACATTACATATGAGTCCTATTCATGTTCTGCATGTAGTTGGTCTAGCTAAAAATGTAGTATTTGATCCTTAAGGTCAAACAGCAGTGGAGGTCAATGTATTCAGATTTTGATTACAAATAATGTTGCTATAGTGTCTCTATAGTTATGCCGTCTGCACATTCTAATATGACAGGTATAGTTAAAAAATGAATATTTAACCTACAAGTTCAATGACCCCTGACAATGACACTGTTGACATTTAGGCCTCTTACTAACAAATACTTTGACATTTAATATGAGTCCTATCTATGTTCTGCATGTAGTTGGTCTAGTTCGAAATGTAGTATTCGACTCTAAAGCTCAAACAGCAGCGGAGGTCAATGTATTTGGATTTTAATTACAAAAAATGTTGCTATAGTGTCTCTATAGTTATGCCGTCTGCACATTCCAATATGACAAGTGTAGGTAAAAAATGAATATTTGACCTACAAGTTCAATGATCCCTGACAATGACACTATTGGCATTTAGGCCTCTTACTTACAATTACTTTGACATTTAATAGGATTCCTATTTATGTTTTGCATGTAGTTAGTCCAGCTGAAAATGTAGTATTTGATCTTAAAGGTCAAACATCAGTGAAGGTCAATGTTTTTGAATTTTGATTACAAATAATGTTGCTATAGTGTCTCTATAGTTATGCCGTCTGCACATTTCAATATGACAAGTGTAGTTAAAAAATGAATATTTGACCTACAAGTTCAATGACCCCTGACAATTACACTATTGGCATTTAGGCCTCCTACTAACAATTAATTTGACATTTAATATGAGTCCTATCTATGTTCTGCATGTAGTTGGTCTAGCTGAAAATGTAGTATTTGACCCTTAAGGTCAAACAGCAGCGCAGGTCAATCTATTTGGATTTTGATTACAAATAATGTTGCTATAGTGTCTCTATAGTTTTGCCGTCTGCACATTCCAATATGACAAGTGTAGTTAAAAAATGAATATTTGACCTACAAGTTTAATGACCCCTGACAATGACACTATTGGCATTTAAGCCTCTTACTAACAATTACTTTGACATTTAATATGAGTCCTATCCATGTTCTGCATGTAGTTTGTCTAGCTAAAAATGTAGTATTTGACCCTAAAAGTCAAGCAGCAGCGCAGATCAATCTATTTGGATTTTGATTACAAATAATGTTGCTATAGTGTCTCTATAGTTATGCCGTCTGCTCATTTTAATATGACAGGTGTAGTTAAAAATGAATATTTGACCTACAAGTTCAATGACCCCTGACAATGACACTATTGGCATTTAGGCCTCTTACTTACAATTACTTTGACATTTAATATGAGTCGTATCTATGTTCTGCATGTAGTTCGTCTAGCTGAAAATGTAGTATTTGACCCTAAAGGTCAAACAGCAGCGAAGTTCAATCTATTTGGATTTTAATTACAAATAATGTTGCTATAGTGTCTCTATAGTTATGCCGTCTGCACATTCCAATATGACAAGTGTAGTTAAAAAATGAATATTTGGCCTACAACTTCAACAACCCCTGACAATGACACTATTGGCATTTAGGCCTTCTACTAACAATTACTTTGACATCTAATATGAGTCCTATCTATGATCTGCATGTAGTTGGTCTAGCTGAAAATGTAGTATTTGACCCTTAAGGTCAAACAGCAGTGGAGGTCAATGTTTTTGGATTTTGATTACAAATAATGTTGCTATAGTGTCTCTGTAGTTACGCCGTCTGCACATTCTAATATGACAAGTGTAGTTAAAAAATAAATATTTGATCTACAAGTTCAATGACCCCTGACAATAACACTATTGGCATTTAGGCCTCCTACTAACAATTAATTTGACATTTAATATGAGTCCTATCTATGTTCTGCATGTAGTTAGTCTAGCTGAAAATGTAGTATTTGACCCTAAAGGTCAAACAGCAGCGGAGGTTAATCTATTTGAATTTTGATTACAAATAATGTTGCTATAGTTTCTTTATAGTTATGCCGTCTGCACATTCCAATATGACAAGTGTAGTTAAAAAATGAATATTTGACCTACAAGTTTAATGACCCCTGACAATGACACTATTGGCATTTAGGCCTCTTACTAACAAATACTTTGACATTTAATATGAGTCCTATCTATGTTCTGCATGTAGTTGGTCTAGTTCGAAATGTAGTATTTGACTCTAAAGCTCAAACAGCAGCGGAGGTCAATGTATTTGGATTTTGATTACAAATAATGTTGCTTTAGTGTCTCTATAGTTATGCCGTCTGCACATTTCAATATGACAGGTGTAGTTAAAAAATGAATATTTGACCTACGAATTCAATGACCCTTGACAATGACACTATTGGCATTTAGGCCTCTTACTAACAATTATTTTGACATTTAATAGGATTCCTATCTATGTTCTGCATGTAGTTGGTCTTGTTCGAAATGTTGTATTTGATCTTAAAGGTCAAACATCAGTGAAGGTCAATGTTTTTGGATTTTGATTACAAATAATGTTGCTATAGTGTCTCTATAGTTATGCTGTCTGCACATTCCAATATGACAAGTGTAGTAAAAAATGAATATTTGACCTACAAGTTCAATGATCCCTGACAATGACACTATTGGCATTTGGGCCTCCTACTAACAATTAATTTGACATTTAATATGAGTCCTATCTATGTTTTGCATGTAGTTGGTCTAGCTAAAAATGTAGTATTTCACCCTAAAGGTCAAACAGCAGCGGAGGTCAATCTATTTGGATTTTGATTACAAATAATGTTGCTATAGTGTCTCTATAGTTATGCCGTCTGCACATTCCAATATGACAGGTGTAGTTAAAAAATGAATATTTGACCTACAAGTTCAATGACCCCTGACAATGACACTATTGGCATTTAGGCCTCCTACTTACAATTAATTTGACATTTAATATGAGTCCTATCTATGTTCTGCATGTAGTTGGTCTAGCTAAAAATGTAGTATTTGATCCTAAAGGTCAAACAGCAGTGGAGGTCAATGTATTCAGATTTTGATTACAAATAATGTTGCTATAGTGTCTCTATAGTTATGCCGTCTGCACATTCTAATATGACAGGTATAGTTAAAAAATGAATATTTAACCTACAAGTTCAATGACCCCTGACAATGACACTGTTGACATTTAGGCCTGTTACTAACAAATACTTTGACATTAAATATGAGTCCTATCTATGTTATGCATGTAGTTGGTCTAGTTCGAAATGTAGTATTTGACTCTTAAGCTCAAACAGCAGCGGAGGTCAATGTATTTGGATTTTGATTACAAATAATGTTGCTACAGTGTCTCTATAGTTATGCCGTCTGCACATTCTAATATGACAGGTGTAGTTAAAAATGAATATTTGACCCACAAGTTCAATGACCCCTGACAAGGACACTATTGGCATTTAGGCCTCTTACTAACAATTACTTTGACATTTAATATGAGTCGTATCTATGTTCTGCATGTAGTTCGTCTAGCTGAAAATGTAGTATTTGACCCTAAAGGTCAAACAGCAGCGGAGGTCAATCTATTTGGATTTTGATTACAAATAATGTTGCTATAGTGTCTCTATAGTTATGCTGTCTGCACATTCCAATATGACAAGTGTAGTTAAAAAATAAATATTTGGCCTACAAGTTCAACAACCTCTGACAATGACACTATTGGCATTTAGGCCTCTTACTAACAATTACTTTGACATTTAATATGAGTCCTATTTATGATCTGCATGTAGTTGGTCTAGCTGAAAATGTAGTATTTGACCCTTAAGGTCAAACAGCAGTGGAGGTCAATGTTTTTGGATTTTGATTACAAATAATGTTGCTATAGTGTCTCTGTAGTTACGCCGTCTGCACATTCCAATATGACAAGTGTAGTTAAAAAATAAATATTTGATCTACAAGTTTAATGACCCCTGACAATAACACTATTGGCATTTAGGCCTCCTACTAACAATTAATTTGACATTTAATATGAGTCCTATCTATGTTTTGCATGTAGTTGGTCTAGCTGAAAATGTAGTATTTGACCCTAAAGGTCAAACAGCAGCGGAGGTTAATCTATTTGAATTTTGATTACAAATAATGTTGCTATAGTTTCTTTATAGTTATGCCGTCTGCACATTCCAATATGACAAGTGTAGTTAAAAAATGAATATTTGACCTACAAGTTTAATGACCCCTGACAATGACACTATTGGCATTTAGGCCTCTTACTAACAAATACTTTGACATTTAATATGAGTCCTATCTATGTTCTGCATGTAGTTGGTCTAGTTCGAAATGTAGTATTTGACTCTAAAGCTCAAACAGCAGCGGAGGTCAATGTATTTGGATTTTGATTACAAATAATGTTGCTTTAGTGTCTCTATAGTTATGCCGTCTGCACATTCCAATATGACAGGTGTAGTTAAAAAATGAATATTTGACCTACGAATTCAATGACCCTTGACAATGACACTAATGGCATTTAGGCCTCTTACTAACAATTACTTTGACATTTAATAGGATTCCGATCTATGTTCTGCATGTAGTTGGTCTAGTTCGAAATGTTGTATTTGATCTTAAAGGTCAAACATCAGTGAAGGTCAATGTTTTTGGATTTTGATTACAAATAATGTTGCTATAGTGTCTCTATAGTTATGCCGTCTGCACATTCCAATATGACAAGTGTAGTTAAAAAATGAATATTTGACCTACAAGTTCAACAACCTCTGACAATGACACTATTGGCATTTAGGCCTCTTACTAACAATTACTTTGACATTTAATATGAGTCCTATCTATGATCTGCATGTAGTTGGTCTAGCTGAAAATGTAGTATTTGACCCTTAAGGTCAAACAGCAGTGGAGGTCAATGTTTTTGGATTTTGATTACAAATAATGTTGCTATAGTGTCTCTGTAGTTACGCCGTCTGCACATTCCAATATGACAAGTGTAGTTAAAAAATAAATATTTGATCTACAAGTTCAATGACCCCTGACAATAACACTATTGGCATTTAGGCCTCCTACTAACAATTAATTTGACATTTAATATGAGTCCTATCTATGTTCTGCATGTAGTTGGTCTAGCTGAAAATGTAGTATTTGACCCTAAAGGTCAAACAGCAGCGGAGGTTAATCTATTTGAATTTTGATTACAAATAATGTTGCTATAGTTTCTTTATAGTTATGCCGTCTGCACATTCCAATATGACAAGTGTAGTTAAAAAATGAATATTTGACCTACAAGTTTAATGACCCCTGACAATGACACTATTGGCATTTAGGCCTCTTACTAACAAATACTTTGACATTTAATATGAGTCCTATCTATGTTCTGCATGTAGTTGGTCTAGTTCGAAATGTAGTATTTGACTCTAAAGCTCAAACAGCAGCGGAGGTCAATGTATTTGGATTTTGATTACAAATAATGTTGCTTTAGTGTCTCTATAGTTATGCCGTCTGCACATTCCAATATGACAGGTGTAGTTAAAAAATGAATATTTGACCTACGAATTCAATGACCCTTGACAATGACACTATTGGCATTTAGGCCTCTTACTAACAATTACTTTGACATTTAATAGGATTCCTATCTATGTTCTGCATGTAGTTGGTCTAGTTCGAAATGTTGTATTTGATCTTAAAGGTCAAACATCAGTGAAGGTCAATGTTTTTGGATTTTGATTACAAATAATGTTGCTATAGTGTCTCTATAGTTATGCCGTCTGCACATTCCAATATGACAAGTGTAGTTAAAAAATGAATATTTGACCTACAAGTTCAATGACCTCTGACGATGACACTGTCGACATTTAGGGTGGTTTTAATTTCGCTTTGTGCTTATGGTCATATGGTTAGTTTAAGTTAATGATGTAGTTTGTTTAGCTCACTGCATGCTGGATGTAACGTTTAATGGGTAATGATTGTTGAAAGTACAATATAAAATTTGTGTATTATTTTGTAGATTTGTTTAAAATGTAAGCTTCTGCAAGCGGTTGTTTTGTGATTAAAAAATAAAAGTTGTCCTTATTGTAGTTTTTGTTTAATTTGTTGACTTTATTTATGTATTCTATTGATTTTAGTGAGTTTAGGTTTAACCTCGTTGAAGGTTAAAATATTGATATAATAACTAATGGTAATGGCTATCTGACTACAGGTCCTACGCTGATGAGCCATATTAACAGCATTGCAGTTTATACAAACGGATTAAAAAACTTGCAGTTATCCCGAATGTTTTATCGCTGATTGATAATTTTCTTTTTATGTGCATTATTTTTGAAATAGATATTTAATGTTTTTGGAAAAAAAATAAAATTATAGTGCGTTTAACCAGTTTTACAATACCTGAAACTTACTAATGTTGTTTAAATATGTTATAATTTAATCATGAACTTAAAAACGAACAATAATGCTGTTTGTACTGACCGTTTTAACTAGACACCCTTGATTAAAGTAATAATGGCAGAAAGATTTAATTTGAGTATTTGAGAACTTCTATTTGTAGCTTTTAAATATCTGTTTTTAATTTTATGGATTCTGCAAAGCCAAAAATTGTTTAATTATAATTTACAGTACATGATATTAAATAATAGTACTTTAATAAAAATACGTTTTTAAATTTCATTTATTGAGCTTGGCATATTGACAACGTACTTTTGTTTAAGATGAACCCGTAATAAATGGAAAGCCTGGTTTTGATTTAGGTTCTGCTTAAATTTTCGTCAAACCTATAACAAATCAGTTTCGTTCCACAGAGGATCCTTTTGGGTTTTATAGCTTGGTTTTGGTTTTGGTTTTGCTTAATGTATAACTAGAAATGGAATATAGACCTGTTTTGTTAATCATTTGAGTTAGCATGTAATGTTGTAAGATGTAAGGTACTTGATGGTAATGGCTAACAACGATTGAATGTGGATGTAGTGAGGATTCCTTTCAGTTGTTGAGTCCGGTTTTGATTTTGGTTTTGCTTAAAGTTTTGTAAAAAACAGAATGTAAATATGTTTTTATTTAAAAGCTTAAGTATTTAATGCTGTAAATTCTAAGTTAACTATTGATAATGGCTTACATCCATTTTGTTTCATAGAAGATTCTGTTAGAATGAAGAGTCCGGTTTTGGTTTTGGTTTTGCTTAAGTTCCCGTGATAAACGGAAATCATAGGTGATTCATGATTCAACATGTATAGCAGTAAGTTCCAAGTTAACCAATGGTAATGGCTCACAAAAAGATAATGTTGTTTTAAAAAGAATCAAGTTTTAATGTTGAGCCCAGTTTTGGTTTTGGTTTTGCTTAATATCCTTTTATAAATAGAAATAATAGGTGATTGTAATTTAAAACTGATCAAAATGCAATGCAGTAAATTCCAAGTTAACTAATGGTATTGGCTTACATTAAATCAATGTTATTCTAGAGAGGCCGTTTTTTAGATGTGGTGTCCGGTTTTGGTTTTGGTTTTGCTTAAGTTTCCGTAATAAACAAAAATCACAGTTGATTTTAATTTAAAACCAATCGACTTGCATTGCAGTAAAATCCAAGTTAACTAATGGTAATGGCTTACACCAAATCAATGTTATACTAGAGAGGACGTTTTTTCAGATGTGGAGTCCAGTTTTGGTTTTGGTTTTGCTTTAATTTCCGTAGTCAACGAAAATCATAGGTGATTATAATTTAAAACTAATCAGCATGCATTATTGCAGTAAATTCCAAGTTAACTAATGGTAATGGCTTACACTAAATCAATGTTATTCTAGAGAGAACGTTTTTTAGATGTGGAGTCCAGTTTTGGTTTTGGTTTTGCTTAAATTTCCGTAGTCAACGAAAATCATAGGTGATTATAATTTAAAACCAATCAACATGCATTATTGCAGTAAATTTCAAGTTAACTAATGGTAATGGCTTACATTAAATCAATGTTATTCTAGAGAGGACGTTGTTTAGATGTCGAGTCCGGTTTTGGTTTTGCTTAAATTTTGCAAAACTGAGCGATTTGTGAAATAATTTGTTTGTTTGATAAAAGTAAATTTAAATAATGTCCCCTAAAATAACGCCTTAGCAATTAAACTTATGGGGAATCTTTATTATTATTATTTTTATCAGCCACTGTGCAGTACCATGCTCAGCATACAACACAAGGGAAATCCCCAGTCATAGGGAGCTACCTACCACCTATGTAAGTACCTACCTACGTACAGGGATACATGTAATAATATTATTAATATTATTATTATTATTATTAAATGCCATGCCCACGTAACACTATGCAAAGCAATCTGAATCTGCCTGTCTCCCAATACATCCCATCACATCATTCTTTCCCTTCATATCTTCCCCGTTTACATTACTTCCATATCTGCCCACATTACTTCCTGCATACCTTCCCAGATATCTTTTCCGTTCCTTCCCCATACCTTCCCGGATATCTTTCCATCCAACCAACTCGGTCTTTCTCATTTCCCATATCCCCAACCACAACCACCACCACCACCACCAACAAATCTCCTCTATACCTACAACAAACACAAAAAGTACCCGAAACCGCTACTCTCCTTGTAGTCACGTCTACAAAAATCCAAAAATGTTGACCCCCTCCCCCCCCCCCTTGTCACCAATAAATAGTGAGAATTACCAACCTCCCCCACTCCCCCATGAGACGTCTACAGTAATTTAAAAATATTCCTGATGTACGAATTTTAAATTTGCCCATATTTATCAAGACTTGAAAGTTTTGATTTTAAAAGCCTTGTTCTTGAAAGGTCTTTTAAAGTCCAGACCCTAATAGCTAGCCCTAATAGTGACTTGGGACCGCAAAGAGATGCGATATGCGACGAATATTGGAAGATTTTTCAAATTGTAACGAATACAACATCGAAACGATATAAATTAGAATATCGCAGTTACGACCGCGATTTCGATGCGATATAAATTAAAACATCGCATCACTGACTGTAATATCAATACGATATAAATTAGAATATCGGTATATCAAAAATTCAAGGGACTGCGATATCATTGCGATATAAATTAGAATATCGCAGTAGCGACCGCGATATCAATGCGATATAAATTAAAACAACCCAATACTGCCTTTAATATTGATACGATATAAATTAGAATATCGGTATATCGAAAATTTAAGGGACTGCGATATCAATGCAATATAAATTCAAATATAGCAATAGCACTGCGATATAGATATATATCGTCTCTTTACTGCGTTTAGCATCGTAGCTTCGTGTAGTATTTGCATGTGGTTTAAATATTTAAAGCCATCGTCCATAGGTAACACACGGATGAACATGTACGTCGCGCATTTATAAACATCCACACACGATGTGGTAAAGTTCCTAAAGAGAGATGGTCGTAGACTAAAATTTAGAAACTTTGTCAGACTCAATTAATTTAAGCCACCAGTGCATGTGTAGGTTCTCCTTTATAACGCCAATTAGTTTAAATGCGTCAAATAACGCCATAGGTAAAGTAAACCAGACGTGGAATAGCCAGTTGTCCTAGTGGAGGCAGAGAACAGAAATATGAATATTCAGATCTCTCTTGTCTAGCGCTGCGCCTCCCCCCCCCCACCCAGACCCCCAGCTTCCGTAACCTACACTGAAAGTTTGGAACGTCGCACTAGGCACTGCAATCATAGACGAGTAGCATGTTTTCTTAATGGGGGGACGCTGCACCCCCCCCCCCCCCACGCCCTAGACCCCGCCGCTCTCGTGACCAAAAGATCAAAAGATTTGAAACCTCGCACCAGGCATTCCTTGTCGGAGCGAGTAGCATGTTTCTTTACTGAGGGGCAATAACCTACGCTGAAAAATGTGAAACCCCGCGGCAAAAGTTAAGTAGTAGTGGGTAGTCGTCAGTTATCCTGTGTTCTGAGCCCCCCCCCCCAATCCTAGACCACCTTTTTTAGACAACCTTGGGTTTTTAGACATCCTTGATTTTTTATACATCCTTGGGTTCATAGCACTCCTTGGATTTTACATTATTGGATTAGCTCAAGTGTAACACAACTGGCAATGCGAGCGTGCATAAATTAGGTGGTGCATATTGGGGGGCAGGGGTTGAAGCTGCCTATCATTTTACATGGGAGTACATAACAAAAGAGGGGTGGGCGAGTAGGGGTTCAAATTTTCTGATTTTTGTACAACGTAATTTATGCGCGCTCCCAATGGTAAATGAACCCACCTATACCCATACGTTGCATATGTACCTGCACATGGAAAAAGAACCTATAGGTCAAGTGCCCTTGAGGGTTATCCCCATGTCCTGAAATGATGTCCCATAGAAAACCCTTATATGACCTTTCTCTCCGTGCTATTAGTTTCCACGATTGATGTATTTTGGGGCCACTTTTTGCGCCCTCAACGATTTCTCCTATTTAAAACTATGCTTTACATACGGCAACTAACAAAGCATATTTACTAACTAGTAAGTATTGATTACTTCAGTTCTAAATTACCTCTATTTTTTATTATTACATAGTTTATGTTTATAGATAGACTAATCATTTATGCTTCATCGGAACGTTCTCGGTGTGTCATGCCCAGGCTGTTTCACATTTTAGGATTTTTAGTGTAAAATTTCCTGATTTCGCTGTTTCGAAATTCCGGATTTTTTTAAACCTTTGGTAGGAAAAACTGACTGGAAATGGAAATGATTCGGTACATTTATAATTTTATAATTTTTATCACAAGGCGTTGCAACTTATTTTTAGTCTTACAGCGAATCTAACACGCATGGGAATTTCTCATAGGAAATGGAAACGCATCGGGATCGGGGAGCCAGTATTAGCCAGACGAGGACAGGATTTTTTACATTTTACAAGTTTTTATAACATCATTTACACTTTGGCCGAAAATTATTTTTAATCTCGTCAACTCTTTTCGTATTACTATAATAGTTAATAAAATAAAAATTTAAATCCATTCTTATTGTAAGCTGTTAATAAAACGACTCATCTCACTTATCAGTTATTACCAAATTACTCAGGGGGAGGGGGATGTTTTATCATGTTTTGAATACCCCCTCCCATCAGGTTGGACCCTCTGCTAGTTAGTAATTATTTGATAATTTATTGGTCGTATCAAGTTTCAAGTTCTTGAACTTTAAATGATTTATGGCGCCAAGCCGCAGTATCGAGTTTCCGTAATAATAATATTATTTATGCAACACAGATTTTTAATATTATTGTTATTGACAGTCGAGTTTTGAAAGCCAATTTATTAATTTGATAACAAAAATAAAAATAATAATGCTATTTATTACTAATCGAAATCGAATTTTAAATTATTCTCAAACCTCTTGATCGAGTAAGTTCTAGTTTGAGTTTCAGTTTTTCCATTTTTTATATTTTTGAAATTTTCAAATTTTCAAATTGTTGTTGTTTCAGTAACAAATAGTTAATAACAATTTACTCGTTTCTACGAAAGTTACGAGCACTACATAATGTTGCTAATCTAAATTCTTTATCTGTATCTGCATCATGTATAGGGATTGGCTCGGATTGATTAATGTTGTAAACTATTTGCGCTCAATGTTCAATTTCACAAACAAACTTATCAATACAATATTTTCCTCTGTATGTATATTTGTGTTGTACAAAACCATCTTCTCTAACAACAACATACGAAAATCCGCATGGATTATGCTTAGCTGTTATTTTTAGTTTGCTTTGATTTTTTGTTAATTTTCTGTAGCAGACTTTTAAAATCTAATTAGATTATAAAAGCGGATTTTAGTTTTTGTCAAAGTTTTTGAATTTAATTTTTGGAACATGTAAAACATCAATTAGTTCTGGCATTACAAATTTTTGTGGTTTTTTATCTTTACAGGTTTTAAATGTACTTCTAGATTAGACTTTAAGCTAAACTTGTTCAAAAAATTAAAACACAAATCTTTGCGTAAGTTATGTCGTTTACCAAGTAAAGCATGGATATCTTTAATACCACAATAGTGATACCTTCCATTATTGCTTTTAATTTTAGGCAAATTAAAAACTTGAAATTCTTTCTTATAATTGAACATTGATATGTGGATTGGAAATATTCCATCATAGTAATCATACCCAAAAACGTTGACAGCTTCAGAATTAATAGGTTTAAATGACTCTATTTTATTAAATCTCATTGGAAACGAGGTTGTTTTCCAGTTGTACAAATGTTCAAACTCTGTACGAGCTTACACGTTCTAAATGTGTGGTTACGGGGTGTAATACGGAAAGTACAGCGTATTTAAAGCATTCGTTATCATAATTTTGGACGTTGACAACACAACAAGAGCTTATAACTTTTTGAGGCATTTTAACAAAACATGATTCTGCAATTGGATTCTATTAATTTATGCGTAGATCAAGACCTTTTACAACACATACAGTCCAACCCGAACCATACTTTTCATACTTTACAATCTGACTCTGTATGTCAAATTCAAGCTCTCGACAAGTGTTTGAAATAACGTGCTGATTTAACATTATTTTAGCATAGCTATTTATATACGTATCTTTATACTCAAATGTATCATTCACTGATGTTTAAGGTTTGAACTTGACTAATACACTCGCTTAAACTCGTATATTATTAAATTGTTGAATTAAAGTTTTAAAAATATTGACCATATCGGAATTTAAATGTATAAAACAGGAATGAGTTGAAAACAGTTCTAACGAGTTTGCTTGATGATCTGAAATGTAAAACCTATAGGTTGTAAGATACTTTCGAAAAGCTTTAATCCAATTAAAATATTTAGTTTTTACAGCTACACTACCACCGATTTGTCTTTTTATTTTTGTGTGTGATTCTCGATGTTGTTTTATATAATCCGGTTTTGAGAATTCTAATGAACATACATTACATTTGTAAGTTCGTTTCAAGTGGTGTTCCAGATTCAAGTGTCCAAGAAAATGTTTTCCACATAAACGACAACAGAAGTGTTCTTGACAATATTTGCGTTGTAATATTTTGGCATGGTTTGCTTCTATGTGTGATTGTCAATATTCTTCCAATTGAAATTTTTTTTTACACCACCGACACTGATAAAAGTGCTAAAACAAACCAAACAGTTTAGGTAAATTTAAATGTTTACTGCTACTAAGAAAGTGTCTAAGAATATAATGTTTAATAATTTACTTTTAATATTATGTGAGCCTGAATTAAATGCTCGTTAAGTTTTAAATAGATGAAAATCGTTTTTTACATTTTATACACTTCTGATTGTGGTGGGTGTAAATATGGCATCGTAACTGCTGGAAGCTTTTAAAGCTTTCTTTACAGAAACGGCAAATGTGTAGTTTCTATTTAAAAAGCAGAATAAATAATTTCATTTACATTGTAGGTATGAAAAATATATTTTTAAATCTAAACATAATATAAGTTGATAGTTTTATAAAAAATTAATATATTACTTGATTGTGACGTTTTCTAAAGTGAATGTTCAAATACGTGTGTGGTAAAAACATTTAAGGACACTTTGGACATTGTTTTGCATTCTGTTGAAAAAGAAAATGATTAATATTTTAAAATTATTTATTTAGTTTAATTTAATTATACATTTGAAACAAGTAGTTGGAGTTTAATAAATGTGGGTTTGTCATATTATTATTTCGTCGAGTAGTGTGTTGACTTGTGAGTCTTAAATTTAAATTTCGTACCACATTTCTTATGTAGAAATGTTATTTAAAATAAAATATTGTATCAGTAATAAAAATACTAGTAAGTAGGTTTGTATTCTATGTAATAAATCTAAAGATGTTAATATACCTGCTCCATTTTGAAGAAAACCATATTGTATATGATTGATGTGCATACAAATTAAACTTTTGTATATATGTTAAAACTATCAAACTGTAGTAAGGCTCGCAATTTATTTATATTTCAGTTAATACTGCACACATGAACTCCTTTCAACTCTACACACGTTAAACCACTTACGTTGGCAGTATTATACAACTTAAGTCTATAAATGCACACACAGCAGAATTACGGTCTCACTGTCTGTAAAAATTATTTAATTACTGTTTGGAATTGAGTGAACACGAGATGAAAGAGCATCCATGTTTCTTCATTGTGGGTTTAGTAAGTCTAAGAATTACTTTACTTTTCCACAAGCTCAAAATCTAAAAATCTCAAATTATACTTTTAATTCTCAAAAAAACAGCTTTAAGATGGTTGGACGTAAGTATATTTAAACTGCAATATATTTGGTTTCTTTTAAATATTTCGAACTTATAAAATTTTATATTTTGTGCTTTTTTGATTGAAAAATCCATAATATGTACTTCCTAATAAACTCATAACATTTTGAATTATTTTAAGTAAATCTGTTAAAGCACCGCTTTCCCCAAGAGAGGTTGTGCCGTAATATTTTACTGAAATTCTGTCTTAAAACCCTATTTCCGACATTGATGTTTCAGCACCGTCTAAATCCACTGTGAGCGTGACTGGAAATGAATTTCCTTGTAAAGGTATATTTGCACTATATTAACTTTAGGGTATGTTTAAATGCGTAAATTTTGATATAGTGTACGCGTTGTATTAGGCTATAGCCCTTAAATTTCGCCGTTTGGATTGTTTGTTTGTTTTTTATAGTAGTTGTTTTATTATATTAGAATGTTATCTCACTTTCTTTGAAATGAAATACGCTGATTTAATGTCACGATAGTATAGAGTAAGTAAAGTGTCAGTTTACTGTAGACTTTTATGATGTATGAAATAAAACTTTGAGTTTTAGTTTGAGTGTGGAAAGAATAATTTGGCTGGATGTTTAGACCGAATTACTATGTACAAGTGTTAGTTTTATTCTGAGTTCGACATAATATATCAATTGCCAATATTCTGTGTGTGATAGAATTTGGGGCGGAAAATGGAGTTATATTATAAGGTGTGTCAGTAAAGGAAAAGCAAGGATTTAAATGTAGAGAAAATAAATCCATAATAGAATGTAGGACATTTAGTGCTACTGCTTCAATGTAAGAAGCCGCAGAAATATAATTGAATTATATTGTAGTGCTTCCTTTGCGTCAGAACATAATTGTTATAAAGAAAGAATGACATGAATAAGAAATGTAGAATTTTGTTTTACATTATACAGTGGGTGAATAGTGAGTGATAATAAATTATTATTCTGCTGTACGAATGCGATGATGTAATCATAACGCCATTCATTCTCCCACACGTTGTTTTTCTGCAAATAAAATCAACAAAACATCAACAATTAATATTTTTCTAAATAATTAGAATGCGAGAGGCAGAGGTGCAGATGGAAGTCTTGCATTTGTGTATTGTCAAATTGGCTAGGAGAGGGAGGTGCAGATGCTGTATTGGGTTTATAGGCAGGTTTATTATCAGTCTGTTCTGCACGTATTTTCATAAGCTCAGCATACAGCTTTGGCTCAATTGCCTTCATAACTGTTGCCATTTTTGTTTGTTTGTTAAAACGTAGAACGCTAGTCACAAATTATGTCAGAGAATAAAGTAGTACGACAAATTTCACTTTTGTACACCTTATAAAACACTGTAGCTAAAATTGCTTGAATAAGTTTATGATACTTGAGTAAAACTTTGCGCAGGCGTAGTATATCGTCACACGTTAATCGCCTTATTAGCGTCTTTATTTGAGTATTGTATCCTTTAAGTGGATGTTTGCAAAATTTATTCACGTTGTATATTGTTTCAGCTAAGGCATATAATTGTTCAGACGTTTCACTTGTTATAAGAGTTTTGTATTCCTTAGACTTGTCAAATGGTAAATTTGACAGAAACTTGTAATTTTGTTCAAAACGACTGCCACTATTGTTTGTTTGAGCCATTTTTATAGTTGAGTTGGTACGTAAATGTCAGTACCATTACACGGAAATACGTTATTTCGCACATATGTTGTAGGATTGGGGCACTTTGGATGCAAATCTAGCATTATGTAACTGTGCTGGCGTAAACTGCATGCTTTCTCGTATGCTTCTTGCAGGAACTTAGGACGTCCAGGCATCACCTGTCTTGAAATTTGACCAATAATGCTTCTATCTCTTGGTACGTCAAACAATATCATGTATTTAGTATTCAAGCTTGTAGTTCTCAACTCTTTTGTAAACGGGTTTTGTAGAACAAGTATAACACTAAAGTCCATATGATGGGACAACTCAGTAGATATTTTCTGAACTAAGAGTCTGGCTTTTGGATTTGACTCTATAAAGTTTAAGTGGTCATCTAAAACCAATAGGCATGGGCTGTTGATATCATCTAAGAATGCTTCAATGTTATTTATATCTGAAACTAATGTTATTTCACTGTCCGATGCAAAATCAATGCCAGCAAACGTTTTTGGTTTTGTGTGTACACTAACATATACTACTTTATTTATTTTTTCACTAATAATTTGTTTTCGGTGCTTAACAATTTCTAGACAGAGAGTACTTTTTCCTGATGAACTAGGGCCACATATCATAGCCGTAAAAGGGTGAATTAATCTAAAGTCGACAGTGGTTGCTGTTGACATTATAAAATCTAAACTGCTACTGACAAAAGTTTGTACATATACTGCTATTTATAATAAATTTGTGATACATTTTTTATAAAGTTAGGCTACTTTTCTTACACAATATTACAATAATATGTAATAGTACAATATTTAACTATGGCAAAACTCTGGACACGAAACTTTAAATGTATTAGACTGTAGTTTAGGTGGTACGCTATACATATTCGGTATTACACTAGGGATCATTTCTATAAATTTCCTTACTTTTCTATCATTAACTAGTACAGAGCTTGTAAATATACTTAAAAAATCTTTATAACTAATTCCTAAAGCTCTAGAGTAGAGATAATATATACAATACATTCCACACACTGTTGATCTGCCGCTTTGTAGCACTGTGCAGTTTTCAGCCACCATATGGTTTCCTGGCAATTGCAAATTTCGATACCGTTGAATTGGATTTCCATACAAGTCAAAATATTCGAAGCTGTCCTTTGAAGTCACCCAGTAAGAAATCCAGTGCTTCCCAGGGCTTTCCAACTTGTCTGTATTTTGAATAATTGCAATAGGGTAAGTTATTCCATTGTTTCTTTTTTCTGCGCTGAGCAAAGTTGACCGCATTTGATCTGCTGCAATTACGTAGAACTTTACTTGAGTTTCTCCAAGTAAGATTTTGAGACATTGTTGTAATTCTCCAGTGTTCATAATGTGAACGTTGTTGTTTGTTCAACATCTGTAAAGGAACAGACAGGCCTGTTATAGATACATTAATATATATATACTTGGAGCTAAATTTTTTTTTGTTTTTGCACAAACTTGTTTGGTACTTTACATTTTAACGGTTGATGATAACTTGTTGGTTGCGGTCAATCTCAATAATGTTTTGATATTGGCTATATAGTATAGCTGTCACTGATTTAGTTAGTGCGGTTCTAAACTTCAAGCTTATTTGGACCTGTCCAGTTTTGTTTACGCTTAAAGCATTGGCTTGTGTGGGTACAAGCTCAAATGCAAATAAGACTCTTCCCTTTGTATAGTTGTTTCTATTCACCCCGTTACCGAGGCTTGGATTTGCTGCTGTTTTTTTGAGGGTGTTCAGAGCCAGCAAAAAGTTATCTTCTCCTGATCCATCTTCTTTCTTGAAACTTAAAGGCAACTTCTTGTATTCAATTGCTTCTTGGTTCATTGAGACAGTAATTTCACTCAAGTTAAAATGTTGAAAGTTGCAAAAGGATTTTGTGAGTTTTCCCAGATACGCTTCAGAATCCACCAGGCCAAACACAATAACTTGTGGTAATCTGCCGTTGATGCAATTATCCAAGGAATGTGAACTCACGCCAGATGGAATAACAAAGTTCTTGATTTCAGGTTCAATACACGGGTACTTGAGCGTACCATTATTAAGGTTAAGTCGATGCTTTTCAATAGCTAGTGGTGAAACGGTCTGTCTCTTCACGTACAGTACAGCATTTACAATGTCCACGCGAAACGGGCAACCAGAGTACCCAGTTCTGGTTTCAGTTTCTGCATCAATGCAAAAGGCAGGGTGAGATCTTCTCATAATTATTCGGATATCAGTTTCTCCTGGTAACATTCGAGTCTGTGTGAAGAATAGCGATTCTGGCCTTCCCACCATTGTAAACGGCTTTGATTTACTAGCAATATTATATCGAGCCATGAAGCCGTCGTCAGTTTAAGTAAATGTATCTGGAGTAGTGTTGGGTATGTACAACTAGTCTAACATGCCGTTTTTCTTTTCAATTGGATTGGATGCAAGTTCTTTCTTCAAGTAAGAACTAATGGCGTAATGATTTGAGTTGTCACTAATTAGCTGGCCATTTAAATAGAACTCCATGTTACTGAATAAACCGTAGAACAGCATTGAACACGGAGCGACTAAATTAGTAGCTGCTATTGGTTTGCCATCTGCTAGCATAACACGGCATGTGAGATCTAGAAAAGATCCGTCTAAGGCGTAATACTTGCCTTTCGATTTCAAAATATCAAAAATGAGTGGATTTTTGTTATCTCGCGGGCTAAGTACGGGGTAGTATGGGTAATACTCGGGGGCATCTTCATTGCTGACATTAGTTGGGGGCAACTTGTCTAAAATAAGGCTGTTCTGTATAGATTTTTGAGAACCCTCGTAAATTGTAGATTCGTCGTAGAATCCTGGTGTGGAATCCATGATAAGACAGAGCTGCAAATTTTTTGTTGATATTGCTTCGTTGTAGGTTAGGTGATGAATGAAGTAGAATTAAACGTACAGTGGTTTATAAGTTATTTGCGTCTGTATGCTTTCCTTCGTCTTCCTGCGCCAGACTGAGCAGATGATCTGCCTTCTTCTCGTTGCTTAGTATGCGTAACTGGTTTACGTCTTAGGCGGCCACCAGTTTGAACACGCCGGCAAACAATGCGTTTTCTTGAGCCTCCAGACTGTGCCTTACGACGAGCTACACAACGTCCGCCAGTCTGAATTTTAGGCATATTGCGTTTTACTACTTTTTTATTTCTTTTAGGGCAAATTGTACGGCAATGAGTAACGCGGCACTTGTGAGAAATTGCACGTCGTTTGAATGGCTGTCGCAATTTAAGTGGAACTAAATTTTGGGTATTTTCTAGGCCTATTTTACTGTTTGCACTGCTGTTTAATGTGTTTTCAAGACGAACTCCTACGGTATCTTCTCCAGCCCCCATTTGTTTGTCGTTTTCAGTAGCAATGTTTTTAATTGGTTCGAGTGTACAGTATTCACCGAGTAAACTGTCTTTTAAAAGTTCTTCGTCCACAATTTGGAGTGCGTCACCAGCGTCAGATTCGTAAACGTTTTTACACACAATTTTACGCATGATTTACAACATGTTTGGTAATGTTGTAAATAAATTGAAGCACTGCACTGTTTAAATAATTTGCAAGTAACTGGGCTGACGTTGTTGTTGTTTGAGAGTTGAATTAAGAATGATTCGCAAATAAAGAACTGTGTCTTTTTATATTAAATGTTTTAAACTTTGCGAGGCTTGAACTGCAATTCTATAATAGTTTGCGAGTTCTCAGGCAGTGTGACAAGGCTTCGGTATTCATCTTCTTTGTATTCATAAATATATTCTCGAACATTCTCTAAAACATTCAAGCATCGCCAAAACATGCAGTAGTTGCATACTTTAATTTCTGGCATGTACTTGTAAATGTACACTGTTTTCCCATGCAAAGATATGCTGTGAATATACTCTGCATCGGGTTCGCCTCTGACTGACGAAACATCACCAGGATCGAATTTACACACGAAACAATCAATATTTTCAAAACTTCGGGTTACTTCACACCAATTGCTAACATCGTTGAAATCATCAAAGTCAATCCACTCATCGTACGGTGTATTTAAGCTGGCAAGTACTTGTTCATCTTTTTTCCTTTCTTGCATTTCACATCGCGTACACTATTGTTTGTTTTTATACATGACAGTTTGCACACTTGACGGCGTAAAGTTCAACCAGCAGAACTGGCATGCCTCACACAACAAACTTTTCACAGTTAATGTATTCATGTTTTTCGCACAACAAACTTTACAATTTGCAATCTTGGGTTAAGAACAACACAAGGTTTTCAATTTCATCGTAGTTCAATTCAATTTGCAGACCCAACTATTCTCCGTATTTTTCAGACGTTTGCTCTGAAACTGGGCAGAAGTAAGAACTACAGAAGATCCACCACTTTGTGTATTGGATCCTCGTTGTACATGTAAGGCAATGCACTGCAAATTTATTTTTGAATTTAATTTATTAAGAAGCACTGTAAATAAAATGATGTTGTTGTTGTTTGAGAGTTGAATTAAGAATGGTTTGCAAATAAAGAAATATGTCTTTTCATATTAAATATGTTTTAAACTTTGCGAGGCTTGAACTGCAATTCTATAATAGTTTGCGAATTCTCAGGCAGTGTGACAAGGCTTCGGTATTCGTTTAAAAGGGTAATCCGTATTACTTGCTGTTCCTGCTGTTTAAGTGGCAAATATAATATTGGCAAAAAGTTGTGCACTGTCTCTTTATTAAATTCGCTTGAGATATCAACTGAGCGCAGCAACGGTAGAGCATGGGTAGCATAGAGCTGGTTTTCGATCAAATTGCATGTTACAAGCATTCGCTTAGCTGGTTCAGTATGCTCAGGTTCTACATCTTCTTCAAATTCTTCATTATCTTTCTATTGTTCTTCTTCCTTTGCTAATTCCGGTTGCAAGTTGGCGACTACACCATCTTTAAATATGAAATTGTCATCAAACCCAAAGAATCTATTAACAAGTGGTGGAAGCTGTACAGTAATGTCTTCTCGTAGGTTTGGAATACTGAGCTGTCCGTCTTCATGTTTAAACTGTACAGTCGTATCACTCCAAAGCCGCTCATTAAAAGTGCAGTTAATTTCATGCACTATGTGATCCAAGTCCATTTCTTCTGGTTCTTTCATTGGCATATAATGTGCACACATTTTAAACAGGCGAATGTTCATGTAATCATAGTCTACAATTTCATTGTATTTCTCTTCGTCAAAGTCAAATTCAGATTCGTAGACGCCATTGTAAAACTTGTCGTGTTGCTGCAAGCCTAAGCACAGTGCTATTGGTTCGGGTAACACAACATAATCCCCTTCGTTTCCTTTAAACGTCAATTTGCATTTTGTATTGCTTGTATCAGAAGGAAACTCAATTTTTAGATTTGTGTCATTATTTTCTGGATCACGCATCTCAGAGTTAAAACGTTCAAAACATTTACGATAGTCAGAATCCCCTGTATTTATTTGTTTTCTGAAAATCATAAAAGTCTCAAAGCCCTGGTATAACTGTATTACGTTTTCCATGCTTTCAATTTTTTCAGCCCCAAAATTGAAGTTTGTGTCCATTGGAATTATCTTAAAGTCTTCTTGACGTGAGTAGTCGTACGGTAAATGGTTTCCAGACATAAACCGTGATCTGCCTTGCTTAAAAAACAATGCAAGAGGTGTGGGGATTGCAAGAATTACATTGTTTGATTTTGACACGTTTAAAAGGATCATATGTATTTCCTCAGGGTCTAAGCTGAGAGCTTTTTGTTCAATTTTAAGCGGCACTTTGTCTTGATTTAGCTTTAACGCATCGTTAAGTCTAGTCATGAATTGGTGTACTGTTGTTTCTTGTTTCTGGAAGTTAAATAAACTTTTTACTGTTGGCTTGTAGTTGGGAAACAGTTTTTTAATAGGCTCTAGGTCTGAAACTTCAGCGCTACGTACGCTACGTATTGGGGTAGCTGGTACATGCTGAGCTATAGCTGGCTGTATGCTGCTTGTGTTTCTCAAACTCACTAGTCCGACGTCGTAATTTTCAAGGTTTAGAGGGGTGGCGAGAACAGCTACAAAGCTAGACGGGGTGTTTGCAGTATAAATATTGTTTTGCTGGTCAATTGTAATCGTTATGTAGATATTTTCGGTACCTGCTGGGTCTCGATCTAATTGGGAACAGCAATGTTTGTCTAATCTTCTGCGTTTGTTGTTGATATGCTGCTTGATAGCATTGGTAAAACATGGAATAAACGGTGTAGAATTCATGTTGATTCTTCAACTCGGCTAAGCTCTTCCTTATAAAATGATCCAGTAATGCTGTTGTGATTTAAATCTTCCAAGTGGTATGTTATAGGTATGGTTTCCAAGTTTACGGACTTCACAATGAACCATTTAACGCTAAAGTTTTGGTTGTAGCCTGGGTAAAGGATAAAAATACAATAACTCGATTGTTCAAAAGTCTCCCTATTTATACATGTTTTATAATCTGTTATTTTAGCTCACGTGGTACGCTATATTATACTTAACTTTCTCAAATGTTAATTTAGTACGACTAATTCGCACACGGTCGCCAGGCTTAAACACTGGTCTACGTTTCGTAGTGTCGTTAATAAGGTCTGAGTACATGGTTCTCTATACATCGTTTTCATTCAAACTGTTCACGCTATTAGGCGACATCTGGATTGTTGAATGAAAAGTGTTGTTGTACGTTTTTACAAATGCAGGAAATATTTCAAGAATACGGTTTGTTTGCTTTTCTGTTATGTACCTAGCCACCTTCTCAAAAATGGTCCTACATAAACAAATAAATACTGTGTTATAGCATGTGCGTCAACCTTATATTCAGTTTTGTATAGCAAACTTGTTAGTTAGTGTGTATTTTAGCTGACCTTATGACTCTTTCTACTAAACTTGATTTGGTCTCACTATATGTATTATAGTATTTTATTCCCTTGCTCTTCAAAAACTTGCGAAAAGACTCTGCTCGAAATTCAGTACCTATAAGTAACAAAATAATATATTTGTATCGTTGTTAGTCCTATATATTATACCAAGATTAATTTGAAACGTTTGAATTGGTTGTATGTTACCCTATTAGCTGTTTGCAGCTAACCTTGGTCTGTAAATAAATAAATTGGTGTTATTTTTGCTTCATGGAATATACTTTTCATTGCTTTAATTACTGTTTCTGGTCTTTTGTTCTTTATGAATCTACAAAAAAGCTTTTTCGTAAACGCGTCAATGCAAAAAAGTATGTTTACATATCCAGAATTCGCTTTTGATAAGACTGACCCTAAGATTTTTAAATCACAGCAAAAAATTTCTCCTGCCATGTTCACAATGGTTCTCCTGCGCCTAAAATTCTTCCTTATAGGTCTGTGTAGACTAAATAAATTCAGTTGGCTTAGTTCTTTGTCAACTTTTTTCTTGTCGTGAAAATGCTTATTGTTTTTTATAAATCCACTCAGGGCAGAGAACGAGCCTTTTAGCCTTGAATTTAAATATGATTTACGAATTTCTGCCATTGTATGGATACAAAAGTTTGCGACTGTCACTAAGATAGTTGATAATGAAACTGCGCAAAAGTTTGTGAAACCAGACGTTAAAAGTATTTTACAATTTACAGATATACAAGAATTTATTTACTGTACAAGTCAGAATTACAAATATATTACATCTTATAACTATTTTTTTCTGTTGTAGTTTTTTTAGCATGCATATGTCACTTTTGTTATTTTTTTAGGCGGTTTTCTTCTACTTGTTACTTTTTTACTTTAAAACAAATCTTTTTACATAAACCTTTTAACTTGCAACTTAACATTAGCTCGGCGAGATTTGCTGCTAGTAAGTTCTAATTCTTTCAGACGTTTTTCTTCATTCCATCTCAATTGCATTTCATGTTCGTGCCGAATACCAAGAAGACGGGAGGGTTGAATTATATCTTTATCAATTATCATTATATTTTTTAAAGATCTGAATCTAGAAAGTGCTACATACGTAAAACATGCTATAGTTTCCCGAGTATCAAGATAAATACATCCCTTTTCGAATGTACTGCCTTGTGATTTGTGTATAGTCATGCCCCAATTCAACACAAGGGGAAAAGACTGCACTTTAATGTACTGCTTTGTTTCTAAATCTAATTCATTGTAATCGATACGAGTTATTTTCACACCTTGGCCTCTTGATGTCACAACAAGTTGATTTCCTCTGTATTCTGGAAAATGCACAATAATTGAATCAACAACGTTGCTCCAAACAATCCGATTTTTTGATTGGTGGAAGACAATGTCTACAACGGTCCCGCGGCTTCCGTTAACTAAATTTGTAGTCAGATCAATATTGCGCGTTAGCATTATTCCGTAATAGGAATTCCGTAATCCAGTTCCAATGGGTCTTGAGAGAACGAACTATTGGTTGCTACAACAGATGGGACTTCAATATAATTTGGATTATATTTCCAGATCATTTTTCTATGAAACCAAAAATTCAATAAAGAATATTAAAATATTTTTCCTATGCAAATGCAACGGCGAGCAATTTACAATACACAGCAACACACAAGTAGGTATTAGTAACACTGGTGTGATAATAATTATGCACTAGGCTTAAATATATACATTATCGTCTTCGTCACTGTCGGAATCAAACTCGTCGCTGTCTAAAGCTAGAAAGTGCATTGGTTTTTTGTATTTAGGATTGGCAAGTCTAATACGCTGATGAATGTAGTGGCGCTTAGATAAAGTATGTAACACTAATCCAGATTTGTTAATTTTCTGTAAACTAGCTGAGTTGTGTACACATAACTGCTGCGAATCAATGTGTATAGCCGAATGCTTTTTTAAAAACTTTAAAGGATGTTTACTAATAAACGTACAGTTGTAACACCTAAACCGCCCTTTAACTGAACGAACAAAGTAAGAAACAGGAATTCCAATTAGTTGTATGCTGCAATTTGCACAGTTATATGTTTCTGTTGGTCGTTTTTTAAGCACAGGACAATTATATGAACGAAACACTGGGTCTACTAAATACTTGCTTCTATTTTCGTTCCATGCCGCTAGATTGCAAGAACGACAATAATATGTTACGTCTATATCAGAAATGATAACTATCAGAGGGTTGCACGAAAGGCAAAAAGATAATTGGTCTCTACACGGGGACAACACAGAGCCTTTACAGCTAATTTCCCAATAATCCTTAGATGGTTGCTTCATTTTGACTGTGGAAAGCTAAGCAAATACTCTACAGATAACATAAAAACTCTATGGGTGCCGACCAGACACTTTACACTGAGGGGCTAACATTTGCCTCCCTTTTCTGATGTTGATAGTACCTTGTGATTGCTGGTATTATGGTGAATGCTCATTTAATATAAATATTAAAATATATACATGTTAGAACTAGATAGAATAAGTTATGATATACTAGGAATTTTAAAAACAAACGTACTTATTATGGTTAGCAACGTCCCTGTTAAGCTCGTACAGATGTATTGATTGCTCAAACTCGTTCATCTCTTCTCTTGTAAGAACTCGGTCTAGAATGTGATGCTGCCTCTGTTGAAGTTTAAACAGATCTGCTGGTGTGAGCTTCCAATACCTTAATCGCGTTAAAAACTGGTAGTACTCTTCTTGATCAGGATCAGCACAGCTTTGGCGAAATGGCCTATCTAGCACAAATGCGGTTTCAAAAGATTTGTAAACATCTACTGCTTGTTGTAAATCATCTGACGGTTTCAAAACAAATTTTGTGTATAACAGACTGTCCCCTAAACATGAACACTGCAAGAAATCTCTGAAGGCTACTACTGTTCTTCCCCCAAAAGGCAAATTGGCTCTAGAAGAATCAACTAATCTTAAATATCTATCCACATAATGCAGAAGACGCAACCCAATTGTGGAAATTTCGTCTAACAGCAAAACTTCAACTTTACGGAATGCAATTTTATCTGCAACTGAAATTCCATTCACCAACTGATCCATTTAAGCTCCGTTATTATACGGTCTTATGCGAAAACATGAGTGCAGCGTTGTGCCCTTTATGTTGGAGGCACAACTCCTAAGAAAGCAACACGTTTTAAATGCAAACGATGGGTCTTAAACTTGTTTCTGCGATAGTATATGATGTATTGTTTTTAAAACCTGCGATTTGCCGCTGCCGGGAATTCCGCAGACAATAAGGCGTAAAGGATTCTGGTAAAACTGTTTATTATTCAATCCAATTTGAGTTCTTACTAAGTCGACTATACGTTTTTGCTTAGGAGACAGAAATGTATAAGGGACTTCTGGTGGAGCATAATACTGCATTATTGCGTTTTGTGTGATAATATTAAACTGTGTATTGTCATAAACTGAAAGATGTTCAGACGAGTTTGTTTTGTCTGATATAGCTGTACTTAAATCACATGCGCAATTGCAGTCAATATTATCTTTCGCTGAAAGACGTTTTGCGCGAAAACAAACTGAACACAAACAATGATTTAAATTAAATGCATAAAAATAAGATTTTGGAACAAGGGGTACGAAAGGAATTGAACTATTGTATCTTTCCGCCCCTGGCTGATTTGCTTCACGAAATAATGAAAGTGTCTTCTCCCCGTCTTTTGCAAATTTATCTGGGGTTTTTTTACATGCGCAACATTTTACGTGTCTACAGCAAAGTCTTTTAATTGGCTCTAAAGGCTCTCTCTCACTAGATTGACTTTGTTTTAACACTCGATCTGATGCAGTGAGCCATATAGCTTTATCTCTAGTATTGTTACAGAACAATCGCTGGATTTCAGTTGAAAGACCAACTATTTTAACATGACATGTTCTGCATGAAGTTCTTAGTTGTACTTGGCTATATGTATTTGTATTAAAGCGCGCGTTTAAGTGCCTATTAAAATACAGAGATTCATTAGGCCTAGACCATAAGCTTTTTTTAATTAAAAACGTTGCGCCGCAGTATTTACAATTTACAACTGCTAACATGTTAAAACAGTACAAAAAGATACAAACACATTATTTTTACTATTAAAGGTTGCATAAAAAATAATTTAAGCATAAAATTTGAATCTAGAAAACATATTAGGTTTCTAAAAAACCAAAGTAATATAAACGTAAGCTGTGGTCAAAGTCAAAGTTGTATTCGTAAATAATACTTTTATATTCGTGTATATTAAAAATAAGTTTATGAATTTATAATTCAAAACATTGAAGCGAGGCGTAGCTCAGCGAAACGAATTAACGTTTGCTTTTGTCGAAGTTGTAGTTGTATTCGGACAGAATACTTTTATATTCGTGTATACTGGATTTATGTTTATGAATTTATAATTCAAAACATCAAAGCGAGGCGTAGCTCAGCGAAACGAATTAACGTTTGCTTTTGTCGAAGACGTAGTTGTATTCGGACAGAATACTTTTATATTCGTGTATACTGGATTTATGTTTATGAATTTGTAATTCAAAACATTTACGAAGCGGAAGCGAAGCCGGAAGTCGAAGTCGTAGTTGTATTCGGACAGAATACTTTTATATTCGTGTATACTGGATTTATGTTTATGAATTTATAATTCAAAACATCGAAGCGAGGCGAAGCTCAGCGAAACAAATTAACGTTTGCTTTTGTCGAAGTCGTATTTGTATTCAGACAGAATACTTTTATATTCGTGTATACTGGATTTATGTTTATGAATTTGTAATTCAAAACATCGAAGCGAGGCGTAGCTTAGCGAAACGAATTAACGTTTGCTTTTGTCGAAGTCGTATTTGTAGTCGGACAGAATACTTTTATATTCGTGTATACTGGATTTATGTTTATGAATTTGTAATTCAAAACATCGAAGCAAGGCGTAGCTCATCGAAACGAATTAACGTTTGCTTTTGTCGAAGTCGTATTTGTATTCAGACAAAATACTTTTATATTCGTGTATACTGGATTTATGTTTACGAATTTGTAATTTAAAACATCGAAGCGAGGCGTAGCTCACTGAAACGAATTAACGTTTGCTTTTGTCGAAGTCGTAGTTGTATTCGGACAGAATACTTTTATATTCGTGTATACTGGACATATGTTTATGAATTTGTAATTCAAAACATTTACGAAGCGGAAGCGAAGCCGGAAGTCGTAGTCGTAGTTGTATTCAGACAGAATACTTTTATATTCGTGTATACTGGACATATGTTTATGAATTTGTAATTCAAAACATTTCGAAGCAAGACGTAGCTAAGCAATACAAATTAATGTTTGCTTTTGTCGAAGTCGTGGTCGTAGCAAAGCGGAGAGGTAGCAGTAGTGATCGTAGTCGTAGAAGTGGCCAACGAGTGACAATGTATTTCAGTTTGGAGTTTTCCTTTATACATTTTTGATCATGTGTGAGGGACAGTAGGGTTAAGAGTGACTTTGCTGGGGCACAGTATGGCAGTCCTTTGACACTTTACAGCTTTAAATTGCGTTGCAGTGTCTATAACATAGTCCCTTAATATTCTCCAGGTTTACTTGCAGAAGGCAAGGTTTACCTATTTTGGACCAATGAAATCATTGCACAAACCTCTCTTTTTTTATTATTACTGTAGTTGAGTGGCTTAAACTGTAAAAATATCCTGGAATGGTCTAGTTTATAAGAATTAAAAGCGTATAAAAGACGTTGGCAAATATTTTCTGTTCACTTTAATAAAAAGTCTTAACCTAAAAACATCTCCTAAATTGTCTGCCAATTTTACTACTGATATTTACGTGCAACTAGTACACTCTGTACACTGCTAGCAAAAGTTTTGTTTCAAACTAAATATTTAATTTTGACTCCACAAACATGGCAGGACCATCAAGCTACAATTCAAGCAGTTTGTTTTCGTCCACGTGTACAGACCTAAATTTGAATTTCCAAAATTGGGAATTTTTTACTCAGCCAGATTGCAAGCAAATTGGAAAAGATATTCGAGCAAGACTTGTGTTTGATCCAACCCAGCAAATTTAAATTTACCATTTTGGACGCAAGAACCCTGGAATTGCAAAGCATTCAAAAGTTGCATTTTCCTTATTTGAAAGCCGCAGTGTCTTGGATTGGGTGACTAATTTATTAGAAGAACACAAAAATCATCCTCTGCCTGGACGAAAACTCACTCAACTTTTGCCATACTTTGAAGGGAAAAGTGACTGCTTCATGGCAGAGGAGCCTAGATACCGACTTAAAAAGTTCAATTACTGGAAAACTCCTCATTTTGCATTGCGGTCTGTTCGTGTTCGATTCAGTTTCAGTTGGTTAACAGGCGAGTACAAGATGCTGATAAATGACAACGTCTCTCGCCATTACTCAAGCAAATTTCCAAATTACGGTGGTTCTATTTTGTCCTTTACTCTTTTGGATATGAACGAACTTGCTTAATACTTAACACAGCTTAACGCTACTCTGGATGGCGCTAACCAGCTAACAGTTTTGGACCCGCTAACTTTGACTGAGCAACCCAAGAAACGAAAGGCAGCAGCTGAGGCGTTGTTGCCCCAAGAGATGCAAACAGAAGGAGAAGAGGCTGCTGGAAATTGCGAAGCTACTCAGCAAGACAACAAAAAGTTACGTTGCAATGAAGACAAACAGCATCACCCAAATGAAAGTACTGCTACTGTTTCTATTGATCCCAGTTTCTGGCAAGAAATCTTTTCTGGATTCCCCCCATCTCCCACATCGTCTTTGGATTGCCACACCGGTGTCACAGACGATTCAGACATTGCAACACCTGCGGAATCTGACCAAGACTCTTGCTTTGACTGCGACGCAGACGACGAAGACGACAACAACAACAGCTATTAGTTTTGGTGTCTTCAAATTTTAAGAAAAAGTGCAAATTTTGTATGTGTAAATATTTGTAACTTAAACTAAGTTCCAAGAAAACGAAAATACTGAAAACATATTTCTTAGTGTGATTATTTCTTGTGTCTAAAATTATATTTAAAATTGTGTGTTGAAATAATAATTTATGTTAGTCCTAATTACTTGTGAAATTGCTATATTAATTTTTTATAATTTTAAACATTATTTTTTAATGTCTTATCTGGTTTGTAAATATTAGGTGAAGTATTATTGTTCTATTTTATTTTTCAAAATATTATAAGTTGTCAGAATATAATTAACTGTATGATCATAGTGGTAGAATAGAAACATGTGTATATAGTTTTTAATGCTTGTAGCAGAAATGAAAAATACTAGTTTGACTGTAAAAACTTTTGATATTAACTTAGAATACATGAAATTTGCAACGTGCGTATAAAAAGGTTTGTATTGGTTTAAAAAAACATTGAAAAAATAAAAATGTACATATGTAAATTGTAAATGTGTGCTGTTGAATCAAAACGACTGCTATGTATTATTACAAGCAAGATTTAAAGTTATTATTCACGAACAACGCCACACTTAGCATTCAATGTACATAAAAACATAGCAAATGCATAGAAAAGACAATTTATAATAATAGGAACTGGAAAAATAAAAGTAGGAATAGTTGCAGAATTTATAAAAAAATTATTTAGAAATTCCATAGTTTTATACAGATTTACACACAAACCACAAATTAATGATATTTTCATATGATAGTTTTATGTAATTAATTCCGCATTGCCTAGCACAATGACAATCTCGAAACAGATTTGAAATATTGCATTTAGTTCAAAAGATACATATGAAAACCGAAATATCGGTTTTACCCGGGTAGTATTTTTTGCACAGTATTGTTGTTTTTTCAGACTGTAGCTACAAGTAAGATCTATCAGATGGCGCTAGCCGCATCTCTCTACGTCAACTGGTTCTCGAGCAATATAGATTAAGGCAATACATAGTGTGCACCGGTCGGATCGGTTTGTCCGGCCTGTCCGATCCGGTTTTTATTTTTTCGAATTTTCAAATTCTGTTTTTGCAGACGGCAAGCCTGCAAGCTTAAACTATCAATAAAAAATAGTCCGTCCGAAAAAAAAATTTAAATACCCTAAAATTTACTCTTAAAATAACCTTAAAATTTTTGCGCGAAAATCACAAAAATGACTATGCCATAAAAGAGCCCATGCTCAATAACGTCTAAATATCGGGTTTAATATAAAAAATTCGTTTAGCAACATTGATTTAACAAGCAGGTTATAAAAAGTAGATCTCAATAGGGTATACCCAAAATCTTTATTATTGCGTATTTTTAAAATGTTTTTTGATATTTAGGGTTACAAAAATCAGAAAAGCATATTGGCGTTGAAAAAATTGAATTCGCCCTATAAACAAAAAAGTGATTTTTTTCTAGAGCGAAAATTAAAAATTCGTTTTGCACATAAGAAAACCCATATTTTGTTGAGTCTAAATATCGCGTTGAAACTAAAAATTTCTATTGGCAACACAAAAAATTTTGAAACTTTTGGGAGCACGCTCTGCACGTCTAATTACATAGCCCCTGGTAGGTCACATGTCCAAAAGCTCAATTTCGTATTTTTGTAATATTCGCATAAGAACACATGGTGTATACATATGCATTTCTGTTGAGTGTAGTTTGCATGCTTATCTATACTAAGTATACAAAGTTCTAACTACCATTGTCAATTATTTGTCAAAATGCATTAAATTTATTCAATATTCAAAGAGTATAGAAGCGTAGTCTGCCGTAGAAGCATATAGTACGTAGCAAAGTGTAAATGTTTGCATTTGTAACATAACAAGATGCACAAAGCATTAAGTAGAATTTTAATAGTCGTAGTGCAACGTACATATGTAAACGTGTATTAGATATATGCGTAGTGT
Source organism: Dicyrtomina minuta (assembly GCA_949802685.1). Lineage (NCBI taxonomy): Eukaryota > Metazoa > Arthropoda > Collembola > Symphypleona > Dicyrtomidae > Dicyrtomina > Dicyrtomina minuta. Next base: position 267,029 of record CATKUY010000353.1, read on the forward strand.
AGTAAAGCACAATATGTTGTACATCAAGCAGTGCGTAGCGAAGTGTAAATAGTTGCATTTGTAACATGACATGATGCATTCAATAACAACACCAATTCTCTATTTCAGAGTTTTGGTTGTTAATGTATTATATTTGGGTAGACGTAGCGAAGAGTTTTATAATATCGAATAGATATTATTATGCGAGTAGTAAAGTATAAAATATTATACATCGAGTTATTCGTAGCGGAGAGTTTATAATATCGAATAGATATTATTATGCGAGTAGTAAAGTATAAAATATTATACCATTCGTAGTTGTATTCAGACAGAATACTTTTATATTCGTGTATACTGGATTTATGTTTATGAATTTATAATTCAAAACATCGAAGCGAGGCGTAGCTCAGCGAAACGAATTAACGTTTGCTTTTGTCGAAGTTGTAGTTGTATTCGGACAGAATACTTTATTATTCGTGTATACTGGATTTATGTTTATGAATTTATGATTCAAAACATCGAAGCGACGCGTAGCTCAGCGAAACGAATTAACGTTTGCTTTTGTAGAAGTTGTAGTTGTATTCGGACAGAATACTTTATTATTCGTGTATACTGGATTTATGTTTATGAATTTATAATTCAAAACATTTACGAAGCGGAAGCGAAGCCGGAAGCGAAGCCGGATGTCGACGTGTGAGCCGATACCGATGCAATTCGTATGTACGATTGCTTTAGTCGGAGTCGTTGTCGTAGCGAAGCGAAGCGGAGCGAAGAGTTCGGAGCGAAGTGTTCGGAGCGAAGATGGTTCATTTCTGAACAAACTGTAAAAGGTTTACATCCGTTATATACTATTTCTGTCATTTGAAACAGTCGGGAGGAGGACGGGTGGGATTGTTATGGCTACATCACACTGTATGATTAACCATGCAGCCCCTTTACAGTACTGTTACTACTGCCCGGGTCCGTTTTTCCCCCCTTGCCTTCAGTTCACTACTGAATACCGTTACTCAAGTCATACAGACAACCCTGTTCACTGTTACATACATTGGGCTCAAGTCCCTATATAGGTACCTATGTATATGCCTACCTACCTACATCCCACACAAAGCCCACATTACTACTGACAGCATACGACACAATGCAAATACTCATTGACCAGTACCTACCCATTACGTATATACCATATACCTACTACTTACCTACTACTTACAATGTCCGTATTTAATTCATTTATTTTTTATTCATTTTATTTCCCTCAATTTCTGTCCATTCCTCCCTCACTGTTCCAAGCGCAGCATATAATACAAGGCAGACTGCCGTTTAAAGCACCTACCTACCTACACAAGCTCTGATAATATTTTTATTATAATATTATATTATTACATAGATGCCTGCATATATCAATGCAAGTCCATGTATAATCTCCCATCCAATGCCATCCTATCATATACGCATGTCTCCTCTCCCTTTCCCCTCCTTAATATATACGTCACACTACCCGCCAGCTACCACCGCCATTCCTCGTCTGCATTCCCAGGCACCCGCCGTACATAATCCTCCTGTCCAAGCGCCCTGCCACACTCCCGTCAAATTCCCATACGCGGCCACCTGCCCTCAATTTCCTCATTTCCTGCCATTCTTTCCTCGCTTCCCATGCTCAGCATACAACACAAGGCAAATTGCCAGTCATTGGGAGCTACCTACCTACTACCTATGTACGTACCTCCTCACACGGATGAATTAATTATTATATTGCATTAATGACTGCACACAATGCCAGTCCATGTCACCCAATGCATCTCATTATATCTGTCCTCTCGTTCCCATCATATCTTCCCGTTCATTCCCGTTTTCATTCCTTCCATATCTGCCCATATTCCTTCCCATATACCTTCCCGGATACCTTCCCAAAAAATCGGTCTTTCTCACTCCCAACACCCAAACTCACCCCACCAACCCCAAAACACTCCTATGCCACAACCTAGTAGCCATCTCCACAACTCTCCCAGTAGTCATGAGTTTAATTTTGAATTGCTTATTGCATTTATGCATACATATTACATTCGTATACATCGTACATAAACGTTTGATGATCATTGTGTGTGCCCATTTGCAGAAGAGAGCATATTTATTTATTGCAAAAATATTTCACTTACTTCATGCACTTCCAATTTAATTATATATTGTCTAAATTTAAAAATTTCAGGACTGGCCTGGGCACTCGGGCACAACCCTTACGCCACTGGAAAAAATATTAATCGGATCGGTAAGTATCGAAAAATTTAGGAACGTTTACGTTGGGGGCTGAAGTAGCGGGAACCTCAGATGCAGGAACTAAAAATAAGATAAATAAAATCCGTTCTTCAAACTATTGCAAGTAATAAGAAATTGTATCAACGCTAAACAGCGTAGCTTCAAGTGTAAGGTTGCTGTAAGTGTCGATTACCAGGACATATTATTTTGCTGGTTAAGTTTATGAAAGGACAATTTGAAACTTACTGAATGAAGTACACTCCAAAAAATATTATCGCCGCGGCTGAATTCGTAATTTTGTTTACATGAATCTCTATTGCGGCACCTGCGGCTGCGGCTGTATCATCCCCAAAATTGCCTCCGTTGCAAAGATTTTTTGTGCAAGAACAGTATCTAATGACTTTGTAACCGGCATACTTTGGATGGTACTGGGCTGTTTCGGCTTCATCCATACACTTAAATGTAGCTGTTCCTTTGCCATAGAATACACTAGAGCAAGTTCTTACATACACTTTGTTAACATTTTGATCAACTTGAAGCTGAGAGCAGTATTCTGAAATACCAGTGCATTTTTTGGTTGCAGTACACGGCGTTTTCGAATTTACAGGTGTTGAGCAATCATAGCATTCTATTGAACTTCGTGTTTCTATACAATTTCAAAAATGTTTTAGGATGCTTCATTTCAGAAAGTTTACAGTATAATTTTAGTCCTACAATCATTACTAATAAATATTATAAAAAATGGTCTACCAATTTTGCTATTATTTGTAAATAGATCTTTGTCAAGCTCGTTGAAATGTTAGCCTATCAACATAAGGGTGTTCTTTGATAAGTCATGCCCAACTTCGGTAAGTCGTGCCCCATTTCACTTTAGTAAGTCATGCCCCATTTCACTTCGGTAAGTCATGCCCGACTTCGGTGAGTCATGCCCCAATATTTTTCGTTTTTTAAAACACTGAACCAGTTGTACATTTCAGTGAATACTGTGTCGTATAAATGACGTAATTTATTTAAAGAATTTAAAAATCTCATTTTGCAATTCTGAACACCTGGGCATGACTTACCGAAGTGGGGCATGACTTTCCGAAGTGAAATGGAGCATGACTTACCGAAGCTGGGCATGACAATTTAAAAAAAGTTTCAATGGCAACAATTCGAGTTGCACTGGAGAAGCAACGTAATTAAAATAGTAACAAATAAAATTGATTTAAAGATTTGAAAATAAAAACCTGTTATTTATTTCCAAAATTATTTAAAATTATTACGCGTTTGTCTGTAATCTAACTCATACTTACAAACTCGTCCAATAGTTTTGAAGTACTTGAAATCAAAACTTGATAGAAACTCGATAAACAATCGCATGTACTTGTTTTTAATTATCGAGTTTTCGAGTAGTTTAGATTCAATTTATCCTATAGTTAAATGGTCATACACGTCCTACTCGACCGATTTTGAAGAAAATATATATGACTTTGTAGACCTTGAAAATAGAAAAATCTTTTTTCTTTTTTCACTTCATATGACATACGACACTTTTTACGGCGATTTTTTGAAAAGTATTTTCTGAAACATTCAAAAACTGTTGCAAAATCACTGAGCTTGAACCAAATTAGGTTCTGATAAGTGTATCCTAATTAGAACCTAATTTATTACTCATCTTCTTACTATTTAGCTTTTTTTTTACCTCCAGCCTAAGGAACATGTTATAGAAGGATTTAAAAAAACGACGTTATAAAATTGCTTTTAAACTAATGAGGTATTACGCTGAAATTTAACATAATTAGATTCCGGTAGTGGGGTTTCTTTGGTAAGTCATGCCCAACTTCCTCAAAGACTATCTCTAATGCCCCTCAGAGTGATTGGATTCGTTCTCCCATTCCTCTAGGATTCGGTCCTCTTCGCTCTGAAGGACCGGGCCTCTGCTTTCGTCATCACTACTTTCGCCAAGGAGGACCTTATACAAACTCATTCTGCGCAAGAATGATGACGCCATTATTATTACATCATTACATTATCCCTGTTAAAAGGGAAAACCGCCTAAACGGGACAGATTTGAAGTTTTTGGTTGGCCAGCCTATGATTCAATGTTAAAATTGTCCGGTTATAGGGGAACCGCTAAAAGGGATTATCCGGTTAAAAGGGACTTTTTTTTAACCATTTTTGGTTTATTTGGTCACTTAAAAGGGATTTTTGCGAAAAATAGTAGTAATAACAGACAGACAGACAAATCATACAGAGCCGAATAAGTGAAGCACTACTGTTTTTGACAACTTAACTGCACTCATCTTATCTCTTATCTGAACATTTACATTATCTAAGTAGGTCGTAGTATTTATAGCTTATAAAGCTTTCTTGGCTGTCAGTTGTTAGTTGTACTTTTGACTTTGACTCTTACCTGCACTGGTTCCAGTTCTTCTGAGTTGGCTAGGCATGATGTTGAAGCGGAAAAGAAACTCGTTAAGTACGGAACAAAAATACGAAATCGTGCAAAAGTTAAAAACCCACAAACAAATTGAAATAATAAAAGAGACAGGTTTAAGGTTTTCTCAGTGTAATAAGTAGAATCAAGCAAGAAAGTGAAAAAATTACAGACTCATGGTTGAAAGGAGCAAGTGTAAAAAAACAAAAAGTGTGCACCCGACCGGATGTTGATAAAGCGTTGTTAGAATGGTTTACTCAGAAAAGACTTCAAAATGCGAACGTGTGTGGACCCGTTCTTCAGTTAAAGGCTACACAGTTCGCTACATTGCTTAATAAAAATGACACTTGGAAGTGCAACTACAGCTGGATTGTACGATTTGGAGCACGACACAACATTTCATGGAAAGGCTGAATCTAAAAATCTGAATTTTTTTGAACATAATAACTGCTTAAAAGGGAAATCCCTTGAATGGTTAAAAGGGAATTCGGTTATAAGGGACAGATTTGGTCGGTCCCGCGGAATCCCTTTTAAACGAACTTCACTGTATACTATTTTATATGTAACTTATTCTTTGTATGCTTATTGTTTAGTCGGCGCGAGCAAAGCGTTCAAGCAACCTTTTAACCTCTGTACCTCCGCTTGTAAGTCCAGAAACGAATTTTGGGCATTTTCATGTTCATGCATGAAAGGGTTTTGTGATACCTGTGCAATTGGGTACCTGGCTGTCTCGCCCAAATACGTAATTCTAGGGATCTGTTCCCTTGCTGACCTTCTCACAATCGGGCCGTCTCCCTGAGGAGCCGTCTCGGTTGTGAGAAGCTCTGGCTTACGCAGATTCTTTCTGTGGTCTTTCCGTAAAGTAATTTCAATTGGAGCTCGATAGATATGTGATATCGGGCATAATATTCCTTCCTCTTTCCTATTTTGCTGTGTCCTTTCAGGATTATTCTTTCGTGAGGTATGTGGTACTTTGCCTATATTTTCATCGATTTCGATGCTTATTTGTTTTCTTGAGTTGTCTAACTCACCGTTCCCTTCTCCCCCCGGAAAGGTGGAATTCCTATTCCACGACAATAGGTTAGAACCTGCAATTCTTTTCTCTTGTTTACCGTAAATTGTATGAGCATAGCCAGATGGAACCGCTGCAAATGTCTTTGGATCTGGCATAAGTGCGGGTATTTGATGGGTTGCTACCGGGATGGTCGTCCCCCTTTTCATATTACCTCAGCGGGTACAACTCTGAATTTCTGCCGTTATAAGCGGGCCCATATTAAAAAAATGGTAGTCTTCCTTAAAGACTGTATATAATTTCTCAATACCATAATGAAATTTTTGATGTAGAAATCAAATAAAATGAACGGCTAATTTGTATGGTATGACTTTAACATATGGGATACTCAATGGCTCGACTGATATGCGTTCCAAAATGTTCTCCCTATTTGCCCTAGAATTTCCGTAGGATTTACTACGCTTGTGCGATGGTTTGTCCTTATCATCTTTTAATGTTTGGATCATGCTAGCTGTCTTTGCCTCTTTCATTTGAGCCTCGCTAAATTAACAAGGTTTGCTTTCAACATCATACGTCGCTGAATAAAATCTATTTCCTTTCTATTCCTTGATACTCCTTTAATTATCCTGCAAGAAAAACTCATCTCCCGGTCGGGGTAGTTTCTCGGTGATACTTGTAAATTTTCAGGTATTTGTACGGGTTTTTCCGCGATCACGAATATTTTAATATCAAATTCATGTAATTTGAGATTCAACCGTAATAAACGTGGAGGTAGATCTGACATTTTCAGTATTGATGGGAGTGCCATGTTATCTGTGTAAACATGTACAACTCTCCCGTCTGTGAAATTACGGAAATTTCGAAATGCTTGGATCAGTGCCATACACTCGATTTCCAAGGATGTGTAGACTTTGCTTGTCGTCACTAGACAATACGAATAACGCGAAATTTGACGTCTAATACCTTTATTGTTTTGTATTAATATTGCAACAACATTATTTTCTCGAATTTGATACCATATTTCCAGTGCAAGAACATGGTCTGGTAGCGCAGTATTTGGGGCTGTAACGATTCGATGTTTTAGTTCATCGAAGGCAGCCCGACATTCAAATGTCATTTCAAATGGAGTAGTACTTTGTAGACGCTGATATAATGGTAGTATCAACTGAGAATAACCCGGTACCGTACGATGATAGTGGTCGGTTAACACCACAAATTTATACAATTCCTCTACAGTAGTAGGATATTTAAAGGAAATGATTGATTTGATTCGCTCTGCATCCTGTTCTTTCCAGTACTGATTTATGACTTCCTCAAAGTCCTTTTCTTTATCTACGAATTGAATTGGGACATGTAACATTTGTGTCCCACAAGTTCTATCTATTTTATATAAGGTATCCTTAATATTACTGAAATCAAATGGTTTATGTGACTCTGCCAGATCCAATTTACATGAATATCCGCCCATCGGTTTGGGTGCATTTTCCCATATAGAAGCTATACTCTGAGAATGTACATTAGTACTTATGGTCTCAGCAGGTTCTGACTTCTGCGTTAATACATTTAAACGCCTTGGTATTTGAGCTTCTAGACTGATATAATTACCAATATTATCCTGCCTTGCTAAATTACTGGGCTTATAACCCCGATTGAGTAACGTAGCGATACCTTTTCCTTCTTTTATGTAGATTTTTGCTGAGAGGAGCATTAAATTAATTCTGGGTAATAACTCAAAATTTGGTGAAATTACAATATCACCCGTTAATTCCTTATTGTCAGTGAGTATTCTCACTGTTATTTCTCCTCTCCCAGGTACGTGTACTGCTGTGTCAGTAGACAATATGCATAACTCTTCTTTCTTACTTTCGATCCGTAGATCCATTAATTTTGGAATATCATTACTCGAAGAACCAGAAGGACTCTCTTTCATTGACTCATCAGATGTGGGGCTATCGGGCAATGATGGTAAGGTGTGGGGTATATGCCGTGCTTGTGCTTGCACACGCTCCTTAAACAATTGTTTTGTTGTTTTCGTGAATGTTATTAACCCAGACCTACAGTCGATCGCTGCCCCATAATTTTCCAACAAATCCATGCCAAATACGACATCTTCCTAAATACCTTCAATTACCACGAATTCCCAACTTATCCATTCATTTAGTTCCTCTATAAGGAATGGTATCCTTACTTTCTTGCTTGCATTTAATTTCGGATGGGGTAGAACCATAAAATCTACCGGTTTGGATTCACACTTTATTACTTAAGGTGTGATCCCTAATAATTTAACTAAATTTGGGCTGACTGTACAAACAGTCGCTCCTGTATCTGTAAGTACAGGCAATTCCATAATTCCGCCGAAGAAAGTACGAAACGAAAGGATTCGTTTGACTTCCCTCCGTCCCTTATCATTCTTTACTAAGAATGGCGTATGATTAGTGGGCATTACTCTTGATGCACTAGCTTGTACCACCCCATGGGTGCGTTCGTATTGATCCATATAATTATTTAAGTCTACATTCTCAGTATCACTACTAAGTGATGTTGCATTTGGACTGTCCTTCTTGTTCGTTTCAGTTTCAGTAGAAACTGCGTTATTCACTAATTCGGGAATATCTGAGTCACTAGACTCCTGTAATTTAAAAATCCGTAATTTTATTCTTTTACCGCCGGGCAAACTACCTAAGCCCGGCCATACCCGTTTAAAGGAACCTGAGATTGGTTTTGTGACATGCGGGCCTGTATTTGTTCCAAAGTTGGTTGGTTGGAACCACTCTGAACTGGAAAATTTTGATTGAATCCATTCTCATTATTGTGCTCCAGCTGTATGGCTGGATAATTATTTCTTGAAGCTGTCCCTTTGCTGATTATGATCAGCCAATTGCATCTGCCTCATAGGCTGTACATACCCTTGGTTATGATCCTGAATATTATAAGTCTGGGGTTGGTTGTAGTAACCACCATTCCCCCCTTGATTGTATCCATTTCCGTTATTATTGTAACGATTATTATTTCCGTTACCATTACATCTATAACCTCTATTTCCATTAAATCTACCATTTCTCCTTTCCCTTATTTGCTGAGCAGGTTGGCGGGGTAGATTGTAACCATTGGCTTTTGCCCATCCACCAGCATGTGGAGGCAAAGGAATACCCTGCTTGGCCATAGCTTGCCAACAATCTATTATGAAATGGCTGGTCGCTTCACATTCGTAACATGTGGGTTGCCCGTTTCGTACACTATTCTGCTTAACTTTATCGTTTTATCTACCAGGGTCAGCCCCCTGTCTGACTTGACCTCCATTGGGTTGATTCCCATTTCGATTTCCATTATTTTGTGGATTACCATTCATACCTCTAATATATATGGGCTTTTCCTGTGCCCCATCAAAAACTTCCTGCACTGGGTTGGTCAACAAATTATTCGTATGTCGCGAGATGTGGCGATTGAGAACCTTGGTAAAGTTATCAATGTCGCTCACTGACATCATCGGAGTCCGAAGCCAGTCCGGAAGTCCGTTGAGCAATTGTACTATTTTACCCTCTTCGTTCATGTTTGGATCAATTTGCGTTACACATTGTAACCGCCGATTAACATACTCATTTCCACTCAATTTATTGTTGTATACGTTCGAAGTGAGTTCAGCAGCTGCCTTGCTACTCTTATATGCACGATCGAATTTAATTTCGAGTGCCTGATAAATCTTAGGAGTTGTAGCTTTGTGCTCATTCTCCTTAGCAGTCGCATCGGCGATACTACTAAACATTGCAATGAAACGTGGCTTCTCTATATTCTACCAAGCATTAGCGGTGCCGGTAAATACTTTATCAAATGCAATGTAAACTTTCTCAGGAAATATAATTTTTCTGCGGACTAATTCCGCCTTAAATTCCTCGACCCAACCTCGAGCTTCTTTATCTTCACTGTAAGTGGCGATTCCTGACATTAGTTTTTCCTCCGAAATAACTTTTTGTTGGTCTTTATTAAGACCGTGTTTGCCTGCTAGTAGAGGTTCTAGCAGGTTTTTGAGAGTATCCGCGTCCATCGACATATTTTCTATTCTCTTATTAACTTTATCAATATAATGGAAATGGAAAGGTAAGAAGACCCAACTCTGTGGTGGTTCCCACAAACTAACTTGTTGATAAACTTCTTTATACTTTCTATCATCTTCCTCGTATTCTTGGACTTCGTCGTCCCAAGATAATTCTAGCTTTTCTGGAGTTATATTGATATCCAATCCTTTGAATTCAGGAGATTGTATTTCCGATCCTAATGTAATATCGTTGCCTCCTATGAAAGAGTCTGTAGTTTCCGGATCCTCTTTTCCTTTACCTAACACTTGTACTACTATAGTCTTTTCTATTTCTGATGAAGTTGGCTGAGGATCGATTTTATCGCCTTTGCCCTGCGGTTCCAGTTTCCCGAAAATTTTGGAATTCCGTAGAGTTCCCAAATATCCGTATTTTATGTTAAGCTCCTAATAAGGAGTGACTCTGTACTAGTAAGTACTTCTATAGCTATTAATGACACTAAATGGTTTTTTGGAGTGTTTTCCCTTTTAAATCAAAATCTCACAATTTTTCGAAATTAAAAATTAATCAACGTTGTGTTGAGGACCAGTAGGTTCACTCAACTTATTTCCTTCTAAATATCGTAGTTAATATATCGTAGTTACTCGGCAGTAGCCTTTCGAAGTAGTAGTTGATGACTAACTTCGCTTTTAATTCACTTTCCTCAAAATTACTTTTATTTCCTATTCCTTTACTGTGTACTATGATGCTGTAGCATTAGGCGTTCTCATGTACCTAAGTCTGTATCTTATTTTATGTTAAATGTAAAATTCGCTATTTAATTTTATGGACCCGAATGAATTATCAATTTGACTGTATATCTGTATAATTTATTCTGGTACGGCGTGGTCGGTTCCTCGTGGCAATTTGAGGAATTCGAAAATGGCTGACTATTTTATCTCTTATTTAAAAGCAAAGAATTTATTTCCTATTTCCTTATTGATCTGCAGTAGTAACTGCCTTTTATCTAAATACGTGGTAAAGCAATGCCCACATTAACGTTAGCAGTGTGAACCCAATGCGTATCCTCTTTAGGGATCCGTATTAGTTTATGCTTCTTTTGATAATCGAAAACTCAAGTCTGGAAGCTACTTCTAAAGCTTTCAGGCCTTGACTGTACCTTCACAAAATTCAATTTAAATTTTAACCTTGAAAATGATTTGAATGTTTATAAATTTAATGTTTACTCGTATTATTAATTCAACTAATGGTGGATGTATATTATGCTTATGCCATGTGAATTGGACGGGGGTACATATATATCATAACTCAATAAAATCTTCTTTCCTTTACACCGTTGTGTCCTTTAGTAAAATCACTTCAGGCTAGTAAGCCGTCAACCAGGTAGTAACTCAAAATCTAGAAATTAATCAATATTTTATTGATCATCAACTAATTCAAAACCAAATCGTAATCAGTTATTTTGTCTATTTTGTACTATTCGTATTCTTAATTTGTATATTAATACAATAACCAAAATCACAATTAAACACAAAATATCGTAACTAGTGGTGTTCACTATCAGTATCATTGGCGCAATCCTGCACTCCTTTCGTTTAATCTATATACTAGAATTTTACTATAAACGTAGATTGAAATCAAAATCTAAAATATCCAAAATGCAATTGAAATATCCGTGTCGGATAAAAACAGAAATATCCACATAAATAAATTCTATTTATGTCTACAATTGATTAACTCTTTGACGGAATAATTGTACCATATATCTTCTATATACGTATAATGAAATCAAAATCAAAAATATAACGAATATTACTTGACTGTCTAACTTGGATAAACTAAGTATTATAATCATGGAACTATTTTATTTTTCCCCTTTATGTACCACTGTATAGTAGGTAGTACTTACTTATTGAAAATCTAGCGCCTAGTAGGAGGTTTATGGATGAAGATGCTATCCTCCTATAATAGGAATGTATTCTGTCTTTTCTATTTTAAGACTTCTTTAGGACCTGAAAGTATCCGGACCGTCAATTTCACCGAATGGTTTCGTAACCGAGGATCCTCTCGTAAGGTATACGAACTATCAATTTAAAATTTTATTCAACCTATTAGTTACCATGAGTTTGTTTCAATCTGTATATCGTCTTGTTTTACTATTATACTTAAGCTTCGCATCTACTTTTGGTCTAATCAACTATTAGTTACCATGAATGTATTTATCTTCAATTACTTCTTTATATTTTACTATTATGTCTTAAACTGCGCATCTACTTTGGTCTCGTGGACTAGTAGTCGCCAGGAAATCAAAAATATTTATTTTTGTAGTATCTCAAAAGTATTTACTTTCATAAAATCAAAACTGTTATTTCTCAATAATCTTGGGTAGGTAATAACCTCCGAATCAAAATGTATATTTTCCACAAAATCAAATAGGTAATAACCTTCAAAATCAAATTGTATATTTTCACAAAATCAAATAGGTAATACCCTTCAAAATCAAAATGTATATTTTCCACAAAATCAAATAGGTAGTAACCTTCAAAATCAAAAATGTATATTTTTCCAAAATCAAATAGGTAGTAACCTTCAAAATCAAAAATGTATATTTTTCCAAAATCAAACAGGTAGTAACCTTCAAAATTCAAAAATGTTTCTTTTCTCAAACTATCCGTATAGGTAATAACCTCAACTATAAATGTCTATTTTGATCATAAATTATATCTTTATATATTTTGGTTTAATTACCAAAATTCTTCTAATGATTGCTTTCTTTTCCTTTCAGGCTGCTTATGATAGTCAATGACTTTGACTGGATCCAGTAGGACTCCGTCTTCAAATATTTCTTTTGGATTACCGAGCAATAAATCTTTGGCTCGTAGCCGTCACTTCGTAAGTGAATATCTGGGTAACTTCTAACAGTATACCATCAGTAACTGTCTTTTCTTTTACTATAGGCAGTGCTATTTATTGAAAGTTGCCTTTACTCAACATTGGGCATTATTACTTGCCATCTTTTTCATAAATATTATTTTTCAACTTTTCATTTATTTCAACATATGAATAATTCTTACAAATTCTTTATTTTCTTTCAGGTGAAGCTGCGCTTCTATTTACTTACTTAGTAATCAACAATAGATGGTGGACTTCGTTTAAATCCCCTTTATTTCCTCAGAATATTTCTTATATTTCTCAAAATCAATTTTCGGAGCGTTTCCGTATGTCATCAATTGGACGTCTATCAAAAGCCAACGAGTACGTTGCTCAGTGCCACAGTATGGTCACTAAAATAAACAATTATTTTTCTATTACTTCTTTTGCTTCGTGAGCTTCTCTATTTTATTTCATTAACCTTTATTTTTCTCTTATACAAATGACACTTAAAATTACTTTATATGAATATGCTTAATTATGATGCGTGATTTTACTTATAGTTGCAGAATCAAAACTTTGATCAACTGTTGCGAGTTGATGTGTGTGATCAATTTTCGGGCGCCCCTCAACACGCGAAAATTTTCACTTATGGATTTTAACCTACAACGTGGATGACTGAATACCAAAAGCCTGGGTACAGATCCCCAGCACTTGCAGGTATGAAGTCGGAGTTAAATTCTCCGCAATATATATTTTACTCACTTTTAGAAATTACCAATTTAAATCCAGGTTGAATTCCTGGTATTTAATACAACATGAAATGAAATAAAGCCCAGGTCAGATCCCTGGCTGAGGAAATCAATTGATTTCCTATAAGGTGTAGTAGTAAGTACTACTACAGTTAACTTGCGCATCTACTCTTGGCCAAATCAAAAATCGACGTTGACCCTACTTTATGAAAATTATTTTTAGTTTAGAAACTAATGAGCTGAAAATTACGAAACCTTTTGAATCAGCTGCTGCTGACTTTAATACATCGAATAATAACTAACAACAAATATTTTAAAGCCCTGGTATGGAATTTTAGGCAGTTTTATGTGATAAATTGAACTTCACTTTTGATCAAGGTAAAAACATATAATGAAATGAATTTAAATTAATAAAGTCCAGACTCAGTCCAGTCTGGCTCTGAATTTAATAACGAAAAAACGAAACTCTGGGTGTGGTACTCAAAGCAATCAACGAAATTTGAAACTTATAAATTGGAAAATGAAAACTATTCGTAAAAGCCCTAAACTGGTCTCAGGCAAAATATAATTTCGAAAAACAAAACTGATAATTCAGACTTAACACTTTTTGAAAGTCTAGAGCTGGTCCTAGCACTATTTATACTAAAAACTATTGATTTGAATTTTTTAGATCTATTATCCAGCAGTAAACACTCTATAAGATGGCACGTAATGAAGGGATGACCCCTCATAACAGAGCGTGCATAATAAAATCTGATTCCTATGCTTAGTAAACGGCCGCCTCGTGGCACCGTATGATTTGTACGTACTGATTTATGAATTTACCTTTTCGATGATTTTCCACAGACACAATGTACACAATATCGAAGAAGACACACTGTAACCGAAATGAGTTTCCAATCTGTACTAGATAGGAAACTTATGAGGTTTCCTGCTAACTTTTGTGAAGCATTTCTATACTGATTAAGCTGACTGGCAAATGGAAATTTCAACGCTATATTTTCATTTGATTAATCGGTAATTCTGATTTTATAAACAATCAATGTTTGCTGATTCTATTGCTAACACTTTTGAGTAGTAATTTACTGTCTATGATGTATTAATAAGGCTTACAAACTTCCAACTTGTGGACAACTGAAAAATGGCTGCCTGGCAACAGGCGGCATGGTTCGCTATATGTTCTTATGGGCCTAAAATGAAATTTTGATTTTCTCTTATATTTTCCACAGTTTTCAACTTAAAATTATGAAACTTGGACTATTAGAAAGACTGTTCAATGGTCTTTCCAAAAGTATCTACTTTGGAATTACTTTCTTAATGGAAAACAACGAAAATGTCAGTTGTCACTGACGACTACTTATACTTATGAATGGCTGGCGCTTGCGGCTTATGGTTCTACTGTATGGCGGTATACGTGATCTACCTACCTACAATTTTTATACTTATTTTTGCTTCGTAAAGCCAATTTTTTTTTTCAAAATATGAACCAAAATTTGGGCGTTCTGATATGACAATAAACTTACAATTATGCAACACAATAAATGAATATTTTTATACTTTTCTGTACCTTTTAATGGCTGATTTCAGCTTGCTTCTGGACTGTCGGCTCCGCGTAGGATGACGATCAGTTTTTCTTCTATTTTGGGATTCTAAGATTTCCGAAATATCGGCAATATTGACTCTTTTATTTTCTCGTATATTCGAGCTATTTTCTTCTTATTATTGACCTTGTCTTTTCTCAAAAATATGAGCAAATTAAACATTTTTATTTTGACTTCTGAATTTTCTCAAGTATGAGCAATATTTTCTTTCTTCTGTTAGGCCGGTCCCAGTAGGCGATCCGCAGCTCCAATTTTATACGTCTGCTCAGCTCAAGCTCTGGATGAAGATTCTTTTGTGCTGGCTTTCTCGTCCCGTGGACGCTATAATTTCCCTCTCTTTCATCAACGGCTATATGGGGCGTTTCCTGGGTCAGTGTGGTTTAGCTGTGAAGCGTCAGTCCCTACATCTGCCCTTCACTTAACATGGATTCGGTGTGGCTTAGCTTGGAAGCACCAGTTCCTACTACCGTCCTTTACTTTCTCTTTTCCAAAAATGCTCCGCTACTATTAAGTAAGCGTCAACTAACCATTAGGTTTCAATGCAACTTTATGATGCCATGCGGCTCCAATGCTTTAGCACAGTAAATTATGGGCCCAAGAGTTTTGGTTCACCTAATCACCGCTATCTTAACGCTAACGCAACTAAATGTTACTATTTTACTTTTTAATTATACTTAACTAATTTTCGGGGGTATGTATGTACATACCCCGCACCTTATTGATAGTGACTTTAATGCAGGTCTTCGCGAATCCGAATCGGGAAGCGGGCTGAGTCTACTGGCAGAGGGGTTCTACAGTAACTTAAGACCAAGCCCGAGTGATATAAAATTATATGCACTTTTAAATGGAGGATTTGGGCAACACAGAGAATAAAGCACAAGCTATATGATATGATGCGGGTGACGGTGGAGGGCCGGTGCTTTTCCAACTTAACTACTTATTCGTTCCGCTAAATCTTAAATTAAATATAATTATATTTATGAGTAATGATGCGAATATCAAACGAGGGGGAATGCAATCACACACACACATAAATCCTTAAATGATACGAGAATAAAAGGGACTTTAATGTGTTCTGTATTTATTAAATTTAAATATACTTTTTACGGGCTCAGTGAGCTGAAATGAAAGATTACTTTTAGCTGGGCGAATACGCCAAAATGAAACAATTAATATACGGCCTCTTCGGGCAAAATAAATTCAATACTTTTACAGCCTCACGGGCAAACAATAATTAGCAATCAATAATGGCCAGTGGCCGACTTTTACATATTCCCATTAGGGTATTTCTTTTTACCTTATATTCTTTTACGAGCCGGACAGAGACGGGAACTTCCCAGTAGGGGTACACATTCAAAATGGCTCTGGCCGGTTTCTCTCAATGAGCAGTAAACCCTTTATTCTTTCTTGCCCGTTTATGGGTCAAGCTTTCGAACACCGGATCCCTAACAATTTCGCATTAGCGACAATTAATCTTCCTCTTCGGATAGAATGTTGGGTCCATAAATTGGTGCCACGTGGCTACTCAATTCTTCGCAACTAGCGGCAGCTCCCAGTAGGTTCCTAAGCTGGAGACGTCTCGAAAAGTAGGTGATCACTCAACCACGTCGCAGACCGAACTGTTAATTTATGGGCTGGAGAATAGAAGATTTGCCAGTCTATGTATTAACCATTTGGGATCTTACATCTCCCATCTCTCCGTCACATGGAGCCTGTTTTACTTTATACTTTTCTGTACTTCGTACAGCGAGAGTCTCCAACTCCTATCTTCCCTAATACTAAAAAATGGGGCCGACCATAATGGTCGTGGTACAAGTATGTACGCTGCACATACTTGTACATACTCGCCCATGGCGATTCTAACCTTATTTCTAATGGGAAATATTTCGGTCTCTGTCCGTTCGCTCCAAAATACATTACAAAATATTTACAACATAATTTATATATAATTTTGTATGTAGTATTTTGAGCTTCAATATTTTTTCTGTCAGCGGCCGAGGGAAAAATATAACGTAACCGTTTCCAGTCAGTTTTTCCTACCCCCCAAAAAAAACCTAACCTAACCCTAAATATAGCAAACCTCAAGGAGAAGCCATAACTAAAAAATTAGCATTAACAGTAATCAAGCAATAAATGTTTTTACAGAGCTGGGTTTTGGGTTTCGTACAAAGAAATAAATATTTATTAGGCAACACTTATTACGATGTGAGTAACAATATGTTTAACAACAAACGTAATAATTTATATATTTCCAATAATACATCAAATAATTTCCAATAATAATATAATTTCTAATAATTCTAGTATTCCATTGAGTTGTAGGAAAGAGTTGTACATTTAAGTGCATACCGTGTCGTATAAATGAAAAACAAGGGCTAAAGCCCTTGTTTCATGGCAGCCTTAACAGCAAAATTAGGCATTTTGAATTTGCCGCCAAATTTTAGTTTTAATTTACAGGTTTTCAATTAATGGAAGCAATGTCGCACAATGTGTTGATGGTTATCTTAATAATTTGTGTAATGCAACCAAAAATTCAAAATTCCAATTTTTGAATTTCCCGCTAAAACTTTCAATATCGTGTTAAATGAAGTTTTCGACCGGTAACTCAGTAAACTTACACAAAAATGATATACCATTCGAACGGTAACAATTAGGCAAATTTAAATAACTTAGTGTGCACGCACGATAGTTATTAGTTTTTAAATAAATTGGAAAAACATAATTTAAAATGAATAAAATTTAACGGATTTTGTCATGTGATATATCATTTAAAAGCTCTTTAAAAATAAGCATTTTTTTTTGTTTTGAGTTTGTGGCCCATACAACACGTTTTAGGTGAAATTGAAAAATTAAAAGACCGTTGTCATGGAAACTGTTAGTAGAAATAGAGGCGCATTATGTTATTAAAATTTTACTAGTGATTACCTTTCGAATGATATATGGCACGATGAAATTGGTCCAGTATAGCAAAATTTTCAAAATTCCAGTAAATTATGTAGATAGGTAGTAATAATTTATTTAAAGAATTTAAAAATCTCATTTTGCAATACTGTACACCTGGGCATGACTTACCGAAGTGGGGCATGACTTACCGAAGTGAAATGGGGCATGACTTACCGAAGTGGAATGGGATATGACTTACCAAAGCGAAATGGGGCATGATTTCCCGAACTTGGGCATGACTTACCGGCCTAGGCATGACTTACCAAAGAAACCCCACTACCGGAATCTAATTATGTTAAAGTTCAGCGCAATACCTCATTAGTTTAAAAGCAATTTTATAACATCGTTTTTTTATTTTGGGGTATTGCTTTACGGCGTCCTTAATTTATGAACACCATTTAAGTAGGTACATGTGGACAAAGTCCACATGTGCTACAAGTGGAAGAGTAAGGGGATTGCAGAAATGAGAAAGCTACCACGAGAATTGAGGACAGCGCGTGCCTATGTGCGTTGGTACCTCTCGTGGGTGAAGTCAAGCTAAGCTAATAAGGTTAGTTTAGCATACCCTCTTATTATTTATCCAAAGCAAGTTTGCGCCACGCTCACTTCTTTTCAGGTCCATATTTCCACAGGTTACACATTTCAACATTCAAAAGTTTTTTGTATATATAATTCTTACGTTCGACCCCTTGAGGGTGATAAATCAGTTCTTATACTAAACATCGTAGTTCCCTTATTTTTATTATAGGATATTATATTACATCTACATAGTAGTCTATAGTACCCGTCCACATAGGGTATAACACTACAGCTAAGAAGCCAAAAGACTGAAGCATAGCCACAATACTCACATTACGCTTTTTATATATAAAACTTCAACTACACTTCTTCACATTCACGTCACAAATTACCTTCCATCACAGATGTTACTCTTCTAAGTCCATGTGTGTCCGATCTAGCTTGAATTACGTATTAACAACATCGTTGCGATTAAATGGCCCGCCCTGTATATACCCCACAAAACCTGTTACGATCAATGGTTTACTTTTATTCACCCTCCAACTATATAATATCAACATCCTTCGGCCTTCACCTCCCCTGTTGTAGGCCAACTTTCTAGTTTGACGGATACAAATCAGTTTTTTTTGACAAATAACTCCACATCTTATAGCTTTCACATTTAATTTAATTCCGTCAATATGAGTAACTCACGCTCAGGATTTTCCTTTCGCACAATTTCCCCAACTCCCCGCTCTACTGTCCACATTCATCATTCCAATCCACTACAAATACACACTCCAGTCCAGCCTACCCAATCTACCCGTCCATCAATACTTACAACGGCCATAATTGTCTGTTCTCGTCTATATCAAGCTGGCATGGCCAATTCTTTAAGTAACCCACAATATCATCATTCACATCCGTCACCACAGAATCTACCAAGTCCCATTGTTGATATAATTTTACGCTAACAAAATACGCAAGTAGAATTACAGAACAGCCTCAAATCACAGCAGCAAGTTGCACTACAATTGGTCAATACAATTCGCCAATTACAAAAACAAATACCAGAAATTCATACTAAACTTATTCAGATACCTCGAGAATTCACCACGAGCCCTGAAGATGACGTTCATGCCTTTATAAAGCATTAAAATCGCGTGAGTGAAGTCAATCATTGGACCAAATTATTGAAGTGTACGCACTTATTCGCATATCTTACTAAGTCTGCTAAGACTTAGTTCGAGCTGTTTCTATCAGATAGGACTCAAAACGGCCAACCACAGCTAACATAGGAAGAGCTGGAAATAGCTCTCGTATCCAGGTACGACAACACATCTAGCACAGACCGGTTTGTTCAAATTGCTAAATACAAAATAAACCCAACCGAGACCACCGTCGAGTACTATTATAGAATGCGCAAGAATATCATTCAATTCGTGCCCACCCTCCAGGAGGTTGAGGCAATCTTTATGATAATTACCGGCTTAGGTCCAAATCTTCAATCAGACATTAAAAAAGCTCAAATCAAAAATTTTTCTGAGTTGCAGGACTATCTTGCAATTGGAGGTAGTTCTCGTCTCCAACAACAACCTGCAAAGACCACATACGTATTTCATACAGAAATGGCGTCTGGTAAAAGGTGCTATAATTGTCGCGAAAGTGATCACTTGTCCGCGAATTTTCAATACCCCCCGAATTCATGTCATCTTTGCCACAACATTGGTCATTTTGCGGGTCAGTGCACAGCTGTCCACGACGCATAATTATTAGTTATTGTAACTTAGTATTCCCATTTGATTTTGTATTGGTTCAGATACGTTCCAAAAAATTTTGTTTTTTAGTTTTCCTTTTTTCAACAGCCTTTTAAGATGTCTTATCTAGTTTTTCACAGCAATCCAAACCACAATACCTCCATATCTGTTCCTTTGACAAAGAAATCCATTCAGTTGACTTCATCATGTCAAATCCCGCAGCCAACAGCTCCTTCACCATATATGGATACAATTAGTTCTTCTACCCTGAATCAACCTTCGTCTAACGATACTAATCTTATGCAAATAGTAAAAATTCAACAACAGCAAATCCACACACAACAACTTGAAACCACAACCCTTCTCAAACAGTTGCAGACATATAATCAACAACAAAAATACCCAATTTTTTATTCAAAACTTTACCAAACATACTACCTAACGCTCACTATTTCGTCCAACTCAAAAAGGTTCTTACAAACAAACGGATACGCACCAAAACACCACCCAATAAAACCATTTTAACATCTCCAGCTTTTCTAATTCACGTATCCAGGGGTGAAGCTCATTATCAACAAGCCGCTCCAATTACAGTTAGAAATGTGTTTTTTAATGAATTCTGTCACCGATGTGGCGGCAACGGTCATATTGTAAGTATGTGCTCTTCTCCAGTCCAATGATTCCGCTGTCTCGGATACGGACATTACGCAAACAGCTGCCAAAGAAAATACAATCCTAGCCAGCGGTAACTATACATCGACAAATTACAAGTAATATAGCCTGTAACATATTTATTTTCCTACAAATTTGATAATTACATTGACTTTTATTCCAGCTCCTTACATTTATTTGTTTTCTTGTTCCTTAATTATTATTATTATTTTATATATTGAATTGATAATATCAAAGTTTTTTTATGAATCAGTACCATTTTTACCAAATTTCGTTTTCATTTCATCTTTTCTTCATGGTTTAAACCATTACTTTACAATGTTGAGAATTACAGAACCCCCAGGGTCCAGTAATTCTGAATAAATGTTTTTCCTCCCAACACCAAATACTCTTCAACCATTCAGAGTGTCGTAATTCTTATGCTTAACTTCTTATGTTTCTTTTTTTTACATTATTCCTAATCAACATCTCTACATCAATAGTTTTTGCCAACAATAATTTTATTTCTCCCAGTGATGTTAACACAAACTCTTTACAAATTCAATCTATCAATTTCCCACTCAATAATATTTTTTTTTCTTCTCATACAATTTAATTGATCCTCGATTATAGAACCTACTGGGTCCTATAATTGGGATAAACCCAGATTTTATTTTTTATCTAACATTATAATTTTATCTCACATTTTCTTATAGTTACTTATCTTTTTATTTCTTCATTCGGTCAACATGTGCATTACTTATGTGCGCGTCATTTTGAATCAACATGTCATACTCTGAGTTACTTTACATTGATATATAAAATATTACCCACCTATTCCATTCTTATAATTATATTAATGCTATACATTATTATATAAACACTGTAAACTTTATTCATGAAATAAATTTGACCTTCTCCCATAGGCGGTATTCCTACAAGGGAGTGTATATGAAACCTAACCTATATAAAATATTATAATAATTGTTCGGTTATATTTCGGTTGACCAACAATATCGTACGCGCCGCACTTAACGATCTCTAATAATACTACTTATAAGCGATACCTTATTATTTCACTACTAGACGAATTGGCACTATATTTTTTTCTCCACGATTTAAAATTTTTTTACATCTTCCAAATTTGGTTTTTCACGATACACATCACATACATTTTAGCTACCTAAATATTTTCAAATTAATTATTTTATATTTTTTCTACCAAATTTTTGGATTTTTAAATTGTAGTTGTTGAAGTCATCATCTAGCATGATAATGCCCACGGGTATACAATATTATTTCTACGGTAAATATGCTGCATTGTGGCAGTCTCTTTGTTGCTGAGCCTACTAGGCCCAGCGCCATAGATCCTCACACAATTATTATCAAATCCAGTTTATTAAAGAATATACTTCATTATTTCTAAAATTGCTATTTGACCGTACCTTTGAATAAATTCCATTAGTGTAATATTGTTTAGACCATTATAATTATCACCACGATATTCTTTATAACTACGGATATTAAAAATAGCTTTTCAAACTAATTGTACCCACATTTCCAAAACTAAAAATTCATACTGCCTTGATACTATCCCCTACTTGTTTTAAATAACTCCTGTTTAAAAATTTTTTTCCCTCTAGCACGATTATCGCAGTTTTAAAAAATCCCTCGTCCACTATGAATAACTTAAAATTGATTCAGTCACGATCACGGAAACCACTGGGTCCCGTAATCGTGATCAATTACTCGTAACCTTTATGATCATCTATTATAACGATAATTGGTTTTACATTATTAGGTTTGTTAATTATTTTATTAATCCTTGTATTAATAATACTTCAAAACCACTACTTAATTATACTTCTATAAATAGAATATATGTAAAATGAATTAATAACTATATCTTTAATAATAAATGACACTAAATTCACTCCACGCAGCAACCAGTTTCACACGTGATGTCAACATTGCCCTAAATTCCTCTCATAAACAAACCACACTTGACGTCACTAATCCTGAGCTACTTAAAAAATTACCAGACTATTTTTCTACAACTCTACCGATACCCTGCGTCTCGACCACTATTTATCCGTTCTTTTCCAGGGAAGTATAGCCACCTCCTTTACCGTTTGCTTCAACTGCCCCAGTAGAAGACTATTAAAAATACCCATTACTAGACTTAAGTACCTTAGCGTAAGCGATTGAGAAAACCAAAACCGAATAGGCAGAGGTAGAATTAAGTACCTTAGCGTGACACGAGAAAACCAAAACTTAATACGCAGAGGTAGACTCAAATACCTTAGCTTAGGATCATTGAAAAAACGAAAACTGTATAAGCAGAGCTAGACTCAAATTTGTTAGCGTGAGACAAATGAAAAAACCAAAACTGAATACGCAGAGGTAGAATCAGATACCTTAACGCCGGATGATTAAGCAAACCAAAACTCAATATGTAAAGGTGAACAGATACCTTAGCGTAAGACGATTTAAAATACCAAACCATAATATATAAACGTAGATGCAAAAACAATGCAGTGAAACAAATAAGTAGGAAAAACAAAATATGCCGAGGTCGAGACACATTATAAGGAATGAATTGAAAAAACTAAAGCTCAGTACACCAATTTAATCGCAGTTATATAAAGCGCAATAAGATTGAGAAAACTAAAACTTAATACGCAAAGGTAGACTCAAGTAACTTAGCGTAAGGCGATTCCGAAAACCAAAACTTAATAGAAAGAGGTAGACTCAAGTACCGGAGCGTGACAAAGAAAACCAAAACCGAATATGCAGAGGTAGACTCAAGTACCTAACAACACTACAAAGGTGACATGGGTTACGACATATTACTATGAAATAAATAAAGTTATTTAAGATTAGAAAAATTAAACAAAATTAATTTTTTATGCAATCAAAAGCATAACTGCAATAATGTTTATTTAAGAATATTTTAAATGTTTAATTTATTCTACAAAATTGTCTGAGTATGAACTTAGTAGTACCATTCTAGCTTTTTTAACGCGTCAAATTCATTTCGTTTTTAGGCGTTTTACGTTGCCAAGATATGATCCAGAAAGTAAAGTACTCGTAGAATCACTATATTGTTAAATAAATTAGTTTTTTTCAAAGTTTTGACTTGAAATTTCTTAGGAGACCAGACCAGTAAGAAACGTGTGCAAAATTGTAGTCGCTAATGTTGATCTGTGCCACTTTAACCACATTTACGTAAACAAAGTAAAACATTACATTTTGATTAATATTACTAACAAAACTAAACAGTTCATTGAATATGATTGTAAAACATTTAAAAAAATAGGCAATTATATTATTTTGAAGGACACGGCACGGGTTGTGTGGTAAATTAGACCCGTTATTATTATTTTCAAATTCACTTAAAATAGGCAGAATTTCATGCTTTGCAACATTTATGAAGGCAATTTTCTCAAATATAAGTTGTTGACCTGCTTACAAAAGGTCAATACCTAATCGTTACACATTCTTCTAAAATTTGCATGCATAGTGTAGAATTGAATGCTGAGTCACGTGGTGGGGTTTGTTTTCTCTAACATCTAATCGTAAATCCTATTATTTAGGTCAAAATTCAAATAATAAATTGTGCACGATTTTTTAAAATTCAAGTTTTTGGTGTATAATTTGTTGGTATTTCATGTTTTAATTTTTTAATAATATTTTTATCAAGGTCAAAGGTAAAATCACAAAATTGTTGCGCATTGTTTTGAAATTTGCATGTATGGTGTAGAATTGAATGCTGATTGACGTATTGATTTTAATTTTTTCTTAAAATCTCATTTTAGACTTTTATTTAGTTCAAACATCAAACAATATAATTGTTGCACAATTTTTTAAAATTCAAGTTATGGGTGCATAATTTGTTGCCCTTTCACGTAGTATTTTTGGTTTTGCATAAATTATTATTTTTGACCCTTGTATAAAGGTAAAAGATCAAATCACAAAATCGTTTTGCAGTTTTTAAATATTCGCATGTATAGTGTAGAATTGAATGCTGATTAATAAAGTGATTTTTATTTGTTGCTAAAATCTAATAGTTGACTTTTTTATTTAGGTCATAGGTCAAATACTAAAATTGTTGTAGAAGTTTTTGAAATTCGAGTTATTAATGTACAATTTGTTGCTTATTTACGTTGTATTTCTTGATTTGCTTAAATTAATATTTTTGACCCTTGTATCAAGGTCAAATGACAAATCACAAAATTGTTGCACAGTTTCCTAATATTCGCATGTATGGTGTAGAATTAAATCTTAATTCACGTAGTAGTTTTTAATTATTCAAAAAATCTAATGTTTGACTTTGTTATTTAGGTGAAAAGTCAAAAAATAAAATTGTTGTACAAGTTTTTAAAATTCAAGTTATTTGTGTTTAATTTGTCGCTCATTAACGTAGCATTTTTGGTTTTGCCTAAATTAATATTGTTGACTCTTTTATCAAGGTCAAAAGTCAAATCACAAAATTGTTGCGCATTTTTTCCAAAATTTGCATGTATGGTGTAGAACTAAATGCTGATTCACGTCGTGGTTTTTAATTTTCTCTCAAATTTATTGTTTGACCTTTTCAATTGGGTGAAAAGTCAAATAATAAAATTGTTGTACAAGTTTTTAAAATTCGAATTATTGGTTCATAATTTGTTAGTTATTCACGTAGTAGATTTGTCTTCCCTTAAATAATATTTTGTTAAGGTCAAAAATCAAATCACACAAGTGCTGCGCATTTTTCTGAAATTTGCATGCATGTCGTAAAACTAAATGCAGATTGACGTAGTAATTTTTAATTTTTCTTAAAATTTAATTTTTGACTCTTTTATTTGGGTCAAAGGACAAATAATATAATTGTTGCACAATTTTTTAAAATTCAAGTTATTGGTGTATAATTTGTTGCTTATTCACGTAGTGTTTTTTGTTTTACCTAAACTAATATTTGTGACCCTCGTATCAAAGTCAAAGATCAAATCACAAAATCGTTGTGCTGTTTACCAATATTTGCATGTATGGTGTAGAATTAAATGCTGATTCACATCTTGGTTTTTTATTTTTACTAAAATCTAATGTTTGACCTATTTAATTAGGTGAAATGTCAAATAATAAAATTGTTATACGGCTGTTTGCAATTCAAGTTATTAGTGTATAATTTGTTGCTCATTCATGTTTTAGTTTTCGTTTTGTCTAAAATAATAGTTTTATCAAGGTCAAAGGTCAAATCACAAAAATTTTGCGCTTTTTTCTAAAATTTGCATGTATGGTGTAGAATTAAATGCTGATTATTAAAGTGATTTTTATTCGTTCTTAAAATCTAATAGTTGACCTTTTTATTTTGGTCATAGGTCAAATACTAAGATTGTTGCGCAATTTTTTTAAATTTGAGTTATTGGTGTATAACTTGTTGCTTATTCACGTAGTATTTTTTTGTTTCGCTAATTAGTATTTTTGACCTTTGTATTAATGCCAAAAGTCAAATCACAAAATCGTTGAAATTGTTTTTAAAATTTTTATGTATGGTGTAGAATTAAATGCTGATTTACGTGGTGATTTTTGGTTTTTTCTAAAATCTAATGTTTGAGTCTTTTATTTATGTCAAAGATCAAATAATAAAATTGTTGTACAACTGTTTGCAATTTAAGTTATAAGTGTATAATTTGTTGCTCATTCATGTTTTAGTTTTGTCTTAAATAATAGTTTTATAAGGTCAAAGGTCACATCTCAAAATTGTTGGGAGTTTTTTGAAATTTGCATGTATGGTGTAGAAATAAATTCTGATTTACGTCGTGGTTTTTAATTTTCTCTCAAATTTAGTGTTTGAACTTTTTAATTAGGTAAAAAGTCAAATAATAAAATTAATGTACATGTTTTTGAAATTTGAGTTATTGGTGTATAATTTGTTGGTTATTCACGTAGTAGTTTTGTTTTGACTAAAATAATTTTTTAAATAAAGTCAAAGGTCAAATCACCCAAGTGTTGCGCATATTTCTTAAACTTGCATGTATGGCGTAAAATTAAATGCTGATTGACGAAGTGATTTTTAATTTTTCTTAAAATCTAATTTTTGACTGTTATTTGGATGAAAGGGCAAATTAAATAATTGTTGCACAATTTTTTGAAATTTGGGTTATGGTTGTATACTTTGTTGCTCATTCACGGAGTGTTTTTTGTTTTGCCTAAAATAATATTGTTGACTCTTTTATTAAGGTTGAAGGTAAAATCAATAAATCGTTGCCTATTTTTCTAAAATTCTCATGCGTAGTGTAGAATTGAATGCGCATTTACGTAGTAGTTTTTGTTTTTCCCTAAAATCCAATGTTTGACATTTTTAATTAGGTGAAAGGGTAAAAAATAAAATTGTTGTACAAGTTTTTCAAATTCAAGTTATTGGTTTTAATTTTTGCCTATTTACGTAGTATTGTTTTATTTAAACTGATATTTTTGACCCTTGTATCAAGGTTAAAGATCAAATCACAAAATCGTTGCGCAGTTTTCCAATATTCGCATTTATAGTGTAGAATTTAGAGCTGATTCACGTCGTGGTTTTTAATTTTTCCTTAATTTTAATATTTGAGCTTTTCAATTAGGTGAAAGGTCAAATAATAAAATAAATAAAATAATAAATTGTTGTACAAGTTTTTGAAATGCAAGTTATTAGTCTATAATTTGTTGCCCATCAATCTTTTAGTTTTCGTTTTGTATAAAATAAGAGTTTTATCAAGTTTCAAGGTCAAATCAATAAATCGTTGTGCATTTTTCTGAAATTTGCATGTATGTTGTAGAATTATATGTTGTTTCACGTGGTGGCTTTTGTGTTTTTCTAAAATTTAATATTTGACCCAATCAAATATGTCAAAATTCAAATAATAAAATTCTCACACAATATTTTGAAATTATTGACGCGTTTTGTACTATCTTTTTAAATGTGTAACAAATATAGTTTTAAAATGACAAGTGTGCTATGTATCAATGAATAATATATAGTCCATAGTTTGTCATGCAAATCGTCTTAGAATGTGTAACGTAGAAATTCTTCAAGCCATTTGTACAATGTCTATTCATAACGTTTCTCATAATTTTTCAGAATGTGTGTCAAAAAATGTTCAACACAGAAGTATATTAAATTTAAAATTTAATGTTTGCGTGTCGCATTTTGTGTAACTGTAGATGTAGTAGGTAGTTGAACTAGTCATTTCAGTTTTTAATATTTTGCTATGTTCATGTAACTAATAAAATGACAAGTCCCTAATACTTATTAAAGAAGATTTTGCAACTTTTGTGTAAAACAGTAAAATACTTGGTCGTTTTTTTTATATGTGATGTGTATAACTTTTTGTATTCTGATTGTGTATCAAAAAACAAATACTTTAAATACCAATATTAGTCAAAATGGCAGTTTAAAAAATAAGAAAACGGAGGCCTGAAAAGATTAACTTGAACCAGAGCCGCAATACGTGACGCGCCGAGCCTGGAACTAGAATATGCGATTGATAAATCGGCAAGCCATGTCTCCATTTTCCAACTTTTATCATTTTCCCGCTTGCTGGTCAAGGCATCATGTACATGCCTGTACGTACGTACCCACATTTAAAGGCCTCGGCGGCGTTGGTCTCTTTGGGACCGAACCCCTGTCACATAATAATAATAATACGTACCCACATGACATTATTGATTTGATTATTTTTTATTATTGTTTCTTTAATATTCTATATTACTGGGCTCACCATCTAAACAATGCAGTCTAATCATTAGTACATATATAGGTACAATAGTATTATTGTGCATACAATTAAATATAACTTTCTTGCTCTCTCTCTCTCGCTCATCATTTTACATACAAAAGCATAACATAAAATTATTTATTTTGTAATTGCTACTACTACAACGTATCATATCATTTGCATCTCTTTTTTACTCATCCCATTGTATTGCATTTAATTGAATTATACATTACGCATCTACCCACGTATCTACCTACATGCTCTGTCTTATTTCCCCGCCCCCGCCCCTTCCCTATCTTCTTCCAGGCCTAGAATCAAATTATTTATTTTTTTAATCGATACTACTACTACTACGTACGTACCATATCATTTGCATATTCTTCCCCTCTTCGTCAACATTGAATTGCATTTCAGTTAATTAGGCATTACGTGTACCTACCTACGTACCTGTACGTACGTCTCTCTCCCTCTATTCCTGCCCGGCTTCCCTCCCTCCCTCTTAATCCCCAGGTGCTGGCCGCTCTTCCTTTTCTTTTAATTACTCTTTTAATTACTCTACTCCATAAAGTGTTCAATCCCTTCGACCTACTTGTAGTACTGTGACCTGTGGAGCATGACCAACAGACAGATGGAATATCTGACAGACGGGTGGACAAGACCACGTCAATAGAATGTGCAAGGGACCATTCCGCTGTTAATTGTTTTTGAAAACTGGTTAGTTTGATCAGGCTTCCAGCTGCAGCAGCAGCTTTAAGCTCCTTATCTTCTTCTGTTTCTGCTTCACTGAGAGAAATGTCAGATGATGAATAAAAACATTTAAAAAAAATCATCTTGGTCAACATCTTGAAATATATGTTCATTCTTGATTTCATCTTTAGGCTTTACCCTAGTTCCACCTTCTATTCCAATTCCTGCTCCAGTTCCAGTACCAGCTTCTATTCCAGCTCGTGCTCTAGTGCCAGGTTCAATTCTAACTCCTGATTTAGTCACAGTGCCAGCTTCAATTCCATTTCGTGCTTTCACTTCATCCTTACCTTCAGCTTTAACCACAATGATTCCAGTATTGCCTGCTTCTGCTGCAGCTACTGTAGATGCCTCAGCATTACCATTTCTTACGGATTTTGTTTTGTTTTGAGTTTGAGTGATCTTTATTTAAATGCCAAGTGCATCAGTACAAATTAACTGCTCTCAACTGACGGACACCATTAAATTTACACAATAAATAAATTAAATTAAAAGAAATACTTATGGATATTAATTTATCCAAATCAATGCAGTTACCAATATGGCTTATAAACGAAATACTCAATAGGAACACTTGAGGCAACTAAATGCGTAGATAAAATGATCTAAAATAACATAATTCATCAAAACATTTTACATAATAGGTAACTTATTCCATTCAGTAATACTTTTATACAGAAATTAATTTCTAATAGCTTAGGTACTACATTTCACAGGGTTTTCTATAATTATTGAATTAGTAGACCTAGTTGTTCTTATAGATTGCTTTAAAGCAATCCAGGAATTGAAATTATTTATATCTGACCTAAATCTTAATAAAACATAAAATTCGTAGTATTAATTAAAGTAATAAATGAGTACAATTTGAATTACACTTTTACCTAATACTACAAAAAAATAGTTAAATGCTGCTTATACTTGCTACCTTACTCACTAAATGCTTGTTGTTGCTGTATATTGTGCAATAATAATGTGGATCGAGGGTAGTAAAAAAACTTCAAATTCCAAGACCGCTTAACTAATATGTAATTGTGAACAAGTCAGTATGCTAGTAATTCAGAAGTGTAAAGAAGTCGCATAAGATGTATTTGTAACGAAATATACTCACATTTTGTTATTATTAAAATTTGAAACAACATAACATTGTATATTGTATGTTGTCGTTTTTGGTTAACCTAACTATTAACATTGTCTCAAATAAGTTGCAACAAGATTCGCTTGCGCAGTTTCGTTCGCGACATTGAGTGACTCACCACGCAACACCAAAAATTCTAGCAGTAATTGCAACTGCACCAGCTACAAGCCCAGCTGCATGTGTAAATTAAAATTAAAAATCAATTTTATTCCTACCTTCATGCATACTTTTTGCAATTCTGAATTAATATGCAATCAATAATAAAAGCTGAATAATTGAAGCTCAATTTATATTAAAAATACTAGATTTAACTAAAATTTTAAATTATTTATTTACTATTTTGATATTTTAAGTTAAAGTTCAAGGTGTTTGCGTAAAGCATTTACACAATTCTAATAATTTTTGCAGTCTTTAGACTTTTTTAGTATTTAAATACATAACGTTTTTATAATAGCATTAAATTGACTAGTTAAATTGTGAAGGTTAGGGTTTAAAATTTTTAAAACTAAAAACTGCCTAAATTAATTTTTGCTTGACATATTTTTGATTTAGATTTTAAAATTGAGTGCCCAAAAATTGACACAAGTCCATTTTTATGGCTGCCGCGCACCAATATACAAGCTCCTAATTTAAAAATAAGATTTGGCTAAAAATTCTAACTATGGCTAATTTTCCTGTAAGGAAAACATACATACATATATTAGTTGCATTTTCTGTAAAGCATTTCAAAAATAAAAAGAAAAGTTTTAATACATTTAAGAGCTGTAGATACATACTTGTCGTAGAAGTTAGCACTAAATCATCAAAGGTATTGATGTTTTATTCTGTAAAAATTATGCATTATAGCTATAGACCATTTTTGAATAGCAAGGTATGTTATTATCTAAAAACAACATACAAGGATAAACTTGAGAAATATTAAATTTTTTGTATCTTACAAGATACTGGCTGCTTACTAATGTTTTATTGGCTTACTTTATCAGTTAATTATTGACAAGACAATTATCAGAACAAAGCGAAAGTGCAAAAATTGTTACTTGAGTGGAAGTTGAAATTTATCACAAACTTAAGACATTTAGGTTTTATATATTGCCAAAATTCACATTGGCTTCGTAAAATTAGAAACTGTTTTACTGCAAAGTACATTAACCATACAATTGCCTAAACCTACTGATCTTATTATGTGAATGTGGTTTTAAAATATTCCCACATATGGTTTTCAGAGAGTGATGGTTTCTCTAGCAAACTCATTATGACTTTTAGTAAGTACTTAATAACATACAAAAACATGTGTGCACAATTTCTTAATATATGTTACTTCAGTGAGCTATTATGTCTCTCATTAATATTCTAAATCAATTAAATAACTTTACAGATTTTAGGATGCAAAAATGTCTAATCAGTTTAAACGTCTGGCCACAAAAACACAGCTACATGAATGTTTACAAATAAGAATGAATATAAATTTCTTTCCTCAAGGCGATGATCTGGATATTTTTCTTATCAATTAATTAATAGGAAAAATTTATTTTAAGTATTGCTGTAAGCTAAGCATGCAGTAAGTACTTCAATGCTGTAATACAGTAAATACTTTATTAAGTTAAGCAAATACATACAAATTGACATAAAATAAAATTAAAAATACGCCGCCAGTAGAGTTTGAACCCATGTTATCATAAATACCACCTGTATGAATAACAAAACGTAATTACCTATTTGCAAGATGTAGTGAAATTAATTAAACTCGTTAATTATTTTTTTAGCACGCAAATATTGACATACATTTTATTCTATTTAATGTATACTATATAAAATTAAGAGAACATTGTCTGAAATAAAATCCAAACCTTTTAGAGCTGGTAAATTGCAATTAACAAGTAAGTGTTTACAATGAAATATTGCGAAACATAAAGAAGGTTTCTTTACATTTTAATGTACAAAATGTTGTAAAAGATAATAAATATATAGAATTGCAAAATACTTATATCTACAACTACGTTTCACATTGTGAAATTTTTATCGCTGTTTTAATGTTTTATTTAAGCCATAAATTCTTTGTTTCTAGTTTTTGTGAACCCATGTTACGTAAATGGTGAACTATTGTCGAATCGTGTTCAATATAACGCTATAAATTGACTTACCGAAAAGAAAGCTTCAACAGGTGCAATAATTTTGTTTAGTTTTACACTGTTTTTTGCATTT
This sequence comes from Dicyrtomina minuta, assembly GCA_949802685.1. Taxonomy (NCBI): domain Eukaryota; kingdom Metazoa; phylum Arthropoda; class Collembola; order Symphypleona; family Dicyrtomidae; genus Dicyrtomina; species Dicyrtomina minuta. The sequence goes on from CATKUY010000353.1 coordinate 299,613, forward strand.
TTGGTGCATTGTATTGTATTTGAAGGAGATCCAGCAACATGAAGTTACTGAAATGCCGCACAGGCCAATAAATAGGCCCATTGCAGAACGATCCTTTTTACTATGAACATGTCTTTATTAATGAAAGTTGCTATGTTTACTCGTTATAAAGTATGCGTGAGCAAGAACGAGAAACTTTCGCACCAAACTTTCAATTACACCTCTAAGCGTATATCTATTTAGTGACTATGACTATGCCTATGAGTTGCTCAGAATTGACAATTAAATCAGACCATAGTACTGGTATTTATCAAGGACCGAAGCCATTGGTAGAATTTATACAAATTCCCAAAATACCAGCACGTAGTCCAACTTGCATGTAATTAAGCGAGACTAATCAAACCCACTCACAAAATACCAGAGATGTTCCAGCAGTTGCTGATAGTGCTATTAGCTGGGGTCAACGTGCCTGGGCTAAGATCGCGATTATTCTTAAATAACTTCAGTGAAGCAGCAATGTGTACACCACCACATTGCCTCTTTACCGAAGCTACATAATCTTCCTACTTGTAAGTTCCAACAATATGTTAAAACAGCTTTGATATGTAGATATACGCTATCTCAAATACCAAAAGTTGTCCAAGGTGAAGATAAGAAACCTCAACGACACAGCCCTGACACGCTAAACCCACAACTGCTAGGTAGACTCGCGAACGGTATGTTCAAGTCAAAAACCAAATTGGAAAAAGACTTTCTGAAATTTGCTCACGCGGACAGACAGAGAAGGACACGTCCGTCGTCCTCGGAGTTCTCAGAGCGAGTTTTTTTTTTGTTGGTGCATAGATGTTTTTGTGTATTGAAAAAACTTTTGATGCACTGATAACTTGAAAAACTTGCCTGCTTACGTCTCTAATTAAAATTTAACAGTTTTTGTGGCAAACGATAAGAGTGACTTGTTTAGTGGGTTTAAAGAAATGTTTAAGTCAAAATTAATAATAGCAGCATAAAATTCTAAATTAACTCCCAAATAAAACGTTTTAGTGAACAGCAAATCTAGCATTTTCTAAATTTTAAAATTGATCACTTGTGTAGAACTGCAAAAGCTTCTAAATGACATGTTAAGCGCAGTCATGCGTAAACAGCTTAGGCGTTAGCATTGAACACAATTTTGCTTCAACAAAGTAATCTTGAGCAACCTGTTTTATCTCTTAACTTTCAATTTCAAACAAACTGTCAGATCTAATTCTAAAATAATGCCGATCGCCGGATGATTTAATGTGATATTTAAGAGTTCGTACTCGATATTACTTGTGTGATGCTTTTATTAATTGAGAATATAATTTTTAATATTTCTTATTGTATTTTTCAATCCTTGGATGAATAATATTACACAGTAAAAATTCCAATTTCACGATATTGTAAAATACTTTAAACTATTAGTTAGACATACGTAATCGTGAGATCTTTTTAATTAGATCATCTTTATTCCAATTAGTTTGAAGCTTAAATAAGCTGGTAATGAGCCTTCTATAAGCACTATAAATTGGAAAATTGTTTTTATACTACGATTATTGTTTAGTAATATTTATTTGTCCTATTTACGTAATTGTATTTTCCAATTTATACGGGGGGCATGGTAGTCTCATGTGCCAATGGACGGCAACGACATAGGGATTTTCAAGGATCTAGTCCACATGCTTGCATGTTGTACAGTGAGATATCCTAATACCTTGCTCTCACGGTGAGGCACACTACTGTGTGGTCTCGTGCTGTGGATGGGAGTGGAGGGCGTGTGGCCGGTAGAGGGTTGATGGGGTAATCGGGGTAGCTTTGAGTGAATCGATCAACAGACATTATTTGTTGATTCTCCTCAAGCCAAGTGCTCCCGGGGTGATGCCCTCTATCACCATTCTCTCTCTTCCGAATGCTGGCAACATGCGTTCTCACTCGCCACCTAACCTGACGCTACCATCCACCATTGCACGACCAAGACCCACGTCTATAAGGTCTGCCTCATCAAAGTTAGAGGTGAAGAGGAGTTGATGCTTATCTTTCCCTGTGTCTATTGACTCTATTGATAACGGCACATAGGCTGATAGCTACATGCTCCTGAAGGCCTAATAAATCAGCATACCCAATATCTGGTTGGCACCAGTATAAATATTGTATCGTAAAGAGTACATACGTTAATTAGTATTATATCCATAGCAAGGTCAGCAAAAAGACCAAGTATAGATTGATTTCAGACTCACGAGCGGAACTTTCAATGTTCCGTCTTAACAGTCGGCAGATCATAAAATAAATAACACTGTGTATGGGCATAGCCCGAGACGCAATAGTGTAACACTACTACTACTACGTAATTTTGTACGCTTTTAAAATACTAGACTAATTTTATTTCTACCTATTTACAATTTTGAAGTACTTGAAAATAGAAAAAATCGTAATATTCTTTTTTTAATTTCAGCCCATACGGTACTTTTTACACGAGACCGTAGATCTTTGCAGTGAGGTTAGCACAAGACTCGTACAAATTTGCTGTATTTTCTCTTGTAGTATTGGACTCTAACTTTTTCCTCGTTCCTCTATACTTCTCCACTAAGAAATCTAATTTTTCCCTCCTCAGAGCATCTATGTTGCATCTGAGGTTAATCCATAGAACACCAATGAAATTGAAAGCGGTATATGATTCGATTTAAACCAACCCACAAGCAGAGACCTACGTAGAGCCGTTGGATTGTATTGAGCAAGCCACGCTGTTTTCAGTAAGAGATCTAGTTAGTGAGAGCAGTTTGATTGCAATATTAAATTGACCAAGCCATACTGATTAAGATTGAGGTTAAAGCAGGTTAAGGTTAATTGCAGTTTACATAAGTACTCTAAAATGGTAGTCACGATGCTTAAAGTTACATTTTTAGACTTGAATGGTTTGAGTGAAGCTGAGGTACAATTTTTGGAATTAGTTCTCACGTCGACGAAACCTGAAGGGTAAAAATATATTTTACGAACTATAAAAACTATTAATCTTTAACAACCTAGTTACAGACATTAAATGACCCATCGCATTGTAGTCGTATAGTAGTAATATTTCTTATTTCTTGTTAAAACACAACTAATATGGTATGTATTGAATAAATCTATTTAGGTTGCCAGTGACTGGGATTTGTAAAAGCAGAACAGCTGCAGATCTCGGGAAGCTTAGAGAAATGGATCGGAGTTGTCATCAAGTGGAGACATTGACTGACTAGTGAGTTTAAGGCTAAAGTTCTCAAGTCTCGGGAAGCAATTGAGGGGAGAGAACAACCTGCTGATGCAATTTCAGATTTGTCTGAAGCTGTAAAAATGGGAACCTTAGCCAGCAATGCATCTCGTAAGTCTTATACCGGTTTTTTGATGTGTTAAGTTGTTCAACACATCTTGATAGAGTTGGGGTAATCGAACAAAGTCTCCCTAGACATTTTCCCCCCGATCATTTTCCCCCCGGACTCTTTCTCCCCGATAAGTAACAGCTGACATTTTACTGGTACGTGGTAGTCCAGTGTAGTGTAAAGATACATACTTTGAGAAGAAAGCGCAATGGTGTAAGCTATAGGATTAAGAGCTGGTCTTGAGTATTATTTCACGATTTGCTTACTAATTTCTTTGCAAGTTTTAATGTTCCGCAATCTATAAATCTGTGTAAATTTGCGTACTTTTAATTACTATGTTTGCTAATCAGACTGGCAAAAAAATGGTTAGTACTAATGCGCGTAAAGGTGGTCGGGTTTATTTTTTCAAAACTTCAAGTACCTGCATCTTTTTACATAGCCAGCGTTCACTAAAGGAGAAGCTGTCATTATACTGTATGTGCAAAAAAATCGATGATCGGCATAAAAAAATTCAAAAAAGAACTCAAAACTTCCATGATTTTACGCAGCCAGAGTTTGTAAGGAAAGAAGCTGAAATCGGTAGTAAAGATAGTAGGGACCATAAGCTGTATGGTATTAGTTACTTAGATTTTTATAAGCCGTACTGTTTAAACGGCGGCCACTGATCCCCTTTTGGGGGTGATCACCTTTAAGCATCTTAGTGCTATACGCAAATCCGCTTCGGTTAATGTTTTGTTTTAGCTTTAGCAGAGGTTGAAAAATATTTGCATTAGATACAGCAATAATTCTATTGATGTGGAGACGTTCCTTCGTAGTGTGGGTCACATCATCAGGATTAGTTTTTAGAATTTCAGATTTTAAGGTATTTATTATTTAAGTTTCCTTGTGAGAAGTTACTTTTGTAATGTAATAGGTTTAGGTATGCTGTGCAGAAATTATTGTTAAGTGGTTTTTACCTTATAACTAAGCATTTTTATACGATATCAGTATATAATTATGTAAAGAAGTTTCACAGCCATGTTGAGAAATAGTATATATATTTCCGGAGTGTGTATTTTACTACTAACTATAATGTTTACAATTTGATTACGGTACAAACTACTAACCTTTAATTCCTACACTTTTTAAATTAACAATTCAGAATTTATGCTTTCCAATTAATTCCAAGCTTGCGGTACAAAGTATATTTTGCAATTGAATTTGTAAGATAATATACATCCAGCGAGAAGAAAATTAAAACACATTCCTATTCCTATTACCCAAAATTTTAAAAATCATAACTTTATTTTACAACACTGTGGACTCTAGCATAATTAAGAGTTTGGGGGGAAAATATCCGCTGTTACTTATAGGGTGGAAAAAGTCCGGGGGGAAATTGACCGGGGGGAAAATGTCCAGGGAAACTTTGTCCTACAAGCTGGAGTCTGGAGTTCGACATCGTGAGGAAGCTAATTAACCGTATTACATTTATGTTGCTTTTGAAGTCGTAACGTTTCCAAGTACATAGGTCTTCCTGTGTTACATGCATTTCGACTTCGACCAAAAGCTAGTGACTAGTGAATTAAAAAAGATTTATAAGCAGAGTTTCTTTTTCGACTGATTCAGAGGTTCACAACAGTCACTAAAATAATTGGACCGATGAATACATACCTACAAATTGAATCCGTCTTCACCGTACAGTTCTGTTTATCTGCAGAATAATATGTACTTTTACGTGTATTTGCTTCCTCATTTCTAGTGAACTCAAAATTTAAATTTAAAGGAGAATTACTAGTAACAAACAAAGAACCAACAGCATCCTTGATTCCCTTTTTAAATTATCACGAGAAATGCTCAGATCTAGCGGAATGCCCGAGTTGTAATCGTCATCGTCCACACTTAGCTTCATCGACTGTGGGCTCAAAATCAGGATGTGTTTCAGAATACATTGCAATTTCTTCCTTTACAGTACTCTCACCAGTTGTTTCTGCACTACTGCTGCTCGTCTCAACTACTTCGTCACACGCATAGTCGATAAAATAATTATCCATTAAAAAGATGGTTTGATCCTCTCTTTGCTGTGTGACTGGAACGGGGGATCAACTCGATTTCCATCTGGATGTTCACCAGTTTGTAATTTATTTTTAGGTTCTTCTTTTCGCTTGTTGGAATGATAGTTTCAATAGTGAATAATGCGTTTGTAAGACCAGGGTTCGTCACCTCAGATGAGCGTAATAGTGATGCGTTTTGAATCTGATTATCGATAAAGTTAGCATCGCTTACTCTAGGATATTTGATAACTTTAGTTTCAATTTCGTTTTTGTCTCCAAAATTTTCAATTCCACCACTTTTATTTTTATGTTTAGCTGAAGCAATGAATACCGAAAGTTTAGATACTAACATATAAAGCCTCCTACTAAAATTAATATATCGTCTGTGAAAAACCAAAATAACCCATATCCAATTTAAGCAGGGATCAAAATGAGCCATGTCATAGATCAAAATGAAACATGCGTAAAATCAGTAAATTGTTAATCAGGAGTTTTTGAAAAGTGTAAAATGTTGTATTGGTATGTTTAAAAAAATTAAATTGTTCTATTTACATGCTTACAAGACTTGACATATTTCAGTATTTTTGTAGATAGTGGATATTGTTTTAGGTAAAAACGGATATGGGTAATTTTGGTTCTTCACAGACGATATATTAATTTTAGTAGGAGGCTTTATGTTAGTATCTTAACTTTTTTTTCTTTACATTTGAATTTAATTTTGACCTTGAAATAGTTCGTGTGTTTACTACTGCGATTTTTTTCTTACCCCACGGTTTATTTGAGTTTCGCGACTTTGGGGATACTGAGCCTAATGTTGATAATGGTTTAAGTTTTAATTTGAACGGGGTTGGTTGTGATGATGAAATATTTTCGGTATACGGACATTTTCCCCCCGGACACTTTCCCCCTGGATATTGTCCCCCCCGGACATTATCCCCCCGCAAATTTTCCATCTATGCAGTAACCCCGGACATTTTCCCCCTAGTCCTAAAATAAAACTAATGGCATAGACAAGCACACTGAGGTGTTGAGGTAAATTAATGTTGAAGGAAAATAATGCAAATATAGTCATCTAAGGACGTCGAAGCGTTGATTCATTTTCTCATGATTACCTTAGTATGCCACTATCTATTTTTCACAATCTACAAATATATACATTATTTTGCATACCCTTATGTTACGTAGTAGTTCTTAATAACTACTTAGGGAGGGAGACAGATAAATTGCGAGTGGGAAAGGGAATGAGAATGCTCAACATAGGTACATTAGATACTACAGGACGAATAGATGGGAGAGATGGGAGTGCATGGTGAGAGCTTCAGATACCCCTTTTATGCACTAACTAGCCATCCTGTAACCTGTACTAGCAACGCAGGTCGACGGTTGTTGGAGATTCCTATTAGACAGCATGGAATATATTGGTCGGCTGCTGGGAGTAAGTTCCTCGGCTAAAGGCTTAATATATGGATAGGAATATATTGTAGTTGGTCGGATGTAGGATTTGTTACTCGGCTATAGGATTAATATATGAATAGGAATAGATTGTAGTTGGTCGGCTGTAGGATTTGTTACTCGGCTACTGGGTATTATCATGAGAGAGTTAAAGTGAAGTTCCTATGTGACTAATTGAATAATAATAAACTTATATCTTTTGAGCTTTACGAGTACTTGTGGGGATCTTCGTAACATTGTGGTCCATTAACTTAGTGGTAAGTACTCGTAATGAAATCTACTATTACTTGTTTTTGAAAGAGATACTAATAATTATTAATACAGTGAAGCTCTCAAATATCCACCTCGTTTATCAGTCTGGCACTTTGAGTTAATTTTAAACGTGTGGCGATTAAATTTAAACGCCTGCAGAGGCATTTAAATTTGAACGTGCCACGTTCATTTTTGAATGTGCAGAAATTCGTCCTATAGTGAAGCAATAGGCATGATTTCTAGTCGTTCAAAAATAATCGTGTTGCGATCAAAAATGAACTACTAAATCGCGCGCGCGATGTTCCGAGCAACCTGACCGCCAAATTTCAAACGTGACAAGAAAATTTGTAGTTGGAATAGATAGCGCATAAAATTTGGCTCATTTTACAAGTGTACCCGTTCTTGTCCGAAGTGTCTTAGGGACCGAAATCGGACTGAAAACATAAGGTAGATTTTCACTGTTGTTTGTAATATTACATATAAACGGGTGTTCCACTTATTGTAACTTGTAAAAGTTTGAGTACCTACCTACTTGAAAAACTAGTTCTTTGCCTTAAAAAGTGTTTAAAAAGGTGCATTTTACCAAGCATTGATTTTCTTATAATGATTTATATTTACTTGACATTGGATAGTGAAGAGATGTTAACGCTAACATCGATGACCTAATGAACGATGATATGAGTGAACATGCAGAATTGATAGATGATTTGAACGTGCCACAAAACAGTTCATTATCTATAGTACTGTACAAAGGAAATGGCAGATTTCTTAAAAGCTAATGAAGTACTCAGTATGCAAGTCATTTGCGATGTGTAAATAATTTGTATTTGATATTTTCTGAAATTATGTATTACAAAATTACCAATTTACTATATGCAAGTTACAAGACTTTACCAATAATATATAGATGCCTAAAACCTTTTTCATATGAATCCAGCGCTGGATATACATGAGACAAGTCAGAACCTACGTAAATTATTAAAAGTGAATGATGACAAATGAGATAAATTATTTGCGACTAACAGTGAATGCAAAAACCTTTTAAAAGTTTAATATTCATATTATGCTAAATCAAGTCTAAGTAAAATGATACTGATTTTTAACGTTTTCGAACAGCAAACATTATTTGTGACACCTGTTTATTTGCAAATCCGTCTATATTTTCAATAACACTGCAAACTAATAATTAAATGCCGTCTATCTTGGGTGTTTCTATAAGTAGATCTTCATCAGTTTCCATTTCATTACTTTGGGCTTGACCTAATTGGGGGGCCCCAAGTAAATTTATTCTAACATATACGTAAGGCATGAGTCGCATGAGGAACGAACAAACTAAGGTATGTGGTCATTGCTTACGAAATAGTTGATTTTCTAGAGCACAATGTTTGATTTTCGACGTAAACTTTGGCCTGTTTGTTGTTTGTTTAATCTTGGTTTGTTCGCTGTATACTTCATCAGACAAATAATGAAAACTAAAATAGCACTTTTGGCTTGGCATCGTATCACGACCACAATATGCTATAAGTTGATTTTAATAGTTAGGACAGTAACTTATTATATATTCAATTTTTTAACCAGCTACCGTGCTTGCCGTACTATACTTAGGTAGTAAAGTTTCAAAAATCCCGTAAACAAACTCTTGCAATGATATCGTGAATACTTTAAAACTGGATTCAGTATGCAATTTTGATTGAAATTCAATATTCTAATACCCAATCATGGATGCCGACAAGGAAATAATTCAATAATTATTAATTTTTAATAAAAAATCTCAAAAATACACACATTAAACATATCTCACACACAAGTCATATTTTCATCGTTTTTGTTGTCAAGCGGTTGGTCGTGCTTAATATTAATATTGTCGGCGCCGACAGTTTTGCTTTGTAAAGGACAATCCGTTCGATGATGTTCTATATGGTTGTATTGCTTGTTTGCCTTATCAAGTTTCTTCTAACTTTTGTTTCCGTTTTCTATTTTTACTAAAATAAATTTTTTTAACTTTTTATCAGACTGAAAACCAATGAGCACGAACAACCTGAAGCACAAGCTGACGAGAAATGAAATAAGATGAAAATCGTCAAATCAAACAGAAGGCAGAATGCACCTACTTTGAAATGTTCGAATTGAAATTTGAGTTAAGCGGTTCAGCAAGGATGTCGTATTTTAGAGACGGCTGTGTTATTTGCATACAAAACGTAAAGGGAATACAGGGATCAGACGGAAGTCATACGATCAAAATTAGATGCGGCAGGTTCAAATTTAAACGTGTTGTGATTAAATTTGATTGTTTAGGGTCGTTTAAATTTAATCGCCACACGTTTAAATTTAACTCAAAGTGCCAGACTGTTTATACCATGTCGCCAATAGAGAAGTTTATAAAAATGTACGAGGATTAAGTTACTTATATTGTAGCTGCGCTGGATTAAATTTCGGAATCAGTGAGTTGTTTTTGATTTCGTATTTATTTAATTTGAGACAGAATTATTAGAATTTCCAAAAACTGAAGAAAGTTTAATTTTGTAATAAATGAAAAGGTTGTAAAGAACAGCTTGAAGTATAGATTTAAACTTATTGTTGTAGCAAAACGTAGCTTGATAAAAAGAGTGTATAATAAAAAGAAATAAAAAATTCAATGGAATTCAAAGTGTCTTCGATGACTTCCTTGCAGACTCTGGTTCAGACGAATCGGTGGAGCTGATGAGACTTCAACAAACAATGAGCAAGAACTGAGTGCCCTTTCAGGTGGCAGTTCTCTTTTTATTATGCCACGATTTTGCACAACTTTCTAGAGTCCACTAATGTTAATTATTGTTAACTCCCTCTGGAGTTTTTCCACTATGTGGACAGCACGTGCATTACACAGCCTGTCCCCATTTCTTGGAGAGGTTAACTTCCTACATCGTTCATCTGTCTTTGGGTACATATTCCATTATATTCGATTTAACTTTATTTCAAATAACGTACATCACTTATTTAACATATCTATGCATCGGATCAGCAAGTAATCTCGCATACCTTCATTTGTTTCGGTTACTATTTTAATTTATTAGTCTGTTTCAAGAGGTCATTGCAGTTTGACTCTCATCAAAGTCTTTTATAGCATTTTGTTTTGTGAGTCTCCTATTAATTAAAGCTAACATGTTCACTGTGTTATTTCTTCCTATCTTGTAACTAACCATTTTCTAAGATGTCAGCATACAAATGTACAGAATTTTTAGGCACACGGGAGAAACAGTGTAGTACATATATTATACAAATTTTTAAGTATGCTAGCAACTTTTAACTTTAAAGAATATTATTATGATCTAAGCTATTTTTTTAAATATCCTTTTCTACGTTTTTTCTTGAATTTATATTTTATGTTTCACTATGCATATCTCACTTAAGATTGAATTAGATTTGTGAGTATAGTATTCAATGAATCATCAATTCTCCGTATAACAATATGCATCTTAGCATCTTAAATAAGGGTACGGGGGGAAAACGTCCGGGGTTACTGCATAGAGGGAAAATTTGCGGGGGGATAATGTCCGGGGGGACAATTTCCGGGGGGAAAGTGTCCGGGGGAAAATGTCCGGCAACCAATATTTTCCCCTTGTTCACCTTCTTCTTTTTGTTCTTTTTGTACTTGAGATTGTATTGGGGATAATTCTACTTGTGATTTTGGATTCTCCTCAACCTTCTTCTCTTCTATTTTCGTTTCGTCAGAATCAGTTCACACAAAAACTACAGGCAATAAGCCTAGTTTTTAATAATATTAAGATTACGATTTATTTCATATTTTTACTTAATTTAACAAGAATAGTCAAATATCAGGATTTTTAGTAGCATCACATTCTGACACGTCTGGTCAGAATGGCCATAAATTCGTAACTAATTGGTAATCGGTATCAATATTCTAGCTTGTCAGGGTTTTTCTACTATTTTCACAGAATTATTAATAAATTAGAAATTATTATATTTGATGGTAAAAACTAAAATATTAGTTAAAACCATAGCATCGAAACCATCTTCATAATTTTTAACATCTTCCATCAGGTCCGTTTTAGACGACAAACTCTTTGGATTTGATTTAAGGGAAGCGGCAATCAGGATTACAATTGGAGGCGGAATCGGACTAGGTGGTGAAATAGGAGCCTGAGTTTCTCCCTCTTCAACATCGAAACTATTCTCGGCTCCAATATCGTTCTCGACTTCTTTCTCTTCCTCGTTGTCGCTTTGTGTTTTCTTGTCATCAAAATCCTTTCTGACTTTTGGAATGGAAATGCAGGCTGATTTCTTAAGTTTCTTCTTAATTAATTTCAGTTTCTTTTTCTTCCCCGACATTAATTTCTTCCGAATATAGTTTTGAAACTTTTGTGGAAGTGGTGGTAGCTGCTGGTGCGGTAGTTCATTTTTATTTTGATCACTCTCACAGGTTTTTCGGCTAATCATGACGACATCGTCTTGGGTTGTGACAGTCACAGGGGTGGGTGACGGGATTAAAATTTCCTTTTCTTCATCAAGACGGTCCTCAAAATGACGGGTTTTGATTTTGGCATTGTGCTGGAGAACATTTGCTAAGGTAGTTGTATTTTCGGTTGGGAGTGCAAAATTGTTTTTCGACATTTTCCTCCATGTATCGTAATGAGATAAAGTTCGGAAAAGGGAAGTCGTTTTCTTAGGAAGTACGGATTCGGATTTCGATGTTGAAGCTGGTACTGGTGCTGGTACTGGTACGTCCATACCAAGAAAGACGAGAGAACCATTCAACTTGGTAGTTGTATATTTAAAGGAATTTAAAGAAATAATTGGTATCTCCTATGCTGACATTTATTTCTGTAGTAGTGACAGTAGTGGCAGTAGTAGTAGTAGTAGTAGTTGTTGTTGTTGGAGAAATGGCTTCGAGACTTTCGTCTAATTCTGACTCTGATTCTGATATATTAGAATAGTAGGCAGATAGCAGATCCATGGCAGGAATTTTACCATTTTCGATGTAATCATCATCTTTGTTCAATAAATTATCACTTGTTGCAGTAGTATTTTGGGGCAAAGATGTGTTTTCGTTTTCAGGATCTGGCCCCGACTCCACAGACAAATTCTCTTGAGCACAAGGTGAGCATTTAGGATCTACAACTCCGCTTTCCATGCCAAAGGATGCTTCCGAAGTATCGTCGTCATCATTGTAGGCCACATCGGTGGTGGCGACGGATGTAGTTACAGATTACAGAGATCTCTGCGTCCACAGCTTCTGGTATCTCACAGTTCGTCTCTGTGGCCAATCTTGAGTAGACGATGTTGTTATCGTGTTTGTTGCAGTTGGGAATGCTTCGGTAGAGAGGAACTGAAACTGAACTGAAATTGGGACTGGAGTTAAAATTAAAATAGGAGTTGAGTTGGGGTCATCCTGCTCACTGTCAGCCACAATTTCAACATCCATTTCGTTAGAAATGAACAGTTGTGAGATATTTGCACTTGAAATGAAAAATTGTTGGTTACAAAAGGTTGTTGGTTCTTGTGTGTCTCCATAATTAATATTATAAGGGATTGAAATGGAGTCAGAATCAGAATTACTTAAATGTGAGTAATTATTATTACTATTGACAATTATGGGAAAACTATGCTAAAAGTCTTGAGGAAGATGTTATTATTATTGCTTGTTGCTCCTGTTTGAGTAGCGGCAGGGAAAATACCCGGTTTATCGTCTTGTTTTAATGGGAACTATTCTTCGATGACATCCACCTTGATTGAAGCTCGCATGAGATGGAGTCAGATTAAATCATTTTCTTCCTTTCGGGTTCGAGGTACGTGGGCCTTGGTCGTGGTTTGGGAATGTTTGTACACTGAGTGATAGGGGGAATCAGCTGTGCTCGTTGCGATATAGTAGCAGTCCGGGTGTTCGCATCGAAGAACATTGTTAGTTTCTCCACCAGATATTGTGGCTGGTGGTATACGGACATTTTCCGCCCGGACATTATCCCCCCGGACATTTTCCCCCATGCAGTAACCTCGGACATTTTCCCCCCGATCCCAAAATGAAACTAATGGTATAGACAAGTACATTTTCGTGTTAACGTAAATTTTTTGGGTAAATATAGTTAACATTTATAGTAATCTAAGTGCATCTAAGCGTTGATGCATTTTCTCATGATTAGCCTAGTCATTAATATGCAACAATCTATGTTCCACAGTCTAAAAAACTTATGCAACATTTTGCATGCTTTAATTTACCATATTGTCTATGCATCGGATCAGCAAGTAAATTAGTGTACACTAATTCATTTCGGTTGCTATTTCATTTTAACTGTCTATTTTAAGAGTTTATTTTACTTTTAATTCAATTTGATTGAATAATTTTATAATACCCGAGGAAGTTTTTATGTTCAAAGGTAGTGGTACCTTACCATTATTAATGACCATTATTCAATAGTTTTTCCCTGTCCTATTACCTCCGATCTTGTAACTAAGCATTTTTTACGACGTCAGATTACACATGTACAGAATTTTTAGGCACATGGGAGAAACCCAGGAAACAATTTGTGCCGCGCCGACATCGTGTAAAGGTGGGACTTTCATGTCGGCCCTACATGACTTTTTGTCAGCCGGAACTCCGTCGGCGCGACTGAATTTGCCGACCTTAATCCACCCTTTAAAACTCGTGCCCCCCACAGTTTGCCGACTGTTTCCCATCACCTTGCTCCATTGCCGACACGCTTCCTCTCTCTCTCTCTCTCGTTCATTTATTTAGGCATTCATAATACATATCATTCATGGATATTTCAGTTCCTGTAAACTATATTAGTGACTTTGTAGGGACTGAATTTAATTGAACCTTTAGGTACTGTCATTTCCATTACACAATAATAAAGTGCAAATGCGTAAGTAGTTATTCACTTGAATTACCCAATGAAACAAGTATTAAATTACTGATTTGAGCTGGCTCATTCGGTTGGTACTTCGGACGTAGATTTTATTTACCTACGGCTCTAAGCACAATTCGCCTTTTAATTACCGGATCTAGAGTCTGAAGTGAAGTGAATGTTGCAATAAATTGTTTGTCATTTTCAATCAGCTAGTATATACGTGGATCAGTAATAACTAAACTAATTCAAGTTTCAGGTTGAAGAGACAAATTGGCATTCATAGTTTGAACTTGTAGGTGGGAAGTTTCAGACCTATACATAATCACACAAATCACAAGTGATTAATTGCAACATTCACGTCATTGCACTTTAGATCTGGTAAATGAAAGGCGAGATTTTGGCTCCAGGTACTTATAAATTAGAGGAAACGGAGGAATATAACAAAACTAATAATGGAAATAAAACATTCATAAACCGGCTTAAATCAGTAATTTAACACTTAAATCACACGGTCGTCCCTGTGAATCACTATTTTATTACTTAACTTAAACTTGATTATTGGGTAACGGAAATGAAAGTACCTGCAGAATTTCTGATTAACTCATGTCCCTATAAAATCACTGATACAGACAACAAGAATTGGAACTGGAACACTGAAATTTTATTTTGTCACAATAAAATGAATTTGAACTTGAGTAAAATTATTTATAATTGTTGGGAAAAAACTTCAAACTTCTAATATTTAGGAGTCATGCTCGTAACTGTTGCGGTGGTGGAAGTACACGAGATACTGCGACTGTATGTCGCTTTGCAACTATGAGTTGCCTATAATGCAGCCAATGTGCAGTTTAGTAGTCGGCAAAAGGATGGAAAAATACGAGCCAAAATAGCGCATTTCCCATCATAAGCACGACGCAGTTTACGAGTCGGCAGCAAACGAATTGCCGACTCAGACTTGACTTCAGAAAGCGTGCATTTCCCATCTCGCAAACGACGGCGCGTCAGCGTCGGCAGAGAACTCGTTGCCGACCCCGGCTTAAATCCGACTAAAAACAACTGTTCCCAACGGTGCCGACGAAAAACCTGCTAAAAGACAACATCGAATGTTTCCTGGGAACAGTGTAGTACATATTTTACAAATTTTTAAGTATGCTAGCAACTACTAACTTTAAAGAATATTATTATGATCTAAGTTAATTTATTTTCAATAAATATCCTTTTCGAGGGTTTTAAAATGTTAAATAGTATTGCTATTAATAAAATTTTCGGGTTAAGTTTGTTATTGTTATTGTTAAACGAATTTTATTTTCGTTATTGTTTTGTTATTATTAAAAATTTGTTATTACTTGTTATTTAGTTTCACCCTATTTAGTTAGTATTTTTAAAGCATAGAGGAACCATCAGTGAGCATTTGGTCTTATATACGTTTACTTTCATTTCGAGAACTAAAAAATAATACAATCACAGCTGTCAACAACGAAGAAAACTGCCAAATATTACTAAGAGAATAATTGTTCTTTGTCAACAACTTACGACACGATACGGTACCACTGGTATACGGGCAAAGTCTCCCTGGACATTGCTCTCCCGGACATTGTCCCCCTGGTCATTTTCCCCCCGGACACTTTCCCCCCAATAAGCAACAGCGGTCGTTTTCCCCCCAGCCATTAAATTCAACAACTGGCATGTGGTAGTATGATATTGTACATACCAGATCATGAATCTATGTATAAGATTATCATATATGTTATGTAAACAAACAATACACGATAAGGAGCATAAGGAGCTAGCCTCAGTGTGAGATGCACACTGAGCCAGCCAGTGCAGTAATACCATCGAACGAACTACTACCTACTACTTGCCATAGCAAGCCACACAATCAAATACCTACCAACTACTTATCTACTATTTCATACTGTGTACTACATTACTGCATTCACTCGTTCGTTCATACACACTATTACCCGCATTTTACTATGTACCATCACTAGCCAAGCCACCCATGTATGTATCTTTTGGGTATCATATCGGGCACGCTCACAGCTTCGCACCCGACAATCATTGGAGCAGGCCGGTATCGACCCATTTCCATCCCAATTGCCGGTATCGACCCATTTCCATCCCAATTAGAATAATTTGCTGTATGGAAATTCACCTAGGACATACCCAATAAGTGGATTGTGCAAGCACAGTCGCGTGGATAGCCTTCGGGTTTTTCCGACTTAATGCTAATCTATCTTAATACTATGAGTTTCCATAACCAGCTAGTCCAGCCAGGAATTAAGAAAAGCAAAAGAGTCCTATACCAGGATCCTCTGATGCGATGAATGCACCGTCTCCCACTTTGGGCTGTTTTAAGTTTGCAACGAATGCTCCTTTTAAACAGAACGACAGAGCAGATAACGCAAATAGATTCACCAGATGCATCTGGTTGATTTATCTGTGTAAGAGAGGAGCTTGGGACAGGCAGTCACAGCCATTGACCCCAGAGTCCAGATAGGGGTCTTGCAAGTAATACGTAACGCAGTCGGGGTTAGTTGGTAGTTATGACCAGCGTTACTAAATCGTTACGATGGGTGGTTGGTACCTGCCTAATTTGCTATGTAACGCTATACACTAGATAAAACGGAAAAATTTTAAAACACCAAAATCCATTTAGTATGTTTTGATTTAATATATTTTAAGCAGAATACATCTACCAGATTTAAAATAAATGTTTCTGCACAAATACCGCCTGAATTTGAAATTGACAACTTTAAACTTTTTCTACTTTATACAAATAAACTTGCACTCAAAGGTCGGCACCTATCCTATATTGCAGGCAAAAATATAGGCGGTAGGCAGGCAGGCAAACAATGTAGAAACAAATTATACAGGCACTTGGCAGGCAAATTAAAAAGATGAAATATAGGATAGGCTAGGTAGACAATACAGAATTACATGCCTGTTAGGCAAAATAGTTATGATGTGCATTTTTTGCTTTTTTTGTATCGCGAAATTTCTAATAATTTAGGGATTTGGAAAAAAAATAATTATTTTTACCGCATCTGGATAGTAGATAAGGAAGGCTTATTCAAAAAAAAAATAGGCTATAAATAGGCTGATTTTTAAAAATTAGGCTATTAATAGGCTGATTTATAAAATACAGGCTGATTTAAATAATTGGCAGTAGGCAGGCAAATCGGTAAATATAGGCAATAGGTAAGCTTCAAAAAATCTTTGAAAAAGAATAGGCGATAGGTGCGCCAATTTTAACGCTGACCTTTGCGCACTTGTAAAATCATCGTCAGTAATTTCATCAATAGTAGACGATAAGATGTGGCATACTAATCCGCTTGTATAATTAAATAAACCTTGATTCTACGATTCTTAAAAATCAAGTTGTAGAAGCGAATGAATGATAAGTTTAAATTGCAAATTGTGTGCGAATAAATTTTTACATTTTGACTAGCTGCAAACTTGACGGGGCCCCGTTGTTTCTTCTTGCCGCTAGAATTTATACGTTCATTTAATTCCTGATCCATAAAAAACATAATTCTATTGATTGCAGCTGTTTTGACTGAGTTTGAAAGGGTTTCAATATAATTAAGCGTTACGAAGGGTGGTCAGTTAGTGGTTTCCGCGTTACGTTTGCGTTACGTGGGGTGGTTGATGGGTCAAAATTGGGCATTTTTGCGTTACGTATTACTTGCAAGACCCCTAACTGGATCACAGAGATAGGTAGACAAGGAAGGAAGGTATACAAATGAGGGAAGTACAACTAATGTCCCTCTCCTCTGTTCCCCTTCTCCACTATCACTGCCTCTAAGAGCGGCGAGGCCTGAGAGGAGATCCTGATAAGCAAATACCAGCAGCTGACCCCATGGAGCCGACCGCGTGTAACCTCCTATCACTCACTCACTCCCAAACCCAGAAAAATCCCAAACCGAGAACGATATACGTGGTGTATAAACTGGTTCAATGTTAGCAACGGAGAAGGCCGAGAGCTCGAGAGCACACAACCTTCTCCCTTGCCCACCAATTTCGTACTCAAGCCACCCATACTACCTACGATTAGGTTCCCTGTCAGGAGCTTAACAGTAGTTCACTATCGTGTGAAGGTATAAACTAGGTTAAAATACCGAAAATGTTGTAAGCTAGACGACTAGGAGATATGGATATTAAGTAATTTGTCATAATTTGCTTACTGAATACAACAAAAATTTTAATGTCCGCAATCTACAAATCTGCGTGCGTACATTTGTTTACCACGTTTGGTAATCGGGTCGGCAAGATAGAAATACACAAATGCGTTTCGGTTAAAATTTTATTTTATCAGTCTGAATCAAGAGCTCGAAGCAGTTTCACTGTGATAAAATTCGACAGTTGCGTTCCTATTTCTGAGTATTTTAGTAGGAATTGCAATGGTTTTAGAAATAATTAAAACAGCCACAGGTGGGAACAAAAATCTTATTCGAATGATGTGGACATGTTTCTTCATAGTGTGGGTCACACCATCAGGTTTACTTTTTAGAATTTCAGTTTTTAAGGTATTTGTTAATTAATATTCCTTAGTTTCTTTGTCAGTGTTATAGGGTGAAGAACTGTGTGCATATAATATTTTTAGTTTTTTCCTTTTTATTTCTTACTTTTTCCATCCTATAACTTAGGCAATGATATGATAGTTATATAAGTAGGTGTGTAAAGATGTTTTAGCCATACTGAGAGGTAGTATAGTACCTAAATTCCCGGAGTGTGTAATTTTACTACTTTGTATATAATTTTATTATGGTTTAAACTACTTAACTATATCTCCTACACTTTTCAATTTAAAGTTATTTTGCATTTCCATTCACTCCAAGTTTGCGGTTTAATAAAGCATATTTTGCATTGGATTCGTGAAATAATATCGATTCAACGAGAATCAAATAAAAGCACATATTTTTATTAACCTGCATTTCATAAACCATCACCAAAATGACCGGGGGGACAATGGTTGGGGGTAAAATGTCCGGGGGGACAATGTCCAGGGAGACTTTGTCCTACAACCGGTACCACTACATTGCAATGTTGCCACTATTAGTCGCTAAATCCTGTAATATATGCTGGTTTCTCCATGTGTTTTGATGTATTTCAGATATTATTTTGAACTCATAATTATTGTTATTGTTTAAAAATGAAAAATTATTGTTAATTTTATTGTTAGAGCGATTATGGAGCGACTATGAAGCAGATTGAAGACATCGAAAGGTATTTGATTTTTTTAGGGCGTTGTGTACAGACCTCTAGCAGGCCGGGGCTCCGCGACGCCGGCCTTCGGGCCCTAGGGACCTTTAAAATGCTATGCAGGGCACTTGACTTTAGAAGATTGTCAAGGCGGACATCCCTGCATAGTGACGACCCTGTAGGCTTAACCCTCCCGCACATAGTTGATTAATACAATGCATGACTTCGATTTAATGTTTGAATTACTACCTATCCACTAGTTTAATGAGTTATCGGTCGAGATCTTGAGTTAATGCAATAATTGTTAATGCATTCTTTAATGCAAGGGCAAAGCGAAACAATACTGTTAGCATTCAGATGACAGTGATTTGAAATCTATTCATTGTTGCACGTAACGTATGAAGAGGTTTTTGGCAAAGCATTATAAGTCCATTTTTCCAAAAATTATGTTACTTTTTGATATTTTTCTATTTAACTAGATGCATTACTGTGTTGAATGGTAAACGTCAAAGTATAACCAAACCATTTTTTTTAAAATAGACCAAATTTGGTTTTTTGGCAAAACGGGATAAGTTAATTATATTATTTTTGGCAAAATAGGATGTAAACCTGGATTTCTGATTTAAATTTAGTTTCTGAGTGTTCACATAGTTTGTGCAAGTATGTTTATTTATTTAATTTATTCTAAATTAATACTGAATGATCATAGTATGATTATATAACCAATTTCATAAAAAATTCAATTGGTGACCTTCGAAGGTCATCGTAGGTCACTGACATTAGTGGTAGTACAATTTAACATATTTAACATTACTTACTATTTAGTTATACGTCTTCAGTTTGAATTTTAATAAAATTTATGAAAATTTAAGTTTATGACTTCTACAGGTCGCAAAGGTCAACTTATTTACAAAATAATTTATTTATAATGTTAAGACATGTCAGGACCAAGTTCACACTGAAGTTTAGCTAAATTTTTAAAAAACTAAAATTTTGTGACAATTCCACTTTTCCCAGAAACTAGGTTTTTGGCGCCATTTTTTCGGCGGGCCTCTTTTGTCTCTAACTGAGTATGAAGCACCACAGGGTTTGGTTGGTATTGTTGTAGGATGTCAACATCGGAGAAAAGTTAATTCAAGGTCTTGCCAGGCATACGGACGACTACTCGCACCCACACTCACACGCTCAACCTCCTTCCGTCCTAATGTCTGGATCCGGAAATGAATCCAGTATTGAATCAAATGGAGTAGACCAGTAGTCCTATATTAGTTCTGTTTTGTGCTTTCGTGGGTCCCGGTGGGAGTTACTGTAGTCTGACGCAATTATTATTATGATTCAATAATAAAAATAATAATAATGAAATAAAATTATGTACATATACTACATAAGTTACATAGGTATGACTACAATATTTGCATTTTAGTTTAAGTAAAGTTTATTAGTAGCCCTGCCTGTTGTGAGCTCTAACTAAAGAGCTAATTTGCATTGTATTAATAAATGAGAGTAGATACTAGAAAATAAGATACACAAGAACGCAAAATAAGCACACACACAAATACTTAAATTGTTATTGAGCGCAATAATAAAAATATCGTATAATGGAATGATACAATTTATTATATCGGCTTTTTTGAAATGTTAGGGTAAAAATATAAAGTACCTAATACCTATTTAACAATGTTCCGTAAGTACTTTTGAAGTAAGCTAAATGAAGTACCTAATTAGGTTTGTTTTATATATGTTAGATTATTATATAGATACTACTTTTATTTTCATTCTTTTAATTTTAAATACCTACGTGATGAGGATTGGAATATAATATTATTGCAATGCAATGCGAGTGCAATAGAACGTGAGCGACAGCAAAAAACCTGACGACCTCAATCTGGCTCTCGCTCTAACAGAGACGAGGCTGCCTGCACGCATATAGCATATGAAGCGTATAGTTTAGGTTGTAAACACTAGGCAATAGATTTATAATGTTTTACTCTCGCTCTCTCTTAAGAAGGACGTGAGCTCTCGAGACAATGGCCAATGTCTCGAGATACAAGCTCACTAAAATCTTTGTACGTCGACGTCTTTTTACATTTACTATTTTTTATCCTCACAACTATTTTGCACATTATATAAATGGTCAATATGTATATACATATTGACAATTTTGAATAAATAAGAAAACGGACTTTTGTCCGTGGCGGATTATTGAGATAGAAGAGATCGAGTGCAGAACATATTATTTAGCTCCTTCTGAGCACCGTTAGGATAAAAGGTAACTAACAAAAGTGGCGATCTTGCCAGGATAGATATGGAATCCTTACCTTTTTTACAACTGCTTGAGATTGTATCATCTCTTGCACTCTTTTAGTCATTCTTTAAGCACGCAGTACATACACATGATGTCTTCGGGCCACTCTGGGTATGTACTTGCCTTATAATTTTACCCCACCTTGTTACACCTTAGTAGATAGGGGACCTCAATCCATAATAATCTTCATAGTAAAGCATTGCGCTTTGGAACGAGCACCCCCGCCAGTCCTATAAATCCTTATAACCTTTTCTCTCTTACCTGTAGCCATATCTACAAGAATTCTAATGAGTAATTTATTGACGCCTTTTGATAACCCCAACAAATTATCACAGTTACAAGAACAACTAAAAATTATATATCTGAACGACATAAAATAGTTTCAGCTACGGGGAAGTTAGCGACAGGCGAATTAGTGTATAGGCAAAAAACCACAGACACTGTTAGAATACCAACGTGGAACGAACTACAAATAGTATATACAAACCGAGCGAACGATTTGTTATTATTGTTAGAGCAAAAGGCTAAATTAGAGAGATATAAGAAAATTACTAACGTCGCAACCCTGCACAAAGAATTATATTCATTTCTTTTAGACAATAGTTATGTGGTGCCCAAAATTATTGTTTCTTCTATATCAAGTACAATTACACCTCAGCTCAATCAGACACTCCCAGATGTAACAGCTGCTCCTTGTGCTCCAACCTTATATGCATTAAATTCACGTGCAAATTTTCCGATCCCTGATCCACTTAAAAACGATACCAATAATTCCTCACCCAGCTATATCATGGCTTCCTATACATTAATGCCTAAACTCTCCCTATCTATGGATCCTTGTAACTACATTGATTTATTCAAGACGTGAATAGCCGCTACAGATGTGAAGCCAGAAATACAAAAAAGGACCCTTCGCCTTAGGCCTCGACACTGAAACTGGTCGGTACTAGTCTTCGCTCAATAGAAAGGTACTTGAGGATACGACAACAGATTTTGACACAATAACAAAATTGTTTGAAAAGAAATTCTCAGCTCACCGGGGATATACAAGACAAGATGTTTTGGCGATGGTGCAACTTCCCAGCGAAAACGCATCGGCATTTTTGATCAAGATACGGTACTTGCTTCACCAGCATTTACAATCTTTAGATGAAGCCACCAAAACGGCCATCGCAATTGATAAACTACAAACACAATTGCAGAACTTTGTGAAAGCTCAAACACTTTCTACTACGTGGACAGCTCTTACAGAATGAGTTAGAATGTTTGAAGCCGGCATGGCCTCAGGGACGACATCGACGTATTCCTTTGCCACTCCCACGATAAAAGCCGAAGTAGCAGACGTTACATCGGAATACAAATTACTGTTGCATCAGATGTCTGCTCTCTCTACGGAAATAGGAAATATAAAAAATACGCGTAATTACCGAAGCCAGAACTATCGTTTCCCTCGAGGACAAAGCTTTCGTCCTACTCCTAACCACAATAGCAACAATCAACAACAATGTTATAACTGTTCTCGAATGTTGACAGCCAAGTGGTGGAAACTATATTCCTCGCAACACACGGGGCTTCAACTCCTATCGTGGAAGCAGACAATACACAGCACAACGAAGCCCACATCAATATGCAAAGCAGGGACCATCCCGCGCTCAGGAAGCACATATTCAATACTTGGAAAACCAAAACGGCGTGGCTTCCATTCCCTAATACAGCCTGTAAGTCTTAAAGCTACGTCCTCCAAAATTGAAGTCAAGATTGACGCGCTTCATTCCGATATCAAAGTTCCTGTGCAAATATTTAGCATCCATGTACAAGCTCAGGTTGACTCAGGGGCTACGATTTCAGTAATCAGTGAAACCTTGTTATCCCCCACCTGTTCTCATACTATAATTCTAAACAAATTTATTTTTCTTTCTGGCTATGGTGGGCATATTATCCCATATATTATTTATTAAATTACCCCTTCCTATTGGCACAATGTTTTTGCATTATCGTTTTCTCATTACACGTACATCAAATAAAAAAATATTGCTAGGTAATGATTTTTTTGAGCATAATAATGTTGATATTAGCCATCAAAGAAGAGAATTATCATCCCCTGACTTTGGATCCGTAAAATTTGCCAATGCTGCCTCCAATATATTGCAAACAATAGGAATTCTTCAAGTACACCTACCAAAATTATTGCGCTACCTAAATTACAGCCTAGAAAACGGATAACAACATACAAAAAACTATGGCCTATACAGAAGGCACACACAGAAATAAAAAACTCAACACCATTGAAGATGAAGGCTACTGAAATAAATTCCCTCAGTCTTAAAGAAAAAGTAATTATCCCATCTCGTTCACAAATAACCATACCTGTAGTTGCCACATTTCCAATACATACAGATAACATTTTTATTCCTTCTGCAAAAGTATATGATAAGCAACGTCTTCTTGTTCCCCGAGCAATAGTCCCTCAAAGCGTTCAATACAAAGAGGTCAAGAATCCTACACATAGTTCTTTAGTTCTCTCTAAATATACAAAGCTTGCACTACTGCAAGAATTGAAGCCCACAACACCTTTACCCATCTACAAATTGTCTACTGCCCCACAAGTTCAAGCCAACTTTGAAGTTATTGATATTAACCCTCATCTTACAAGTTCAGAACGCGATAAAGTGAAACACTTAATACAAGAATATGCAGATGTGTTCTCATGGTCAGGTTAACTAGGCTCTACAGACGTCATTGAATTTCAAGTAGACACAGGCGACGCCGAGCCTATTAGACAAAGAGCGTACAAAACCTCTGAATATCAAAATGCAATTTTTAAAGAACAAATAGACATATATAGAACATATAGGCTTATGAAGAATAATATTATAGAAAAATCTACGCCTCCATTGGCAGCCCCAGTTATAGTTGTAAAGAAAAAAATAGATGCCAATGGAACAAGAATAT
Source organism: Dicyrtomina minuta (assembly GCA_949802685.1). Taxonomy (NCBI): domain Eukaryota; kingdom Metazoa; phylum Arthropoda; class Collembola; order Symphypleona; family Dicyrtomidae; genus Dicyrtomina; species Dicyrtomina minuta. The sequence continues at coordinate 324,001 of CATKUY010000353.1, forward strand.
TGCGTATGTGTGGACCTACGAGGTCTAAATAGTGTGACTAAGCCCTTTGTGTACCCAATTCCACCTATCAATCAAATATTATCGCGATTAAAACATACAGCCTACTACAGTACTCTAGATGCTTTTTCAGGTTTTCACTAAATTAAAGTCAAAAAGGAAGACAAAGAAAAATTAACCTTTATTTGTGAATTTAGGCAATTCACATACGCAAGAATGCCAATGGGAGCTCGCAATGCTCCTAGTTATTTTCAACGATTAAATGATATTATATTATCTGAAGACGTAGAATATTCAACAGCATATATATATGACGTCCTCGTATATTCCCATTCCTTTGAATTTCACCTACTTCACTTAAGAAAAGTTCTAGACCGGTTTCGAAAAGCTAATATTAAATTGAAGCCTACCAAGTGTAGATTTATGTATAAGCAGATTTCGTTATTTGGCCATGATGTCAGCTTCAAAGGTGTTACCCCTAATTTTAAAAATGTGCAAGCTATTTTAAACTTACCCAAGCCTACAAAAATAAAGGAGTTACAGTCTGTCCTGGCTTCGTTCAATTATTATAAAAAATTCATAAGGAATTTCAGTGCCCGCGTTGAACCCCTTCGACAATTGTTAAAGAAAGACACGCCTTTTATATGGACATCCGCATGTGAACTCTTATACAGATATGAAACACGCCCTAACTACAGCCGATGTACTCGCTCACTTTGATTCGTCCATGCCCACTACACTAATAACAGACGCAAGTACTTTTGGTCTTGGAGCCGTCTTACAACAACAAACGCCTAACGGAAGAGAAAAACCAGTTGCTTACATCAGCCTCTCTCTAACCACTGCAGAAGCAAAATGGAATACAACTGAATAAGAGTTGTTGGCTATGGCTTGGGCTACCTCTAAACTAAAAGAATATTTGATAGGCCTACCATTTACAATAAAACCGGATTGTTGCGCTCTTTGTGGAATTTTAAGAAGTAGAAAACTAGAAATGAGCCCAAAAATGACGCGATTTGTACTTAAATTAGCTGAGTTTAATATTCTGGGAATTCAACATATAAATGGGTCTCTCAATCATACCGCTGATCTATTATCCCGATTTGGAAGAATACCTGAACGCAAAACAATCCAAATTTCCAGTTTATCTATGACCAACACAATTGACCAAACCTCTGCTTCGTGGTTTTAAAATATTCGTGATTAATTTACCAATAGCAGTGCTTCTCCACGTGAAAAACAAAAATGGCTTTTACTTAATGACCAATTATTCATGAAAAATTCTCGTGGCGGGTCCAACTTTCTGTTTTGTGTACCTCCGGCACAAGTTTCCAACTTGCTTATAGCATCACATGATGATCCTCTTTCTGGCCATTTTGGAATGACTAAAACTTATAAATAATTGCGTTCTCGCTTTTATTGGCCCTCTCTCCGTGCCGACCTACACAAATTTTTTTTGACCTGCGATAAATGCCAAGCCAAGTCTCCTCGTCGAAAACCTTATGGAACATTTCAACATATACCTATTCCCCTGGAACCACGACTTCATTGGCAAATTGATGTGGTTGGCCCGCTGATCCGTACTTCTTCTATGAAAAAATACATTTTCACTGCCCATTTGAAATATGTGGAATTACGTGCTGTTTCTAACGCTACCGCAATTCAAGTTACAAAATTCTTGTTGAAGGCTGTTGTCGCTAACCCGCTAACCATGGAGTCATGGAAACTATCCAGCCTGACCGTGGAAGTAATTTTAAAAGTGAAATTATTAAGCATTTAAACAAATTGCTTGGATCCAAACACAACTTTTCCACTTCATTTTGACCTCAGAGTCAGAGCAGCATTGAACGAATGCATGATCCTTTGAAAACCATCCTTTCTATGTATGTCAACGAGCGCCACAAGGACTGGGATACTTTTCTCCCTTATGCTAAATTAGCTATTATTAGCACTGTAAATGCAAGCACTAGATTTTCTCCATTTTTTATTATGACCGGTCGTCATCCCAAACTCCTGTCTAAAGTGGTCCTTCCCCGAGTAGCTAACAATCCCATCTTTGATTACCATCGTCATTTTCATGACATTTTTAATACAGTGCAGCGGAATTTACAAACTGCTCAATCCGCGTATGCGGATCGCGTATCTTCTAAATATAAAGCACATGCATTTTAATCTGATGACCTGGTACTGTATTTTCATGAACATCGAGAACCCGGACTCTCACCGTCCTTGCAACGATCCTGGACAGGACCCTACAAAATTCTGAAAAAATTGAATGACGTCAACTACACCTTGGTTCACACTGCTGACGCTAGCCTTTTAGAGACAGTACATGTCTCCAAACTAAAGTAGTATTACCCTCAAAGACCGTGTGAGCCGATTCCACCAACTAACCTGCCTCATTCATTTCTTCCACCGGGTGCTCCGGTGTTCCTCCCAACTCCGTCCTCCTTTGCTGTAGCTCCTCCCGAGTCCTATGCTAATGCTGTCCGGAAACCGTTTCTTTCCACTGACCTACCGGCTCCTCGCCGTTGCGGCCGTCCTTCCCTCAGGCGTCCGTCCCAGGACCCCCCTCCTCCACTTATACCTCCTGACGAATTACCACCCCAACGTTATAATCTACGTTTACGCCCCTGTCGTTTATAAGGTGTGTTCTGAGAACATACCAGGAGTGTTAGATTTATTTACTTATTACATTATTACCTTATTTCAAATATTTTATTATAACACTTGTTTCTGTACATATTAAATATTTGTCCTATATCACTAATAATGCTTCTGTTTGTATTGTGATCGGTGAGACACCGAATTTTGTTTGCAGGAGTGTTAGATTATTATATAGATACTACTTTTATTTTCATTCTTTTAATTTTAAATACCTACGTGATAATGATTGAAATATAATATTATTGCAATGCAATGCGAGTGCAATAGAACGTGAGCGACAGCAAAAAACCTGTCGACCTCAATCTGGCTCTCGCTCTCACAGAGACGAGGCTGCCTGCACGCATATAGCATATGAAGCGTATGGTTTAGGTTGTAAACACTATAGGCAATAGATTTATAATGCTTTACTCTCTCTCCCTCTTAAGAAGGACGTGAGCTCTCGAGACAATGGCCAATGTCTCGAGATACAAGCTCACTTTGTACGTCGACGTCTTTTTACTTTTACTATTTTTTATCCTCACAACTATTTTGCACATTATATAAATGGTTTTGATGTTTATACATATTGACAATTTTGAATAAATAAGAAAACGGACTGTTGTCCGTGGCGGATTATTGAGATAAAGGGATCGAGTGCAGACCATATTATTTAGCTTCTTGTGAGCACCGTTAGGATGAAAGGTACCTAACATATACTTAATAATTGAATTAGTTAGATATTGCTATTATCTAATGCGTCAATTTTGTAGCTGCCTTCGTTTTTTATTAGATTTATTATCAAAATTTGCATTTATGACTGCCTGTGCTGTGTGTAAAAATATATACCTAATATTTTATGAAATATAATAACAAAATTAACAGCTCTGCTTGAGTACATACTAAATTTTTTACTAAATTATTCTAAATACACTATTATTAGTTTTTTCCTAACGAACGAACTGCTGGAAAATGAAAAGTGCCTGTATAATACTCCGCATAGTAATATTGATTTTCTTTTCTAGCTTTTAGTATTTAATTTGGAATAGCAGAACCAGAACCTGCTTCTAACCGAAACTCACAAATTTTTGAAAACAAAAAAAAGAGAGTCAGTAGTGCTTAAATCCAAGGCTGGACGAAGGAATTGCTTTTAGGCAGCAATTTGTTTCTATACAAAAACCACAATTTTGATTTTATTGATGGTTTTCTTTCTTTTTAAAGCAAAATGTTGTATTTACATGCTTGTAGAAAAGTTTAAAATGTTCATATCATCACATTTGGTCAATTTTCTGACCTACTCACCCCTTGTCACCCATTTTAAGCAAAGGGCAAATCGTCACTTTTGAGACCCACCTTTCACGATTTCACCAAGCGGTGAAATCATTACGCCCCCTAAAGAATTCGTTCTTTAATTGTTGAATATACAGCCTTTAACATCATTTCTCATCTTTATCTTTTTCCAATTGCTGCAAAAATCAACTGAAAAGAGAGTGGCTTGGTTTAAATCGAATCACATAACGCTTTCAATTTCATTGGTGTTCTGTGCATTATATACATATATATTATGTGTGCATTATATTTTTGGCTATTATAAATACAATTCCAACGGCTTGCAATAGATCTCTACAGAGGGAGGTTACACAAATGACGCCATTGATTATACACGAGGGTCAGATCGTCCAATATACAATGCCTAAGGAGGTAACAATGGGAGTGGGTGGGGTACAAATAACGAGAATATTGATGCCGCCATTTGTGTTACTTCCCAAAGAGTGTGGCTTGGGTTAAACATCGAATCATATACCTCTTTCAATTTCATTGGTGTTCTGTAGATTAACCTCAGATGCAACATAGATGCTCTGAGGAGGGAAAAATTAGATTTCCTAGTGGAGAAGTATAGAGGAACGATGAAAAAGTTAGAGTCCAATACTACAATAAAAAATACAGCAAATTTGTACGAGTCTTATGGTAACCTCGTTGCAAAGATCTACGGTCTCGTACTTTTTACGGCGATTATTCGATTAGAACCTGTTTTTTCTTAAACATTCAAAAACAGTTGCAATACCACTGAGCTTGAACAAAATTAGATTCTACTACTTAATTAGAATATAAAGCTGAAACTCATCACTGATACCAACTTATATGCAATGAGGTTACACCTGATTTTACCTCCATGTAAAACTCTTATTTATTACTCATGGTATTACTAGTTACGTATTTGTTTACTTTTAGCCCATGCAACACGTTTTAGAGGGATTTCAAATAATTGATGTCTTAACAATTTCTTAAACTATTGAGACATTACGTTGAACTTAACATAATTAAATTCCAGTACAGTAGTAATTCTGTAAGCCTAAGTTTTAAATGAACGCTATCTACATCATTAACCAATTTGGTGACGAAAACAAATTGCGTCTCTTGAAATTATGACATTTTTTACAAACCCACCTTGTCACCTGTGTAAAAATTACTATGTTTATCATGGAGTGTCATATTTTTTCAACGTGACCTACCCTTAACATGGATGGTGCCATTTGTACCCTGTCATATATAAAAACATAACATTGGTGACATTTTGAAGAAAAAATCACCGAAAATTCGGTTTTTAGACTGGTGACTCAATGAGTATGAGCTCAAACGATACACCATTCGAACAGTAATGATAAGCAAAATCTAATTATGTTCGAGTTTAGCGAGATATTTTAACAGTTTGCAAAATTTTGTAAAAAAATCGGGTTTTTTGGAAAAAACTGTTAGTGTTGTATAGGTCCAAAGTAAACAAAAAAATATCAGATATTTGTTCTTTTAAGAGCTTCAAAATAAGCTATTACTCGTCCAAATTGGCCCAGTATCTCGACAATGTACGTAATTATGTAAATTGGTAGTAATAATAATTCCTTGACGTCGATTTCTTCCAAATCACGGGCTTAGACCTGTCCATTTAATATAATATAAAAGCAGATAAAACATTTTAGTATGCTTGACTTATTCACGTCGAATGCAGTAATGACATCGGAATTTCCACCGATGCATTTTTTGTGTGTTTAGTAAACATCACAAACAGATGCATAACTGCTAATTCAATGAAGGTTTGGATCAATGCATAAATTATGCACTGATCTAGTAGCCACCCACAAAATGACCTGATCTCCTGATCAGTCAAGCTTACAACCTAACCTTCAATGCTTCAACAACCATACTGTTTATAATTGGTATAATGCAGCTTGTCGATCAATAATTGAATTCAATACTAGATCAATTTTAGCACCCAGTAGCAGTCCAAATCTAAATAATTCATTACCTGTTACGTAAATAGTAATAATCAGCATTACTTTTTCTTCTTTCAGTTCAAACTCGGATTGCTATAAAGCTAAATTCATATTCTCAAATTTGTCGAAAAGAATCTGTGTGATGCTTGACCGAGGATTCGTTTTAATTAATTCCATTGAATGCCAAATAAATGTAAAAATTATATAAATATTTGATACTATTTTTATGTCAGTTTTGATAGTAATTACAATTATTCTTAAGTGCCAATAATTATTTATTTATTCGTTAAATGTTTTATTTTTATTCCTTTCTTATTTTAAATAAAAATGTTGATAGCTGTTAAAAATTACTTTTTATTGTTTAATTTGTTGTTTTCATTTTGTTTTAAGCAACTAACATGATTTATTAATTATAGATAGCTCTATTATCTGTAACATTCGTGCTATCTCTCCTGTCAAATAAACTGTGTCCCATGGTTCCGAACTGTATTCTGAAATTTTAAAGAAATAAAACGAAAACAACATATTATTTTATTAAGTTACATATGTATTGAGCCTGCTTATGTGTTAGTAGTTGTATAATTAATTTGAAAGGAAAATTTTACTTTGCTCATTGTAAGGTCCGCTTGATATTGTAGGTAAATGTATTAATTTATAAATGTGGTTTTAGCTATACTGAATGTTTTTATTTTTATTTTTTTTTGTTATTTTTATTGATTTTTGTTTTTGTTGTTGTTGTCTGCATGTGTTCTGAAAGATACAAATGATTGTTTGGTTAATAGAGGGCAGGGCTTAAAACAGGGACCTGCGTCAACTATTATCAAGGATTTTTAAACATTTTTATATTTATGCTACTGCGTCTGACCTTTACTTGTTGACTTTGCTGTTAAATAGGTTATAGCCTTCTGTGTTACTGTATTGACCTGTTAAGGTAGTATAACATCCTCGTCCACTCCATTGCTGTTGTAATAAGTAGTTAAAGCCCCATTTTTGTTGATTTTATACGGTTTTAAATCTTTTTGACTTAGCTAGCTCCGCAATTGTTAATAAGCGTTTGCAGAATTTTTGCTTCTCCATATACTTGAAAACAATGTAGGCAATGATTTCAATTAGGATAATTAAAACCACCACTGTTGTTTTGATAGATACTTTTACGCTAATAATTCAGCTCTCCGTGCTTGCAGTAGCGCCAGGGACAAGTACTAGAAGTTGTCCAATATTAAAAATTTGGCAGGTTAGTAAAATTAAATAGACGATGACGACCTTATTAAGCGTGTGTTTTCTGTTTAATATGCTAAGTAATATCCCGGTAGTTTTTTTCAGCTGTTAATTTAGCTGTCTGATCTTATGTCTGCATCAATAGCTGAAGTCTTTAACAGAGGCGTCAAGATCTTTAAGTGTGACGTATCAGTCTATATGTAGCACATATATTCATAAATTGTAAAATATATTTCAAAATAATTATTGTCAATAAAAAATGCAATCCTCCCAGGGGCTTTTGCCCATAGGGGAGTGTATTGTAACTAACTAACTATATAGCACAGCTGTTAAATTGTCGTACAGAACTGAATCTGACATTACTGCTGCTTCAACTGTGCTCCACTCAGATGGTGCGACAAGATAGATTGAAGGTATGTCTGTGTTGTACGCTTTGCAGGGAAATTAAGGTGTGATATCTGGTGATTCTCCTTTCATAACACAATCAGATGGTAAAGTTTTCGTAAGTGCTTCAGCCTGCTAAATTGCTTTAACTCTAAAATTCCTGTTACTGGAAAAATTTTATCTTCGCATGTTACCACATATAAAGTTTCCTATCGAATGATGCATAAAGCATTTTTGCAAAGAATTAGAATAGTTAAAAGTTGATATTATATTTAAATGTTTTTTTTTCGTTAGTATCTTGATCGTTACTCTTAGATCACTTTTTTAAATGTGAAACATTGCTTTTAAGACCCGAATAATATTCTGCTGATTTATTGGGATGGCGAGATGATTTTGATGACTTGCAAGTTTTAAAAAATAGTTTTATTAAATCGCGTTTCAGAATTTCAGGTTTAATATTGCTTGCATAGATTAACTTCTATTGACATTCGATTGTTGCAGACCTTCAGGATTCTGTTGACAGTAAGTGGTAGATAGCTTGCAAATTTCTGAGAATAAATTTAGCTAACTCCCGATCGTTTTTAAATAATGAATTGTGACTACGTCTTTGTTTTTCAAATGCTGTTATTGAATTGCGGACAAAACTATGTACTTGTGCCATATAATTGTCGTAAGCAACAGTTGAAGTAACTAAGACTATGTGTTCTTTCTTTTTTTTAACTTTATCAGTATTCATTTGGTATTTTGTTTTTGCGACAAATAATTCATGCACGCTGCTGTCGGTTGGTTCTCCAAAGACTTAGTGCGAGAAGTATCCTCTTTACTCAAATGTATTTTTAATAGTTTGTTTTGTCCTTGTCTGCAGCTGATTTTGCATGAAATAAGTTATATTGTCGGCGATATACGCACTGGATCTTAGATGATATTTTTCTGTTGCGACGCATGACATACTGGTGAATTGAAACGTTTCTGGTAAGAAAACATTTCCTAGATAAAGCTTGGAGTCTTGGTCTTGAAAAATCTTAGGGTGGAGTTTTCATAAATGGTGTTTCAGTGATATGAACTCGTCTTCGGAACTTAACCTTTAGTTGTCCACTGCTAAATACGGATAGCGATAAAAAAAACAAGATTAAAGCTGGGTAGAAAATTAGTCTTGGAGTTGCAGTGATGAAACTGATGCGCGTTTTGTATTATTGACGACTAAGGTACCTTGTTTTAATTTAGGCCCCTCTGTTTGTGTTTAATTATCGCTAATTAGCTGCTATGTTGTAATTTTGTCGCAATTGATTCATTTTGAGGGTTGATTATTTTGTCCGCTGTGTTGATTTCTTTTAAATGTAATTTAATGATATGTATTGCTTGTGCGCTGTTTAGTTTTGTTTAGATTTGTAATTCGCTAGATAGTGGTGCCAACCCATTGCTAATGAACTCAGCGGGTACTTGTATGGTTTTTTTGGTTACTTGCTCTGTGCTGATTAACTGTGTTAATATTATTTGTGTTGACTGTGTTGCTTATGTGCTTATTAACTGTGTTGATTCTTTGCTGATTACCTGTGTTGATTCTTTGCTGATTTAATGTGCTGCTCCATTGCTGATTGACTTTTATGATTTTTTGCTGATTGATTAAATTAATTCTTTGTTGATGACCGGTGCTGTTTCTTTGTTAATGGATTGCTTTAATTCGTTTCTGGTTGAAAGATCAGTTCATTTGCTAATTGGCTGAGCTACGTTTCTGCTAATAAGCTGTACTGATTGTTTAGTAATTAGCTACGCAGTTTCTTTGCTGATTGGCTGCGCTAATTTTTGGCTGATTGACTGCGCTGTTCTTTTGCTGATTGGTTGTGCTGTTCGTTTGATAATTAGCTTAGGCTGACCATTTTTTTAAATCAAAAATACAGTACATTTAATGAAAATAGTAATATGAAAATAAAAACAAACTAAATTCTTAATTGTAGGTTTTAAATCACGCGCAGCGTTACATTTATTACTTTAAACAGCAACATATAAGCAATAAATCAAAATAAGACCGTACCATATTGAAACCAATGTTGAGAACTACAAATATTATTCTGAAGAATAAATGTTTTTCAGTAAATCGGTTTTGGTTTGCAAAAACGAGTAAAATTGTGGGCAAGTAAGATCGGAGTTACACTTTGTAAACAACACTGACTTCAATTTACTCACATTCAGCCGAGATTTTTCTCGCGTCCACATGTTATTGATTTCCGGAAGAACGCGTTCCGTTGATGCATTAGTCCCTTTAAAAATTAAACCCATAATAGGTGATTTAGCATCGCATCATGATTATGTTAAATAGTGTGATATGAAAATAATCCTTCCTTAGCCGCTAATGCTAATTCGGTCTCTTCGAGTGTCTTATTTCTATAATGTTGGGTGATTTCAGAACTGGATGCAATTGCGGCTGTGATATTTTTATGCTTGTGCGATTGAATGTGGTTAGTTATTGCACTTTTGCCTTTGTTTGCTACTAAAAATTCCGAATTGCAAATACTACACGGAACATTTTACTGGCAAACACCAGAAACAGAAACTAGTTTTATATAAGGAAATACTTTTTGTAAATCGCTGTTAAAAGTTCATTTACGTGTGTTTGGCATTTGATTAAAATAATACTAACAACTAGGACTAGGATATACCACAACACGAACTCGACGACTAATGTTTGTAGTACTGCGAGCCTGTGAAAAACAGAAACGTAGAAGCGTGTGGAGGAAACATATGCTTGATATTGTAATATCCGCACCGACGTTCGTTGTCTGTAATGCCAATGCTGTGCGAAACGTACATTCGGATGCTTACGCGCTCATAATATTGCAATAAAAAATCCGGCGCTTCGCGCCGGATTTGTCGACCGTGGGCGGGCCCGAAGTAGATGCTGAGCTTCAACAAAGGCGCAAGACAATTTATGTTACGCTTAAAGGTGGTATAAGATTTATGGAAGCTCCCCTACAATTAATAAGACATACGAATGTGCGTAGCATGTAGTTAAATATAGCTGAAAGTTTTTTATAAATTACACCATTCACAAATGACGTCATTTATTGAGGCTTCCTTACCATCAATAAGCCATATAGTAGTACGTGGCATGTAGTTAAAAAATGCTGGAATATTTTTGAGAATTGCATGATTAACAAATGACGTCATTTATGGATCCTCCCCTACAATCAATAAGCTATATACGAATGTACGTGGCAAGCAGTTAAAAATAAGTTGGAAAATATTTTGATGTTAACAGTGGGGGTCCTAAAAACTATAATATTTGAATGACGTCATTATGGACAATCCCTGAATATCGATAACACATATAGTTACGTCCGTGACATGTAGTTAAATTAGGATGGAAACAAGTTTAAAGTTTGGACTGGGGATACTAGAAACTATGGTAATTGAACGACGTCATTATGGACGATCCCTGACTATCTATAACACATATAGGTAAGTCCGTGACATGTAGTCAATATAGGATGGAAAAACATTTAAAATTGGTACTGGGGGTTCTAAATACTATTAAATTTAAAGTACGTCATTATGTACGATCCCTGAATATCTATAACACTGAAGGACGTCATTATGTGCTTAGCATCTACAAATGGTTAAATAATTAAAAGGGAGGGGGGAGGGGGGAGGGGGTACCTACAATTATGATATTTTTGAAAGACGTCATTAAATTAGTTAGTTCAATACATGTATGATAAAATAGTCTGGAAAAAATATTAATGGTGGAGGACGTAGTTTATGGACGATCCGTCACCATCTACACCCCATTTTTACAACTGGTGATATCATTCAAATGGGTACGTGCATATGAAAATTCCCCGTTTGCATTATGTTTAACATCAGTGGAAATGAGTGGGTGGGTCAGAAAATTGATCAATTGAGATGGCATCATTTGTGAACGCACCTTAACATTCAATTTCGTATGGTGTTTATACACACGGAAGGGAATGCTAAGAGTGAGAAGCGTACGCCGATCGTACCTAGGTACGTTTGTTCAGTGGTAGGTATGTATAGTAGCGACAACCGAAAGAGAAGGCTGGCAAGGATAAATTTTACATGCAAACAATGGCAGCTTTATCTTTGCCAGCCGCCTCTTTCAGTTGCCTCAGCTATTTGGTTCAGCCCTTTTTAGCCTCTCCACTTTACAAATTTCTGACATAGGTCCAGTAATCAATTTATTGTGGATAACTGGTTAGCTTAATTACAACTAAAAAACAATACAGACCTGCCCAGTCGCATTTCTGGTCGTACACTATTTTTTTAAAGAAAATTGGTTGTAACCTGTGACCTGTAGTGTACGGCCAACGGACGGACGGACGGACAGACGGACGGACATGACCATTACAATAGATGCTTAAGCTCAGCATCTAAAAAGTGGCATTCAGCAATATGGTGAATAACCAGTACTCTATGGTAACACTAGGCTAAAAGCAGTACATGTACTGTACTGTTTGAGTTTTGAATTTTACCTAGTACTTTAGTCTCAAAACCAGTACTGTACTGGCCAAAACAGTACGGATGGTCAGCCTAAATTAGCTGCGCTGATTCTTTGCTAATTGACTGCGATGTTTAGTGATAATCGACTGTGCTGATTTGTTGCAGATTGACACGCTGTTACTGTGATGATTAGTTGTGCTGATATTATGCTGATTTTCGTATTTTCCCATGTTACTTTTTCCGCTTTATTACATATTGAGATTTGATCCTCTTGCTGTGAGTAGTATTTTACTTTTTTCTGGCTGTTTAAATTTTACGTTTGTGTTATTGTCATCGTTTTTTCGAACTTCGAATAGGTAGCTAGTCGTTCATTACTGTCGTTGCTGTGTAGAAAAGAATTGATGATATTGGTGTCCTAGTAATCATTGTGATTGTCAAGGTGTTGTAGTTTTTTCCTTTGCTGTTTTAGGCCTTTTGTTTGTTTTGCTAAATTTGCCTTTTTTAATGCTTTGTTGGGCCGTTATTATGTTCTCGTAGGTCGTAGGTCGTAGGTGAGCTTATAAAAAACGGTTAGCAATTGCATAATAGGGTGTCCATCACTATTGGCGGCTATTATAATTTAACTGGCTGTTTAAAATGTACTTTACTAACTTTACGCTGTCTTGCAATTTGAAACTTACATGAATAATTTGGCACTTTCTTTTACTGCTTTGAGTTTTAAAATGTATGGTAATGGGCACTTTTTCAAGTTTATTATGGTTAATTTCAATCAGTAGTGGTTTTTAGATGCTGAGCTTTAGCTCATAAGCACCTATGGAAATCGTTTTGTCTGTCTGTCTGTCCGAATGTCTGTAGGTCGCTACAGATTATTGTTTTGACCTCAGCGTCTTCAAATAAATCCTAATCGCTCATAAAAGCGCCCGCGCAGTACTGTATAGTTTTTGGGTAAGATCGCATGAATTGTTTTTGCAAAGTTAGCAGTTAACTCAGTTAACTGCTTACTTTGCAAAAAGTTGACCATTGCATAAGCGTTCAAACTTACAACCATTTCTATGTAGGTACGTGGTAGACAAGGATAACGTAGTTTAGGGGCCAGACGCAAATGACGTCATGCAAGTTTAGGGTGGGTAAATTCAGACTAGCCGCTCACATGTGATCTTACTAATATGAATACATGGATCGTCCATAAATGACGTTATTTAAACATTGCCATTTTAGAGATCCACTTTGTTATTATTTTAAGAATTAAGTAATTCGTATATATTTAACATGGGATCTTACTAGTTTGCATACAGAGATCGTCTATAAATGACGTCATTTAAACATTACCATTTTAGAGATCCCCTTTGTCATTAGTTTAGAAATTAAGTAATCGGATATATTTAACATGGGATCTTACTAGTATGCATACGGAGATCGTCCATAAATGACGTAATTTAAACATCACCATTTTTGCGATCCTTTTTGTCATTAGTTTAGGAATTAAGTAAGCGGATAAACTTAACATAGGATCTTACTAGTATGCAAACAGAGATCGTCCATAAATGACGTTATTTAAACATTACCATTTTAGAGATCCTATTTGTCATTAGTTTAGGAATTAGGTAATCTGATATATTTAACATGGGATCTGACTAGTATGCATACGGGTATCATCCATAAATGACGTTATTTAAACATTACTATTTTAGTGATCCTATTTGTCATTAGTTTAGGAATTAAGTAATCTGATATATTTAACATGGGATCTTACTAGTATGCATACGGGTATCATCCATAAATGACGTTATTTAAACATTACCATTTTAGAGATCCCCTTTGTCACTAGTTTAGGAATTAGGTAATCAGATATATTTAACATGGGATCTTATTAGTATGCATACGGGGATCGTCCATAACTGACGTTATTCAAACACTACCATTTTAGAGATCTTCTTTGTCATTAGTTTAGGAATTAAGTAATCGGATATATTTAACATGGGATCTTACTAATATGAACACGGGGATCGTCTGTAACTGACGATATTTAAATACTACTATTATCAAGGTCCGCTATGTCATAGGTTATGAATTATGTAAACAAATATGCTTAACATAACAGACAGCTATATAGCTTAAAATGAATGCTGACAAAAATTGGTGTCCATACCGTCATTCCATTGATATACACAATTGCCTCTGAACGTAGGTTGGTAGGTACGTAAACTATAGTTTTGTCTAGGCAATAAAGAGTAAATTATTTTATTATTTTTGACTAATCCACTATCCAGATATTACATGTAAATAATTAAACGTCTTAGAGGTTCGACATAAATGATGCTACTTAAATTAATCTTTAGAATGCACAAGCACACTAGGAATCAGAAAAAGTGATTGGACTTTTTATATTACAAAATACATGTATTGTATATAATTATTATAAGAGGAGGCCATCTAGCGCTTGTCGGAGGAACATTGCGGCCTAGATTAATCTAGGAAAAGTTGATATTTTTTTATTTAATTTGTCGATTTTAATAGTTAAAACCATACTTTCAGTTATTCTAACCATCACACTGTGCTTAACTGAAATAGTTACATTAGAATTAGGTCAAAGATGTTACATTTTTGTATAGTCTAGACTATTTTTGGAGTGTACTTGTTTCCACCACGCTAAACGCTATCCCATCCTACAAGTGTACAAAATAAGAAAAGGAGGCAGAGACAAAATTGAAGAAACTTATCTCCAGGACACGATTCTCACCGGATTAAGCTAAAATACAAAGAGCTAAGTTCCATCTAATTATTAGGTACACCGAAAGGCACTATTTCGATACTTTTCCTACTGGCAGGTTGTAAGATACTAGCAAAATATATATTTTGATAGGTCTTGAAGATGTCGAAAGGAAAAACCAAGACCGCACCCCAGCTAACAGATCAGATCTCGTGTATAGTGATTAAGCAGGTTGCTAGGCAACTACAGTCGATGTCGCAAAAAATTACTACAATCGCTTTAAATGGGATTCTCCACATGGTACGCACAATGCTTCAAAAACTAAAGATGAAAACAGCCGAGAAATTGGAAATGCTGGGAACCAGTGTTAATATCAAGGTAAACACTTTGAATGAGACTAATACAAAATTGAAAATACAAAGTGATGACGGAGCAACAGAAATCGCTTATTTTAAGAACCAGCTAGTGGGTTTAATAGAAAGCAATACTGTCCTACAACACGGAGAAAAAAATAAGGAACTCGATGAAAAACCGGAAGACACAATTAACAGCAAGGTTGCTCACTTAGATCATAAAATCTCTTCTTTAGAATCCCGGAAAAGATCTCAGATTATAGATGTCAAAAGCCAGTTAGAAGGTCTGCAGACTAGACTCTCAGGTATAGAAATAGGAAACAGAAATAAAGAATTCGTAATTTCGGGCCTGAAAGTAAACAAGTCAGCTAAAGAAGACACTCTAGACCTCTTAGCCTATAAACTTGGAATCTACATTGCTAGGTATGAGGTTGAGGATGCTCGGAGAACCAGCGTGTCTACACCAGGCAAACCCCGCTTAATATTTGTGAAGCTGGCGGACAGCAAACAAGTCTCGTTAATAATGAAGAAAAAATCGGAGTTAAAACGCACTGCGAGGGAAGTTCGCATTCACCTTTACCTCATAAAATCAGAGCAAGCAATGTACAGACATACCACTGAAATGTTCTGGCAGTTCAAACATCGGCATCTAATGGCAGTAGTACAGCTTATCGGGCATTTCTGTAGATGGGAAGCATTACAGAAGCAACGGAACTCAACTACTCGAGTGGGGATGTAATCCTGGTTAAATCAGCTCTCAACATATTTCCTGTTAACATTTCTATACGCCTAATATTTCAGAAGTACCGATATAAGTGGGATTAATGTATAATATTATTAGATATTTTGGTGATGTGAAAAAAAGGTATCCACTAGTGGAGAGTTTCACTTCAAAGATAGTTAGTGCCTCATTGACAATGTTCAATTCGATTATGTACCTACATATGATTCAAATATATTTAAATGTTACTTTTAGTTATCAAAATGTTTGTTAGTTTAATTTAAAATGTTGAAAAATATTTATGAGATGTCTAATGGGCAAGTTATATAAAGAATGAAAAGGACTTAACACATCGGCGATGGCTGATCCCGTTTCTTCGACAAATGATTAATACAATTGATTGAAATTTGTAAATTATGATTTGTGTATGGGCAATGCCCTAAACGCAATAAATCAATACTACTACTACTACTATATAATTATTATAATTTATTTTATTAAAATGAATTTGAATTGCATAACTTGTGAAAATTGTATCCTAATCGCTTTTTTACCGACACTTTCCGCATCAGCACTCCTCCTTGTCATTCGTCTTGTAGCTGTGCTGCTGTCACTAAGTCCACAGGAGTTATTAGAATTCGATCATGTACTACTGTTGCATAGGCCTACAACAATCAAAACACGTTAACTTCCGCCACTCGAGCTAGCGGTAATTTTACAGAGCCCAATCATCCTGGAATCGCTCCTGCTGCTCCCACTCGGTACAAAGACACTTGTTTCCAGCCTGTATGTTCATGTACTAATGCTACCTAGCCAACTTGTACCAGGACCACTCATACCCCGCCCAATATCATTATCAACACTCGTACCTAGCTCACTCTTACAACAGCTATTTTATTCAAACTCAATCGAAGCAGCAGCACTTGTACTTAGCCCACTGGTGCCAGCAGACCTCGCATCTAGCCCGTTTTAACTAGCGGTAACTGCTTATGGTTAAGTTAGAAGTTTGTTAACCTTACTGCAAAAACATTTTTTCCGGTAATGAAACCAACTTGCTGTAAGCTTAGCATCAACCTCAGGCCCACGGTGAACAAATCCGGCGCTTTTTCTTACTTGTAGTTTTTAACGTTGGCTCTAAATAAAGAACTGATTTAGTTATTACTGTTAGGGATTTTTATGTTGTGTCTAGTAAATAAGAAGCACTAGGCGTTGTTTCGGTGGTAACAATAATGCACATTTCAACTGACGTCACTGTTTGTCTAATAGCTTAATTTTTAAAGTTTTTGTTACAGTTTACATTTTTAGATGCTGAGCTTAAGCATCTTATAAAATGGTAATATCCGTCAGTCCGTCCGTCTGTTGGCCGTACACTACAGGTCACAGCTTTGAAGCCAGTAACTTCAAAAAACTTTAAAAGGACCAGAAATGCGAGCAGGCAGGTCTGTATTTTTTTTTTACTTTGATTGGACTGGCCATTACTTCACAATTAACAGTTAACTGGACCCATGTCAAAACTCAGAAAAGTGAGCTTGTCAAAAACGAATGAGGAAGTGTATATAATTGAGAACGTACATGTACATACGTGATTTTGAAGTTTTCCGGGGCAAATAGTATATTATCCTATACTAAAGACCTAAGCAATCTCAGCTACAGTTTTCAATGGTTTGTGCTCTGCTACATCGAAGGGAGCTCGCAATAATAACTTTATGAAAAAATTGGCAATTTTGACTCCTACCCCCCTCTATTTTTGGTATGTAAGCACATGAGAAAGAATTGGCCAATTTCACTCGGACCCCCCCTAAAATCCATAACGTTATTTTTGCAAGCTCCCAAATACGCAGACATTACGAACTTCTTTACTATTTACCACAACCACTAGCAACATTCGACACTCTCATTACTAGTTTTCATTTCACATTTTGAAAAGTACTACTAACTACCACAACCACCAGCAACATTCGAAATTCTCATTTTGTTTCGGCAGTTGTTTTGGCATTACGAACTTGTTTTCATTTTCCTAGTTTTCATTTCACATTTCGAAAAGTACTAGTTGTACTAGTTTTCATTTTACATTTTGAAAACGTTACTAGTTGTAAAATTTTTTATTTCACATTTCGAAAAGTACTACTAAATACCACAACCACCAGAAAAATTCGAAACTTTTTCTCATTTTGTTTCAGCAGTTGTGTTGGCATTACGCACCTGTTTTCATTTTCCTAGTTTTCATTTAACATTTCCGTCTGTTGGTCACACACTTACCTATATGTGTTATAGGTATTCAGGGATCGTCCATAACGACGTCCTTTAAATATAGGTTTTAGAACTCCCATTTTCAACTTTAAAACTTTTTCCAACCTTTTTTTTTATCTGCTTGCCACGTACATTCGTGTATGTCTTATTGATAGTAGGGGAGGCTCCATTACTGACGTCATTTGTAAATCAAGCAATTCTCAAATTTTAACTACATGCCACGTACTTTCATATGTGGCTTATTGGTGGTAGAAGAGCCTCCATAAATGACGTTATTTGTGAATGGTGCAATTTATAAAAATTATTAAGATATATTTAACTACATGCTACGCTCATTCGTATATGGCTTATTGATTGCAGAGGAGCTTCAATAAATCTTATATCATCTTTTAGCGTAACATAAATTGTCTTGCGCATTTGTTGAAGCTCAGCATCTACTTCGGGCCCGCCCCCGGTCGACAAATCCGGCGCTTCGCGCCGGATTTTTTTGATAGCTTCTGGCCTACCTATGCGCTTTTTAGATGCTGAGCTTTAGCTCATAAGCATCTATTGAAATGGTCATGTCCGTCTGTCTGTCCGTCTGTTGGCCGTACACCACAGGTCACAGTATTAAACGGATTTGCTTTAAAATTGTTCTAGTGGATCACACATGCGACTGAGCAGGTCTGTATTGTTTTTTAGTTTTGCTGGGACTGACCATTTCTTCGCAATTAGGAGTTAACTGGACCAAGATTACAAATTTTCGAGGTAAAACCAAGCAAACACGGATAAAAAGGCAGGACATAAATTACGCCACACAAATTTACCCAAATTTTTGACCCACCCACCTACCTTGTTTATCTTGTTACCCTTGCTTAAATGGCTATATCTTTAATACGGCGTGTCATCTTTTTTCAAGTGAACCACCCTTAATGAGGGTGACTTTATTTGTGCCCTATTCCAATTGCCTGCAACATACCTGAGGTACATACGGAGCTGAGGGCTTGTCCAGCTTCGCCATTAAAAATCCGGCGCTTCGCGCCGGATTTGGCGACCGTGGGCCCGAAGTAGATGCTGAGCTTACAGCATATTAGCTACGTCACTTTTAAGCAATGCTTTTCATATAGTAACTAAAAACTATACAGCACTTTTTCCTCGCACGTGCGGAAGATCGAAAGTTGTTTAAATTTAAACCGTTCAAAAATGTAACCTGTAGATAGTGACCTGCAGCCATATATACAGACAGACAGACAAACAAACCGACAGCCAACACCGTTAGAATAGATTGTACCATAACCATTCGAACCCTGGTCCCAGTCTTACCATGCCCAATCGTACCACATAATCGTCCGTACATTCGTACGGAATAATGTTTATTGGAAGTGGGGGTAAAATGTTGGTGCCGTTTTTTGGCAGCGCAAGTAAATTATAGGTATGCACACTAGCGATATAGTTTTAAGGTAAGTTTAAAGACATCCTGCCTATGCTTACACAAGAAAACTGAGAAAGTAACAGCGATAAAAAGACTTGATAAGGTTGTTAAAAAGGAAATATATTATAACATTGTGAACATTATGTCGTTGTTTTCTTTCCGGGGTACGAATGGTCAGGGTACGACTGGGACAAGGGTACGAATGATCAAGGTACAACTGGGACAAGGGTACAAATGGCCAGAGTACTACTGGTCAGAGTACGACTGCTTAGGGTACGAATTGTCAGGGTACGACTAGTTTGGGTACGAATTGTCAGGGTACGACTGGTTAGGGTACGAATTGTCAGGGTACGACTGGCAAAGATACTGATAAAGAGGTAGTTAAAATTTTCATATTTGAACGACGTCATTATGTACGATCCCTAAATATCTATAAACAATATAGGTAGGGTCATTACATTTATGTTAAAATAGGCTGCAAAAGAATTTGATGTTAAAAATGGGGGTGCTTAAAACTATGATATCTGAAGGACGTCATTATAGACGATTCCTGAATATCTATAATCGATATAGGTAGGCTCATTACATGCATGTTAAAATAGGCTTAAAAAGATTTTATTGTTAGAAATGGAGGGTACTTAAAACTATGATATTTAAATGTCGTCATTATGGACTATCTCTGAATATCCATCGCTTGTATAGTATCTGACGAAGCAGACAATATACATGGTTGTAAACATTATGTCGTTGTTTACTTTTCGGGGTACAAATGGTCAGGGTACGACTGGGATAAGAGTACGAATGGTCAAGGTACGACTGGGACCAGGGTACGAATGGCCAGAGTACAACTAGTCAGGGTACAACTGGTTAGGGTACGAATTGTAAGGGTACGACTGGCAAAGATACCGAAAAAGGGATACCTAAAATTTTTATATTTGAAGGACGTCATTATGTACGATCCCTAAATATCTATAACCAATGTAGGTAGGCTCATAACATGTATGTTAAAATAGGCTGGAAAAGATTTTGATGTTAGAAATGGCGGTGCTTAAAACTATGATATTTGAGGGACGTCAATACGGACGATCCCTGAATATCTATTAACAATATACGTAGGCTCATTACATGTATGTTAAAATTGGCTGAAAAAGATGTTGATGTTAGAAATGGGGGTGCTTAAAACTATGATATTTTAAGGACGTCATTACGGACCATCCCTGAATATCTATTAACAATATAGGTAGACTCATTACATGTATGTTAAAATATTCTGGAAAAGTTTTATGTTAGAAATGGGGGGTACTTAAAACTATGATATTTAAATGACGTCATTATGGACGATCCCTGAATATCTATCATTTGTATAGTATCTGACGTAGCAGAGCAGACAACATACTACAGACCATGACCATTGAAAACTGTAGCTGAGATTGGTTGGGTCTGTACAATACGATATACTTGTATTCGCCGCGCGGAGCTTTAAAATTACGTATGTACATGAGCATTTTCCTTGGTTTACACTTACCTTATGGTTTTTAAAAAGCTCACTTTCCTGATTTTTGACATGGGTCCATTCAACCGCTAATTGTGAAGAAATGACTAGTGCGATCAAATTGAAAAAACAATGCAGACCTGCCGGCGCGCATTTCTGATCGTTTAAAAAAATTTGAAGGTGATCGCTTAAAAGCTGTGACCTGTAGTGTACGGCCAACAGACGGACGGACAGACGGATATGACCATTTCATTAGATGCAGCTAAAGCTCAGCATCTAAAAATGCACATGGAAACTTTTCACGAATTTCCATTACAAGTAAGCGTACTACTTGGATATGAACGTTGACAGGGCAGCCTGGTATAGTAGTCGTGGGTCTGGGAATGTAATAAATGGGTTATAGATGGTGACGGATGGCCCATAAATGACGTCTTTCACATTTTACAGTTTTAAGTACCCCCATTTTCAACTTTAAAATTTTCTCCAACCTATTTTAACTGCATGTCATGGACTTACCTATATGTGTCATAGATATACAGGGATCGTCCATAATGACGTCCTTTAAATATCATAGGTTTAAGTACTCCCAGTACCAACATTAAAATTTTTCCCAATCTATTTTAACTACATGTCACGGACATACCTATATGTGTTATAGATATTCAGGGATCGTCTATAATGACGTTATATAAATATTGTAGTTTTTGGGACGTTCATTTTCAACTTTAAAAATTATCCAACCTGTTTTTTAACTGCTTTCCAAGTACGTTCGTATATGGCTTATTGATGGTAGGGCAGCCTCTATAAATGACGGAATTTGTGAATAGTGCAATTTATAAAAGTTTAGCAGCTTTATTAAACTACATGCTACGCACATTCGTATATGGCTTATGGTATGGGAGCTTCCATAAATCTTATATCATCTTTTAGCGCAACATAAAATATCTTGCGCTTTTGTTGAAGCTCAGCATCTACTTGGGGCCCGCCCACGGTCGACAAATCTGGCGCGAAGCGCCGGATTTTTAGATGCTGAGCTCAAGCATCTAATGAAATGGTCAAGTCCTTCCGTTCGTCTGTTGGCCGTACACTACAGGTCAAACTGTCTACTCGATTTTTTTAAAACTTTTTTTAGACAACCACAAAAGCGAGCAGGCAGGTCTGTTTTGTTTTTTAACTTCAATTGGACTGACCATTGCTCCACAGTTAAATGTTGAATGGACCCATGTCAAAACACAAGGAAGTAAATGGGAAGTAATTTTCTGTAAAAACGGGTGAATGCACCGAGCATAAATGACGCTACAAAAATTTACCAAATTTTTTGACCCACCCATTAACCTTTTTAGATGCTGAGCATCTATTGAAATGGTTTTGTCCGTCTGTCTGTCCGTCTGTCCGTTCGTTGGCCGTGCTCCACAGGTCACAGTTTTAAAGGGATTTCTTTTGAACTTTTTTTAAACTCTCACAAATGCGCGCAAGGGGTGCCCTATTGTTTTTGAGGGCGATCGGACTAACCAGTTATTCACAATTAACAGTTAAATGGACCCATGTCCAAATTCAGGGAAGTGATTTTGATAAAAACTGAAGGGTACGTGCAAAAATAGGAAATATTCACGTATATACGTAATTTTAAAGTTCTGCGCGGCGAATACAAGTATATCTTATATTACAGACCCAACCAAACTCAGCTACAGTTTTCTATGGTTATGGTTCAATGGTCTGTAGTCTGATGCTCCGCTACGTCGGGTACGCAGAATGTCGTTGTGTGGGAAGGGGGGGGGCAGGTCGAGGGAGGTTCCAAAAATAGTAGAAAGTGGCAATTTTCGAATCCACTTACAGGTTACAGCTTTTAACCGATTTTCTTGAAACAAACGTACCTAGATATTTAGGGATCGTCCCTAATGACGTCTTTCAAATATAATACTTTTAGGTACCCCCATTTTCAACTTCAAAATGTGTTCCAACCTGTTTTGCCGTTTATGTCACGAACTTTTTTAAACAAGTTATAGATATTCAGGGATCGTCCATAATGACGTCCTTCAAATACTATAGTTTTAATTAACCCTATTTTTACCTTTAAAAGTTTTACCAACCAGTTTTACCCACATGTCACGAACTTCTCTATACAATTTATAGATATTCAGGGATCGCCCATAATGACGTCCTTCAAATATCGTAGTTTTAGGTACCCCCATTTTTAAATTTAATATTTTTGCTAACCTGTTTTCCCCACATGTCACCAACGTTCGCCTACAAGTTATAGAAATTCAGGGATCGTCCATAAAGACGTCCTTCAAATATCATAGATTTAAGTACCCGCTTTAAAGCTTTAAATTTTTTTTCAAAATATTTTAACAACATGTCATAAACATAAATATACAGATGATAGATATTCAGGGATCGTCCATAATGACGTCCTTCAAATATCATAGTATTAGGTACCCCCTTCACAACTTTAAATTTTTGTTCAAAATATTTTGACATGTCATGAACAT
The DNA here is from genome assembly GCA_949802685.1 of Dicyrtomina minuta. NCBI lineage: Eukaryota > Metazoa > Arthropoda > Collembola > Symphypleona > Dicyrtomidae > Dicyrtomina > Dicyrtomina minuta. The sequence goes on from CATKUY010000353.1 coordinate 347,396, forward strand.
AAATATACAGATGATAGATACTCGTGGATCGTCCATAAATGACGTCAATTAAAGGTCATAGTTTTAAATACCATTATTTTCAACTTCAATATATTTTCCAACCTATTTGAACTACATGTTATGAACTAAATAGGTTGAACTATATAGGTTGTAGCAGGGATCGTCCCTAATGACGTCCTTCAAATGTCGTAGCTTTAACTACCCTTATATCAAGCTTTGAAATTTTTTTCAAGCTACATGACATGCTCATACGTTTTCTAGTACGACTTGTAATCATACCATACGAATTTCTACTATTCGCAACCTTCCTGCTTGTACCCTTGCAACTCGTATTTATACCACTGGCATTCAGTTCACTCGTAACAAGCACTGTAGTTCAAGGAGCGTTTTTACTGGCACCTCGTTCACCAAGCCCGAGGTTTCGATGCCTAATTGTACGCCTCAACTCATACTTACGCCATTTGTACAACCAGCAAAACTCTTGCCACCTGCTGTCCGTCGCTCAAAAATGTCAATAATGGTCAATTTATACCGGGCACGGAACGCTTATCATTGCATAGACATGGTGCATTCGTTATTTTGTGGAGTTTATCCCCTTTGCCCTCTCGGTTCTAACGTTTGGGCCAGGGATGGTTTATAATTGATGTCAACCAAATTATCAACTATTTATTACCACCTTTGTCCAGACTTTAAGCATGTTTTTAAATGGATTTGTCTGTGTCTGTCAACTTAAGCACGCTAGAAGTCGCACTGGCACAAATCAAATGATTTTATCTAAATTACAAAGTTGCGAAATTTAAATTTAGGAGTAACCATCACCGTTTTTATAAAGTACCTGTACTTCATAGGTCATATTTTAGCGTTACTTAAGTCACTTTTGTTGAAGCTATTGTTCGCTGAAGCTCAGCATCTACATCGGGCCCACGGTCGCCAAATCCGGCGCGAAGCGCCGGAATTTTAACTTCTTTACCGCTGTGTAAATGGATATATCTTTAGCATGGTGTTTCATATTTTTTCAAGTGACCCACTCTCAACATAAGTGGCGCATTTTGTGTCCCACCTCATTGCGTACAACTTACATTAAATTGCACTATGCAAACGCACCAGTCAATAGTACCAGTTACAAGCACCAGTCAATGCACCAGCCAAATGTACCAACCAAATGCACAAGCCAAATGTACGAACCAAATGCACCAGCCAAATGCACCAACCAAATGTACCAGCGACTGCTCACTTCGGGATGCCCCATAAATGATATCAAACAATAATATGTTATTCTTTGGTTCTTCCTTGTCGTCACTATAACTCAGGGATAGTCCGAAAATGATGTCAACTAAAATATCAGTTTTATAACCGCCCCTCTCCCATGTATTTGCTTTAGCCCGGGGATGGTTCAATAATTATGTCAATAACATTTGGGCTATTTTAGTATTGTGCCACTTATATGGCAATAGTTGATGTCAGAGATCGTCCATTAATATCATAAATATAAGTATTACACAGTTAGTGCCGCCCAACTCCCATGTCATCGTATTGACCTATTTATCGTTCAAATACCTTAAAAACGATCCCATAAACATCCCACGTCCGCATTGTTCTTTCATTTTGCTCAAAACCACTGTTTTCTCTCAATTAACGGTTAAATGAACCCAAGTCAAAACGGACGTTTATGAATTTTAATAGGCAAAATAAATATACATGCATAAAATACTATTACAATATACATGTACCGTAAAGCTTCAAAAAACCCCTGGGTCCCTAGTAATTACTGAGGTCGTCATCATTAAATTAAATTGGGTATTTGTTTTCTCATTACTTCTAGGGATTGACGCAAAGTTTTCGCTGTCTCCCCTTGGAGTGTTATCGCAGAGTAAATACAAGTTTATCCCACAGTAAAAAAAACAAACCCAACCAATCTTAGCTACACTAATCTGTTACCTTATACGCGAAATAAGAGGGAATGTCGTTGTTGAGGTGAGTGAGTCTAGTGCAACTCACGAATTATTTTGAAAATGCAATAAAATACTATGCAATGCAAACAAATACTTGTTCCAGTGCAAGACGTACTGCCCTGGTAGGCCAATTAATGACATGTAATAATGGATGTTGTGGGAGAACAAAAGTCCTTGTTTAGTAAGTAAACCAGAACCAGAAACATGCTGACCAGACATAATTGTATCGACCCTGTAAGCACCATTGCCACAGGTTTGGAGCCAACTCGTATCAAAACAATTAGTGTTAGCATACTAACCACATCGCATTACCCCTCAAGAGACAAAATTGCGTTAACTAGGCTCTACTGTTTTAATGAAGCTCAGGTTTACTGAAAGCTCCGCATCTACTTGGCGCCCACAGTGGACAAATCCGGCGCGAAGCGCCGGATTTTTTTATTCATGTTATTTCAATTATTCACTTATTGGCGAACTGTATTTAAATTATATTTATTTTTTAATCAAATAAAAATTTAACGATAGCCTTCGCCCTGCTTACGCACTTTTTTGTTTTGGTTAATGCACTAAAAAATTTGCCCCAGTTAATTTTAATAAATTATTGTATTTTAAACAGTAAGAAATTTGACCAGGGTCTTTGACTGACCTATGTATTTTTAATTTAGGTAAATGTGCTATTTGATTGCCCCAATGTGTTAAATTTAAAATGTCTGCTTTTTGAAAAATTTGAGTTTTTGCCCGAGCCTCCGACTGCATGCGCTCCATGCACTTTTTTGGTAAATTAAAATCAATTTCTGATTGCCCTCACTTGTATTGTATTGCATTGTATTTGAAGGAGATCCAGTAACATGAAGTTACTGAAATGCCGCTCAGGCCAATAAATACGCCCATTGCAGAACGATCCTTTTGAAAAATTTGAGTTTTTGCCCCAGTCTCCGACGGGACCATGCACTTTTTTGATAAATTATAATCAATTCCTGATTGCCCTCACTTGTATTGTATTTGAAGGAGATTTAGCAACATGAAGGTACTGAAATGCCGCTCTAGCCAATAAATAGGCCCAATGCAGAACGCTCCTTTTTACGATGACTTATGTCTTTCTTTATGAAAGTTGCTTTGTTCACTCGTTATAAAGTTTGCGTGAGCAAGAACGAGAAACTTTCGCACTAAACATTCATTTACATCTCTAAGCGTATATCTATCTAGTGACTATGACTATGCCTATGAGTTGCTCAGAATTGACAATTCAATCAGACCATAGCACAGGAAATTATCAAGGGCCGAAGCCATTGGTGGAATTTATGCAAATTCCAAAATACCAGCACGTAGTCCAACTTGCATGTAATTAAGCGAGACTAATCAAACCTATTCACAAAATACCAGAGATGTTCTAGCAGTTGCTGATAGTACTATTAGCTGGGGTCAACGTGCCTGGACGAGATCGCGATTATTCCTAAACAAGTAACGCGGCCCGTCCTGCGGACGGAACTTTACACCATTTATGAAGTTTTGATTTAATGGCAAAAACAATACCAAGACAAATGATTTGTCCCATTGCAATGTTTTGTGATTTTTCTGTTGTATACCAAAATAATAATGTTAATATACCGAAAATTGTGTAAAGAATTTGTACTAAATTAAGCTAAATTAGTAAATACATTCCTCTTTGGTTACATTACGTAGTTATTACATCTTCATTTTTCAAAATCCCCCTCTATAAACGTTTCAAAATTTTAAACAATTTTTGAAAGAAATTGTCACATTTCGTTAAGGTTATTACATTACCGGCCGCTTTACTAACATTGGAATTGTAGCGTAATGTGCAATCAATGTAAGGTAAAAATCCTAATTAGAGCGCTCACAGTTTACGTATTTCAAGCTGTAATTTTTATACTAAGAAATTATTATTTTACTGTTACTATTTTTTATTCAAACAGAATTATTTCTTTTTGTAAAATACTGAAAACACTGCTGAAAATTAAAAAAAACTTAAATTTAAACTTAATAAGTCAGGGATGAATTTTTATGGTAGCTACGCCGTTTATAAACGCATTCTTTTTTTTTCCAGGGCATAGTTAGCTCTTTTTTTTTATATTCTACGACCGCATGCATTTTCTGGGTTAAGCGTTTAAAGCTAAACCACAATCGGGAAGTGGAAATCGGAAAGTGGAAAGTGGAGACCGGAAAGTGGAAATCGGGAAGTGGAAAAGCGTCTTTTGGATTTTATTATTATAGGGATAACTTCAGTAAACCAGCAATGTGGATGCAGCACACTGCCTCTCTACCGAAGTTACATAATCTTCCTACTAGTTAGTTCCAACTATATGTTAAAACAGCTTTGATATGTAGATATACGCTATCTCAAATATCAAAAGTTGTCCAAAGGGAAGATAGGAAACCTTAACGACACAGCCTTGACACGCTAAACCCACAACTGCTAGGTAGACTCGCGAACGGTATGTTCAAGTCAAAAACCAAAATAGAAAAAAAGACTTTCTGAAATTTGCTCACACAGAGACGGACACAACCGTCGTCCTCGGAGTTCAGAGCAAACCTTCCCTCACTTAATAATTTTAAACAAAGATGTTTTTTGCAAGTTTAAAAAAATTGCGAAATTGCTTTGCTGACCTTTGTGATTTTCTTATATTGGTTATTCCATTAAAATTGTTTTTATAAATAAATTTTCAAAGCGTTTTCAGAATTAAATAAAAATTTGAAGAGCTTTGCCGCACTTTGCGATTCTTTGAACTCTTTGGTGCTTACTATACTTACAGTTTGATTTTGAATTTATTTAAATGCTTTCAAAAAGATGTGCTTTTTTGTATTTTTTACCTTTTAAAATCACATAACTGATACCTTAAGGAATTTTAAGTTTTAAAATTTCCAACTTCTGTTTGGTAAATTTTAGGAATTATATAGTTTTTGAATTTGTCTGTAGCACTTCAACAACTTCAACTTTAAGCAACGCTTTAAGACCAATTGAAAGCTACTAGCTTTCAATTGGTCTTAAAGCGTTGCTTGAAGTTGTTGAAAGTTGAAATTTTAGGATGGTTGCTGTTGTGTTACCTCTCGTATTTCTACGAGTGTAACGACAAGTAGCAAGCCATACGTAGGAGAGAAAAAGGGAGCGAAGGAATGCCATGGACATGACCTTCCATCCTCCTGTCTCTCAATAACAACAACAACCCTTTCTACGCGCGGACGAAATCCAGGATTCCGCCCGCCCTTCACTTTATTTAGTTGGAGGTCACGTCCTCCAAAGTTGTTTTTCAGATTTTAAAACAATTGTCAAGGTCAAGTACCTAGTACTTTAGACCCCTGACAATTGTTCATTTATCGTTTTCGTTTTCACATAGGCATTGCATGCGAATGCATATGCCATGTGACGAAAACATATAAGAATGTTGCATCATGCTATTTAGTGCACCCCTCTCAGTTTTAGGTACTTTGGGATGACAATAACAATATTCCCCATATATAAGGTACCAAGTCCATGGAAAGGCCAGTGCAGTCTGACACACTGGAAGTAGTACATCTTAAGTGCAGTCATGCAATATCGCAGTATTATTGCAACACTATAATTAGGGATAGGTGCATATCATATCATTATCAGGACTATTGGGGGTACTTTAAATAGAAGTTTAACAACGTTTAGTTATTGTTCCCAAAATATCACAGTACATATAAATAGACTGTTATTCTCACTTTTACACTGAAATAGACGTTTTAATAACATTTTTGACAGGAATACAATAGATGAGAATTTCCTTGGTCTACTTTGGGAAATCCCTAACCCTGAGTAGAAAAACAACAAGGAACGTTCATCATTCTTACATTAGACGTACATAGGACCCTGGACTAGTATAAATACTGGTCGACCGTTCACAGTGAAGTCAGTCGTTAGTTGAGGCGTCTCCTAGCAACACTGTTCTATCACTGTAAGCGTGAAAAGGTCCTCAAATAGTTCGAATTCATTGCTTACCCTAACTATTCACCATTATAAAGTTTTTCTCTATCAAAGTGAAGTTTGTAGTCTCATTCATAAGTTGGGTGGTACGCAGCAGACGTGCCTTTCAGGGATAGAATTACTTTGAGTGAAGCTCAGAGATAAGTTTGTGGTCTCATCCATAAGTTGGGTGGCACGCAGTGAACTTGTCTGTCAGGCTCAGTGATATGCAGTGACAGTGTTAGGGCTAAGTTTTTGGTCTCATCCATAAGTTGGGTGGTACGCAATAAGCTTAACTTTTAGGAGTTAAGATACTTTCAAACAGTGATTTAGCCAGTTTAGTGATCTCACTCATAAGTTGGGTGGACGTAGCTGACTGACTAAGTTAGGACCCAAGTACTTACAGTTATTGTGACGAATAACTGCAAGTACTTAGAAAGTATCTCGAAAACACCACACCTACTACAGCTCATCGCCAGCAGCTCATTTCATCTTCCTTAAGTCACGGTAGCTGCACGTGACACTTCTAAGACTTACACTTGAGAACTATTACGACGCACTCTAGTAAGATGCAGACCAAGTTAACATTGAGATTATAGGTATTGTCCCATTGCTGAGACCTAGCTGATTAAATAAGGTACGAACGATCTTTGCCACTATAACTTAAGTTAAGAGTAGACACGAAGCAGATCGTAGTTGAATTTATTTAACTTTAACTATTCTGTCCGTATTAGATTAAGTTGTATTTTCGACTTGAATAAAGAGATCTGGCGCTTCGGGCCAGCTATAAAGTAAAAACTTGTTTATTTCAAGTTATTGAGTTATTTGCCCCCAACCTAGGCAGGTGTCCTCACGGACACTTACCGCATTATAGCATTTACCTTACTCAAGTAATTCCAGGACTTTTGAGAAAGGTAACAGTTGGAACTGGTTTTTAGAGTTTAGGAACTGAGAAGAACTTTTTAAAAATTTTTCAACACTAATTATTCAAAATTTTAGACTTTTTACTTTCGCTCGCACTTTATTTTGAGTTCGTAGCACCCTTAGTTCAAAATCTATTAGAGTTTAAACTGTATCTATCGGTTTTGAAACAGCACTGAAGTAGTTACTTATATGCTATGTGCTTGTTACTGTACGCCCTTTTTCACTACAAAGATGTTTGTAGTTAAAAGTTTGTGAAAATTTTTATTTTATTTTAATTTTTGAATAGCCACAGCTCACTTTAATGTTACTGTATTGTTCAATATTTAAGTTAACTTTTAGTTTCTCTTGGATGTTTTAAAAATAATAATTTTAAAATTTTAACTTTTTTATTTTAAAAGCATATATAAAAACTTTATTAAGTCACTGTTGCACAATTGCAATAGCTCAGTATACAAAACAACACTTTCTTGATTCTAATTCAAAAATTTCAAAGTCCTTAGTTGGTTATACTATTAATAAATAAATCTTAATTATACAAATGGTGATTATAAATTTTAATTGATTCTCTCGGAGCAAGCATTAAAATATCATCCACTACTACCGTCGGTATTTGAAATGATTTAGCTTAAGCCTTAAAAACGTTTGTTGTCGTCTCACGCGCTTCAACATAAAGACCTGATACTTCTATACTACGCAAATCCCATTTGTCAATAAAATATTTTACACAAGTTTACTAGATTTATTTTTTCTCCAGGTCCACTGCTATTTCTTGTTCTTCTCTATCCCTAAATCAGGGATGCTAAGCTTAATCTGAATCTGAAAGCTGAATTAAGCTGAATTTTTGAAAAAGCTGAATCCTAATCTAAAGCTAAAATGAAAAAAAGTAATAAGCTAAATCCGAATCCAATTCCCTATGCTACAAAAAAGCTGAATCCATAAGCTGAATTTTTATAGCTTATTATTTCGAATTTTTGCAGGATTGCAATTCATTATATTTTTCCAAACGCAGTTTCACTTTTTCAAATGAATATCAAAATCGAAATATTTTAAATTTTTTGTCGTTCCTTAGCTAAGCTTAATAGTAATGTGGATTTTTTCAGCTACTTTCGCCTTAAAAAGAAGGACTTAAACATGCGAGACGACTTTTAACTTAAGTTTATGCGGATTATCTGGCTACGGCAACTAGTAAACCTGTCCCTATATAACCATTGTTGTCACAGGTCTGAAATTTGTTTATAGTTGCAAGGTAAAGTATGTAAAGTTGTGTTTGATTTCTTCAAACCATTTAACTTTTTTGAGTTTTATCTAATTTTTGAAGAATGCTTAGTTGTATCGTATTTCTAAGATTTAAGTTTTGATAATTTTAGTATTTTATTTTTTCTTTAAAAAAACGATGAACAAACGTGCCTCAAAATACGATTTTAAAATATTTGATTTTGTAAAAAATCAAAATTTTGGATCTTTTAAGAACTCTGAAAGTACTTGTCTTTTACTTTGTATTTTGTAAAAACTGACTAATATTATTGAAGTTTTATTTATTTTTGATAATCGGATGAGAACTGTAGGAGCTACAACAGGGCTGCCAAAATCTAAAAGTTAATGTTTTTAAATTGTAAGTACATCCTGTACCCTTGACAATATTAACTAAGCACACGTTACCCAATAGCTTACATATATGTGACATCTTGGTCGATGTCAAAGAGTAGGTAGTTGTACATTAATAATAATATTAAAAAGACATTAAGTATGACTAATTCATGCTGGCATTTCAACTCACAAATTGTGAAGTTGAACAAACTTTAGATTTAAAGCAAAGTTAACAAATAATTCGGTTCAGTGCCGAACATATTCCCCCGGTTGAACTGACTAAAGTTCAAATCACAAAAATAATAGAATGAAGTAACACCGGGGATAAGAAATAGGATTACCACATAATGAAAACTCATGGTAGAGTTATCGAAGGAATAAACACATGATGATTTGATGATGATGGAGTAGAATTTTTGGAAATGTTGAACTGTTGAGAAAGCACAACATTAATTTTTACAATTACTAACTACTAGTAATATTACTAATGAGTAGTTGGAGGAAGTATTACACGCAGGTAATAATAAGATTAGTTTTGGAATTGAATAATTACAAAATAAATAAAATGTAACGCACATGAAATATTAAATACCTAATTTTTGTAAATGAAACACTAGTTAATGCAATTTAATAATAGAATGTATATTTACAACAACACAGAACTGGATTTCACAAAGCACTGAGAATGTTGAATCTTCTTCGACGCTTTCTTTGGCGATGTGAAATGTAGTGAAATTGTGAGAGGAGGGATGATGGGTCGATGCTGATTTCCTGGATAAGCAAAAATTTTAAATTTACCGTCTGTAGTCCAGAAGTGAGTTGAGTTGACAACTCGAACAGAATATCATCCAGATGAAAAATTTTAGTCTTCATCTGCAATGATGTATGCTTCATCCTGCAACAAAAGCACGTGCACTTGGTTGTAGATATGGCAGAGTTCTCTCTAGAGGTGGAATGGTTAAGAACGTAATGTAACGTTCCCAGTCTTGTCCGGATCCAGTTGTAGGCCGTTTCAGACTGATGTGAGTGAGGAGGTAATCCCAATGATTGCTAAGAGAGGATAACACGCGCAGAGAGTCAGTGCAGAATTTTAGGTGTGACGGGATTGTTGCTCGTGCTGTCCAGAAAATGAAGACAGACATGAGGGTGACCAGTCCGGTCATGGTGATTGACGAACGCTGGATCATAGCGTACGCAAGAAGTTTAGTAGTAATACTTCTTGAGGTGAATACTTATGTATTTATTAGGATTTTAAATGTTCTGGAACTGAAATGTAAACGAGCACAATGTTGATTAAGTTGGAATTTATTAGTTTGTGTTAACCAGCAGCCAGTTCAAGATGTGGGTTCTACACAACATAATTTGAATTAGGGGTCGACAGAGACAGTTTTTCTTCCACAAGCAGTAGAAATTGGATTTTATGGACCTTTAAAGAACTCCTAGACAGAAAGTTGAATTGAATGACACTCTGGGAGAAGTAGTAAATACTTTTAAGGAACTCCAGAGGTAAATTAAGAATATTGATTCATTCTAGATGGCTTGAAATTGAGGACGGCGTTGCAGCAGCGATGGCACCCAGTTTTGAACTCATAGTTGTGGATGTGAAATATTGAATTATTTTAGATGTCAGGAAGTTCTGGAACTTAGTAACAATATTTTACCTACCCGCAAGTCACTGTAAAATATTAAGTTCAAAAAATTAGATTGATTGTAAGTTTGAAATATTGATTTATTTCAGTGAGTAGGAAGTTCTGGAACTCAGTAGCAATATATTACCCACCCGCAGGTCACCGTAAAATATCAAGTTCACAGATTGAGATTGATTGTTAGTGTACACAGAAGCAGGCAGTGAATAAGTGTATTTCAAAGACTTGACACAGGAACTGGAACTAATTCTGGAGTTTCACAGCAGTGAAATTAGCAATTGATTGTTTAGTTCGCAGTTTAGGATGGTGTACACCAGACACTGTAGGGTGATGTGAAAATATATCACCCTAGGGTCAGTTGAATATTTTCAATTTTCGAAAAAAACATATTTTACACAAATATTGGTCTCAAATTATGTCCACACAAATATTCCAGCAATTGAAATCTGGTTTGAAGGACCATGTTCGGTGGCGAATCTAAATTCGTGTAAAAGCGGAAATATGAGACTCCAGGTCGTGAAGCTGTTGTACCAAATTCCGTTAAGGTAGATTGATGCAAAACCCCTAATCAAAGAATTGTAGTTGTTTCTAATATCTGGATTTATTCAGTAGATGACTAATAGAAATAATGACAATTCCGCCAGTGGACCCAACACAGGAAACCAACAACTTATATAAAATAATAAATTAGATTTATTCAACTATAAAAAAGATAAAGGTAATTTTGGCGTATAGTTTTCAGTAGTAATGGTAAAAGATACAAGATGCAGCGGATCAGTGTGTAAGTCTGATCAGCGAGACGATTAGTAAAAGAGTCTGAGAGTTCCGGTTGAGTTGGTCTAATTAGATTGACAAAGACGGCATGGTCAGACCGCATGGTAAAATCGAAGTTTCTGAAAATATATATATAATTGTAATTAGAATGAATATAGTTCTACTCCGCGTGGACTAGAAGGCAGAATCTAATATATAACAGAAACATGAGTTCAAGGATGAGGCTGGCCGGAAATGTGAAGAATGTAAGAATTAACATATTGATAAGCAACCGAGCCAGATCGAAGAATAGATTCAACATAGTATGTACGGAATGAGGCAAGTCAAGCCTTAATAGCTATTTCTTTAGAAATAGCTTACATATATGTGACATCTTGGTCGATGTCAAAGAGTGGGTAGTTGTACATTAATATTATTATTAAAAAGACATTAAGTATGACTAATTCATGCTGGCATTTCAACTCACAAATTGTGAAGTTGAACAAACTTTAGATTTAAAGCAAAGTTAACAAATAATTCGGTTCAGTACCGAACATTGTTCTTTGTTTAAATTTATTAAAAGCAAAATTTGCAATGCAGTGTAGGTTGTGGCGCACAAGCACAACGCCTACGACTGCTTGTAATATAAAGAGTAATGTGTATTCCAAACCCCAATTTAAATAAAAAAATACATAAAAATTAAAAATATAATTATTGTAGCAACCAATTAAACTAATATATAACTTCTGGTAAATATTTCATTGTTTCTAATGCAAGAACTTTTTAATCTTTTGTTATTACTTCAGGTGTTTTACAATTATTGTTAATGCATCTTGCAACATAACACCAATTTATACAAATATGGCAAACATTTTACCTGAAAATTGTACCTGAAAATGATGGTTAATTATTACTACAAATACCTGTTAAAAACCCATTACCTTTATTTAATTTTTTTAGTTTTACCAGACATGTTTTATTTGGCATATTTATTTAATTCACTGTTTTAGGAATCGTATTCGTCTTGGCATTTATTTGTTCTAATAATCTTGCTGCTAGAATTCTAACTGCCTTGTTTATTTGTATTACTTGTCTTAATTTTTCCCTCTAAATCTGTAAAATATAAATGTTTTGATGCAATTTCAATCTGTAAATTTGCTTTGTGTTGTGGTTTATTGTGTTAAATTAATTTAATTTATTGTTTTTCTGTAAGTTTTCTTTTACTTTTAGTAATTTCTGTAAATATTTTAGGATTTGAATTACTATATTCTTGAATAGGATTGTTAAATTAATTCAGGTTCGTTTATACTGCTGTGCCATTAGTTTTTTATTTTTTATCAAAAAAAGTTGGTTAATTACTGATATCTACTTTTATTTCCTTAATCACGCTTATAAGATTGTTTGTTTTACTGTTTTCAACAAAAAAAGTATCTTTTAATTCAGACGTTTAAACAGCTTATTTGTTAATTTCAACATTATTAGTTTGTTTAATATATTTAAAGTATTGAATGTAATTTCGTCATCAGGTGTTCTTATTCAATCAGGTTTTAATATCATTTTATAATAAAATATGTATTTCATTACATGGATTTATGAAATGTTCTTCATTATAAACAATATGAGTTATTAACTGTAAAAAAAATAACTACATGCTTTGGTAACTTTTTTTGTAATTTAGTTTTGTAATATACAATATCAGCTTTTAAATAATAAGCTGATTCTACAGGTGGTTTTTGTTCAAAAGAATCAAAATAATAGTGTTTTGTTGTTTCTATACCATAAATTCCAAGAAGTTCCTCAATGATTATTGCAATCAATATTTAATATTCCAAGTTCTATATTTTTATTATTTGTTTTAGTTGGTAAATGATCTCTCAAATATGCTTTTTTGAAGTTATAGGCACTATTTGTTTTGAATATTTATCGATTTCTATATTTTAATTGCTTTTATGAATAAGGTAAAAAACCAGATCTTCTGTTCTTTTTTATTTCAATATTATGTGTTTAAAATCTGCTTGATTTTTATCTTAAGTTTTTAAATTATTAATTACATTATCAACTTAGCTTACGACTCTTTTAGCAGCCCCAATTTCAGTATTAATAGTAGCTGCTTTTGTTCACAATGGAATTAGAGCGAAAAGAAGCAAATTACTCTCTGATTTTTAATGGTTTGATAAATCTGTAATTACTTTGTTACATGTTAAAAATTTTAAATTAAAAAAACGTTTATAAATTTGTTTTATTTGAGCTAGCCATTTTCACATTAAATTATGCCTTAGTTAGATGTAAATTTAAACTTTTGTTGTTAGTAGAGGCATTTCCACAGCAGCATATTGACTTTCTGTTTAGGAAATATTATTGATTATTAACATATAAAATGAAATAACAAGTACTTATACATTCAACTTGGATTGTTCTACCACCAGTTGTCGTCATAGACATTAATCGTTCTCTAATTATAAAATTAAATGCAGTTGCATTGGATAGTAAAATTTTACTAAACTTGAAATAAATTTTATTACTTATTGTATTTCTGATTATATTCAATTTTTTTAAACATTGTATCAAAACAATATAGAAAATAAGCAGTTTAAATTCCCAATGGGGCTATTGTTGGTTGCAAATTAGTGCATTATGCTCAAAATTTGGCACATGTGACATGATTTTCTATAGAACTCAATCCTTGCCTACCACTATTTAAATTAATTTCAGAATATTTGACATTATTCAGAGATATACGTTCATCCAAAACAGTACAGCAAATAAACACAGAAATACTTCATTTTTGAACATTGAAACAGTTAGTTTGAAGTTTAACCACAAATCCTAGCATTTTTTCAGGTCCAGAAATAGTAGTTAAATAAAGATCTAAAACGATTGCAGGCAAAACTAAAAATTCTTGTACTTGTTTTATCATGAATTTAAACGGTATTTTAGGTTAACATTTTAGATAATCTGATATATGTGCATACATATTTGTATAAGATCAATACTATATAGTATTCTCTATTTTAAGCAAGTAATATTTATTTTACCATTAAAAACATCGTCAACTCTACTTGACTGCGTACTTGATTTAAATATCGCATTTTTATTATTTACTCTATTTACATGAACTGAAACTGTGTCTAGATAATAATTTTACTATAACATTTGAACATGTGTAAAACTGGAATTCAAAACTTAGCTTTTCGTTTATTGTCGGTGTTGTAATTTTAAAATATTAAATCATGTCTACAACCAAATCCAGAGTTTTTATGTAGAGTTGCTGAATATTCATTATCGTCGAGTGACCAGCTTTGAGTATGATCATAATTTGAACTAAAACCACTGTGATGTTCTAATAATTTTTAAATTGAGCTAGTATGCCCAACATTAGTAAATTCTTCCACCATTGTATCATCAAATCTTAATTCAACCTTATTAAATAAAAACATTAGACCATTAGAGGCTAATGTAAATAACTCTGTTGCTGTATACCTTGCTCTATCTGCATGTTTTACTAAATTGACCTAAATTAAAAATTCCCTATCTCTCTATAATATTTTAAAAGTCGTCGTTTTCGTGGTCGTAGTCGTGTCCCGTCAAGCCACCGCTGATTGGCTACGGCCGATTTTGCGTTGAATTTGATTGGCTAGGACGAGGTAAAGGAATGGCCAATGGTTATTGGCTGTAGGGTCAGAGTGAGCTGTAGTAGACGGAAGTAGTAAAAATTAAAAATACTCTACATTCTATAGTCGACTATAGTAAAGCACTGCACTTCGTAAACCAGTAAGCGCAAAAATATTTAAAAGGAATTTAAAATAAAAATAAAATTATTACGTTACACAAATTAAAAAAATTAAAAATTATTTTTTAATTAATTAGAAAATCTACCATCTATTTTGTCTGCAAATTTTAGTTTTTGAGAATCAACAAATCATTTTAGTAATAAATAATACTGTGGAACTCCTGTCAAATTCTATGTGTAGAGTTGTCACTATTGCTATGGCGTAGATATTGTCATTTACTTTAATCAGTTGTTAATTAGTTATTAAAAAAAATAAATCTATTATATTAATAGAATAATAATAAAACAAAATATCGAAAATCAAACCAAGAACAAAATAATATTTTTAATTACTACTTCCACCCACTTAACAGTTTTACAGGAACAGAAATTCACCGCCACCACCACCATACAACATAGTGATTTTAAGGTTAATCAGGTCGCTGGCGACCTGGGCCTTACTACTTGTTCTTTAAAAACATATCAAAATTATTAACTCAAATTGTTATTTAAATGACGTTATTTAAAAAAAGGTTTCTTAAAGGAAATAAGCCTTAAATCTACAAAATTAAATTGCATTAATATTTAAAATTGGCGTATCAAGAACTCGTTATTATTTGATTAATTCTTGCGTATATTTTATTAAAAAAACAATTTTATTTAATTGTTCAATTTTTATAGTTATTGTTTTACTGCTAAAGTTTTGTTTTTCATGCTATAAGATCCTTTGATAAGTTGAGATGTGTCATATTTGGTGCATCTAATCTTTTAGTTTTATAGTATTTGTTTAACTACTCTGGTTGTTTTTCCCATGCTAGGAGAATTTTTAAGGCGTTAAGATGCATACTATTTGGTGCAACTAAAATTTTATTATCTTTTTGATGCTTTCTATTTTTGATATTATCTACAAAAACTTGTTGATTATTATGTTTTATATATTTAGTATTTGCATTCATATAATAATATTGTCAAAATAGATAGAAATTTTTTTACATATAAAATCAATAAGATTTAGTTCTTTATCAGTCAATTATACGTTAATTTAATAATAGTTTTCTGCTCTACAAAATACCATACAGTTTGTCTGGCTTCTTTTAATATTTTAAAACCAGGTAGTACTTTTAGTGTAAATGAATAAATACACTTGGATGATAAACCATTTATAACACACCTGGAAACTAAATCACGATGTGTAAGTATCAAGTCAACAGGGTTTTCTACATGAAGTTGGTTTTTCAAGTGCAAATCCTAGTGTCCCACTAATTATATTACTTGCAGTAAAATCTACAACATAATTTGTAAAAATTTCTAACACACTATTTGCAATAAAAGTATCCGGTATAATTTTTATAACATTATTACTCTCAATAAAAATTAATCGTTGATCTTTTTTTCATAATATGTAAATACAATCTTCCCCAAATCTTTTGTTTTTTTATCTCCAATATAATAACCGTCTGTGGTTACATTATTGATTGTTTAAAGTTTTATTACTAGAGCATATTTAAATAAATTGCTTAAATTTTAAAAGCTATAGGACCTATCTTATATTTTAAAAAACTAGCTTTTGGCACATTATCAATTGCTAGATTTCTGTTTGTGTTTCTTTTTCTTTTTGCACAAACTGACTTGCGTCAGCTAGATCTTCTGATAAATTATCAATACTAGTTATATATTCCCTTAATTATTGTATTAATGATGTGCAAATTTTTTTAATAGGTATATTTAGCACCAACATCTTTTTAATATGAACCTAATATTGTATAAAGCTGCAGTTGCTTTGTTTTCAACTGTATCAGTAATATTTTGTGTTGCCTATATTATTTGTGCATTTTTTTGTTCTCATGTAAAAGCGTGTTTTTTATTTTCTATTATCATAGACCTTTTTCGGCGCTTAATTTGTTTCTTTACTTATGTATTTGCTTATTTACATGTGTTCATTTTATAAATTATTTTTTATAAGCCACATGTCGTTTAACACTTGGTTTGATTTTATTTTGTTTTGGTTTATGTTTTCTTTATTCAAATATTAGAATATCCTTTCTTTTTCTTTGTTTATATGATATGTTCATATTTAAAACCTTTTTTATTTTCATACAGTGTTATTTTATCTAAATAATAAGTTACTTTAATTTTTTTATTGTGGCAGTCAACCAGTTTTTAATTCGAATAGGGTGTGCAGGTAAAACTTCACTAATATGCAGTATTTCTTCTGCGGTTCATATTCTTTATCAAATTTAGTTATAAATCAATGTGTTGTTACTGTTTATCTTGTTTTTAAATTTGTATATGCATAATTTGTTTTATTCACCTCGGCTTATTTAGATTTTGAGCCATAATGATTTGAATATACTTGTTACTTATTCCCTAGTTTACTCGCTTCAATTTAGGTCATTTAATTGCTTGTATGCTTTAAATTATTACTATTTGTGATAAACTTTTGTAAAACATCGACCTATATTGTGTTTCTTTGTTTAGTAATATATTTATACATTTTATTAAACAATGTATTGTTTCACCACTGAATTCAATTTGTTTATTAGAATAAATGTTTTAAGGATTTCCTATTTGTTTTAAAACGATTTAAAACAATTTACTACTTCATCTGCGTTTTTAGTTTTTAAAGGTACAGTCTTAATTTATTTTAAAAAACTTTAAACAATAAAATTGATATCTATATTCAACATTATTTTTAACCCTCTTCTTAGGCATGCAAACTAAATCAGCTTGCCTTATTTCATCAATTCCAGGTTTATAGTATGGTATATGTATCCTGTGTAGCTAGATATTCTTTTAGAATTTTAGGTTTTATTCCTATTTTTTAGCTAATTAAGTCATTGCAAAAACTCAAGAAAATTGGTCTTTATATACAGAATCTAGAATTTTATATTAATAAACATCTTTTGGACGTAGTCCTTAAGGTTCTTTGAACCGTACAGACTTCTTTAACTAAAGTCCTAAATATAATTTTAGTTCAATTACACTTTTGATTACAATACGTATAGCTTGTTCACATAATGTAGGATGTTCTGTTTGATTGATGTCTCCTATTGATTTTCTATCTGCCTTATGTGTATTATCTTTACCCTTGTGAATAAAACATGATAAATCATAATGCATAGCTGCCTCATCAATTTAATTCACAGACTTATCTGTTTGTTCTATTTTTTCTTGAAATTAATTACCTTTACCTGAATAATTACTACCAGGATAATGTACTTCTTCTATATACATTTCTATTTTGTCAACCATATTTCCACCTACTTTCGGTTCAAGGGTCTTCGGCTTGTCTATCTTAGACTTAGTGGCTTTGATAAAAGTACACTTTTCAGTATCACAAACGTCACAATCTGTTTTTAAAATTTTACGATTATTTTTAGTAGGAACTGTTGCGGTTTTCCCATTTTCTGTTTGTTTTTTACATTTAAGGCAATTTATTCACACAGCATAGATTTTTGGAAGCAAAATTAAAACTTTGTGAAGTAATATAGCCATAGACTCGTAACTACACTATTTCAATTATGTAATGTCTATGTGCTAATGTAGTAACAGCATCATCTTATATATATCTTTTATCATCAAAATTAGCTCATACAACTTTTAAATGATTACAAGTATACATATCTAGTTTGTTTTATGTAAATTGCCTAGAATTTACCCTATCTTGTATTTTACCATATAGTGTCTTTCTATACCTGTCGATCTCAAATGCATTTACAAGATGTTTAGTTATTCCTTTAGCTCTTTAACTTATATGTTCAAAAATGATTGAGGAAATAGTGGTCGCTACTATTCAGTAATCCTGCAGGATTGCTCACAATCACTTATATAATATGAATTTACTTCATAGCTAGCTTAAATTGATCATTTAAAATACTGTTATCCTTTATATTTCAAAAATCACAATAACTTTGTAAATAATGCATTCTGTTCTTAATGTGTCTAAATGGCAAGCGTAATAGTAACGCCAGTTGTAAATAAATATTTACTTTCTCTCTAACCACATTTAATGAAATACGAAAACATTTAAATCTTAATCTTATGAATTCTGTTACAATGTTTTCCTTTGTTTTTATTTTTTTTAAACCTAGTTTTATTTTATTTTTAATAAACAAGGTAAATATATTGTTACTTTCTAAATTGCTAGTATTGAACTTCAATTTATTACTATTCATGAAATCTAAAAACAATCATAGGTTTTGAATTATAACATTAAACCATAGGTATAAATTTAAATTATTTTTCCATTATCCCCCTAATTAGGTTTTAAATGTGTTTATGCATGTATTTTATATTCAGAAATTTTAGACCAAAAGACCTATACACAGGTAATTTAAACAACAAAACATTGCCATTATTATTATTAGCATCAACAGGTACAAGATATAAAGATTTCTTGTTCGAATCTTAACAGGTCATATCTTTATCATTAGCTTTCACATTTTAATTTATCAATCCCAATATTATAGCCCTTATAGCTTCTAAACACATAATTAGCAAATTGTTATCTGTCAATAGCTAATATTTAATTCTAGTTATTTTTATCATAGCATCTTACAAAAATTTAGGTGTTGTAATTTAATGAGCAGAATCTAATTTATAATTATTTAATAATAACAGTCTTAATGATTTAAAAACATTAGTTAATAACATAATATCACATAATCAATACATTTCTATATAATCCCTAATTTTTTATTGTTGTTAATTTGCTTTAGCTTCAAAATGAATCCATAGCTTTTCTCATTTTTTATAATTGTCTTCTTGAATATTTTTATTTTTCAACCTATAAAAATGTTTATTAGTAGGATATCTGTTACTTTCAAGCTTTAAAAAAAAGTCTAGAAATATACAGAAAAGTATTTTTTTGTGTCAACATTTCCTAAATTTCGTAAGTTTTATTTTCATAATATTGTAGTCAATGATTAAAATTGTCAATATCTACATTTTCGAATTGTCTGCTAATTAATTCAGAAAAACTTATAGTATAAAATAAATTTAATACTTGTATAAGGTACTTAGGTAAAAGATATTAAATAATATTTTCTTCTTTAGTTTAAATCAATTACCAAAACTTTGCCGCAACAGTTTTTTAACAAAGAATTTAAACTCCTATCCAGATTCATTATTCGATAAAACTGATATTTAAAATAGTTCTTATATTTAAGTGACATAAATTAGAATTAGAATTATAGCGCTTCTCAAATCTCCTGTTAGTTACAATGATCTCTAACTTTAGAATTTAATTCAGTATCAACAAACCCCTGCTCACAAACATGACACATTGTACTATTACGAAATATAGTTTCTTTCTCATTAGATAATCTAGTTTATTCAAATTTTTTTAATATTTTCTTGAATATTTCAACTAATTAATAACATTTATTACAAAACGCTGCTTTCAATTATTCAATTGTGTCATTTTCACTAACTGCAGTTTAATATTTAAATACATTAGGCATATTGTACTTACTTATGCTAACATATAAATAAAAAAGGATTTATGTTTGACTTTAATAACAGTTTTTTACCGTTTCTATACAGATTTAAGATCTGCAAGATGTTTATATAGAAGTAATCCTCCAACTCTTCTTTTAAGATTCTTTAGTTTTAAAATATTAGCTTTAATATACTTTTTTTGCATTTTATGATTGCTTTAATGTTTTACAAATAATTACGACATGCCTAATAATGCTTTTTATTACTAATGGTGTAAAAACATCTTGCATAAAAAAACCTTGTTTTTTATGTTTAGTCAGTTGATTCATAACTAATTTTGATAAATCTTTAATATTACCATAATTACTATTTTTCTCATCAAAAGTTTTTTAAATTAAAATACATTAGTTTTTTGTTCTGCATTTATGTAAACAGGAATCAAAAGTTATAACTTTTTCACCTTCTAAAATATAAATATTAATAGACAAATAATTTTGTTATCTAAACTTTTTATTGCCGTAAGGATTTGCACAAAATTCTTTTTTAGTGAAATTAAAATCATCATCCCAATCAGAATTATTATGTTAAGACACTTGTTGAGGATCTTTTAAAATTTATTTTGATGTTTTTGATATAACACACTGTATTTACAACATTTGTGGTCTTCATTTTTGATATGAAATTTATTTTTGTTTTTTTGTTAGACATCTATTTTGAAAATTATTCATAAAATGATCCTATTAAAGGTTTATATTCTTCTAATTTAAAATCAATTTTAATATTTTTATATACAAAATAAAATGCTTTCTTAATTTTCTTAATTATTTCTGAGCTGTACTAGACAATTAGTAACAGATTTAGTAATCTTGTTTCTTTACTTTAACTTGATTATTAGATAAATATTGCATATCCTTATAATCATATTCTTCTGTTACCAGTATTAGTTTACTGAAAAACTTATTTAATTCTAATTTTAATTTTTTTTGTATCTTATGTTTTTTGAATAAACCATACAGCTCCTTTAAAATACGCTTATCTTAATTTATTATTTTTCAAACATTGGTTTTCTTATAAACCAAACTTATCATCAGAAATTCACCTTGTAAAGTTTTGTTCGATTGATACTTTATAAGTTTCTTATTTTAAAATAAAACATCGGGTGGTATTTTAACGCTTTAGCGGGAAAAAATAATTTTGTAGACACAAAATATTCTAGAATTTTATATGCACACAAATTTTTGTGTTTTTTAACAATTTTTCCTGCACACAATTATTCAGGAAAGCATTCTTTTAGCAGCTAAACAAAAATACGCAACTACTTAAGCTCTCAGGTAAATGTTGTCATAAACAAAAAGTATAATTAAACTTAGATGACGTCAGACTACGATAAGCGGAGTTGAGGTATACCTACCTTTTGTTGTGCTGACATTTTTGTCATTTGTCATTCGTGTTGTGAATTTTATCCTTACTAGTTTCTTACTTAAAAAGATCTGTGGATATCTGAAGCGTTTATCATATAAAAAGGCGTTTTCGTTAAAAAAAGAAACAACAGAAACAAAACAATATATTAGAGAGCAATAGCCACTTAATAAAAACGAAATGTAGGTGATTTTAGAGAAGCAACTTTTAACATTAGGCAATCAATAAATAAAATCGCTACAATAATTGTCCGCAAACTATATAGTTTTTAGGACGTAGTTGCTTATAAGTGTCTGCAAATCGTAACAATTTGTCTGCAAAATAAATGAATTCTGTCTGACGGTTAGATGTTTGTGTCTCAATATTAGATTCCTCTGTCTGATCGAAAAACATGAATTCTAAAATATCTTGTTTTTATCTTTAATTTGTTATAATTTTTTTCTCTATGTTTCTTAGATTTTATATGATTATAACAATATTTTATAGAGTCATATAGCTCACATGCTTCACAGTATTTCTTTTTGAGAAGAAGAATTTTGTTTTTTATTTTTTAAAATATGAGTTAAGTCAAGCTATGCATAAAATAATCTGCTACTTTGACATACTATACTTTACATTCTTAATTTGCAACACTTTATTGTGATTTATTTGTATGTGTGATAGTTTTGATATGATAAGACCAATTTTCCTTTTATATTTGATTTTCGCCAGTTTTGCATTTTAAATTATTATTTTATCACAATATTTTTAGCAATAAAAACTAACAAACCAAATATTTAAAAAACATTTAAATTAAATTTAAAAATATATAATATTATTAAAAAAACATACCTTTTTAGGTATTTTTATTTATTTTAAATTATATTTTGTACAAACTCAAATTTGCAGTTCATGCAAAATGTTTGCTATAGTTTACAGTTTATGTACAACCAGTTATTAGTTTTCTTTGATATTAACACAAATATCACCTCTTTTGTTTTTAAATAAATTAATTTTTTGTACAAAATCGGTTGCTTTAAAATAATGTACAGTTGATTTAATGTTATACCTCTATTTTGAAAAATTAATATTGTTTAAATTATAAAATATAAACTTTAAAATTAAATATTCAAAACTATTTATACAATGCATCAATGTAAAAATAGATAAATCATATAAATAAATACATAATATCATGATGCAAATATATATAGTTTTTTAAATTAAAAGTGTATGTACAATGTACAATATAATACATTCTAGTTAACACTGAATACATTATTTTATACATCTATAATTTATCATTTATCAACAATACATCGATAAATCTTACTTGACAATCAACATCGATGCATCAGTAAAGTACATAATTAACATAATTGATTTTGTACTTATAAAACGTTTTTATTCTAAATTAATAACTAAAATATAAAATTTAAAATTTCCAAAGATAAACAACCAAACGAATTTTTAAAAAACATTTATACTAAAACAGGTCCAAGCAAAGTAATATATGATAATATTGTGAGCCATAGAAAATCAAATCCTAACTAATAACGTATGTTAAAAAATAATCTGTTATTTAATATTTTAATAATTTCATGTATTACAAATTTAGGACTGAATAGCAGATCAACTGTTAATTTAGAAGATATCAGCACTAAGTTAACAAATAATAAAAACGTTAATGCTTCACAAGATGAAAAATTAAAAATATTTATAAATCATTCATGCAAAATAGACTCACGTTTAGATGAATTTATTATTAAAAATAAAGATCCCTATAAATGACAAATGAAACAATATTGGTTAGAGTAATTAAAAAAAGAGCTGTCAAGTTATTAAATTACTATTTTAACAAAATATTTGACAATATGAACCTTATTCTAGTAGCAGGTAGTCTCTAACATGATACATATCAAATCGTAATTAAATCATTTGAAAATAATCTCTGTCTTATGTGGTTGCAATATTTAAAAAAACAAAATCAAATACAAAAATATGTGTTTTTTGAATTATCATTTATTAAGAAAATTGGAAAAAAGTTAAACATTCAAGAGAAAAATAAAACTAATATATCAACCTATTCCATTAATGATGTAATACCTGACCTCAAAGAAGTGTATTTTAAATTACAAACTTTTTACTTTTATTGATGTAATGAATCGTAAAAACTAAGATATAATGAAATGTTATTATACAAAAAGTAGACATAATAGTATCAGTTTCTTTTATCTTAGTAAATCCTGGCAGACTGATTAGAGCAGACAAAGCACGAGCACGTATAAATTGTACGTGGTGAAATATTTAACTTGCACAATGGTAAAAATTGTTGTATCGACGTAAAAATTATATCAATGTGTTCAAAATAAGATTTAACATTTTAATATTACGAATAAATTAAAACAACATAAGCCAATAATTTTCAATTAGTACATTAAGAAAGAAATTCGACATCTGAATTTTAATCCGTGAGACCTGTATCTCAAACAGATTTTAAAAGTAAAATAAAGCCATAAATATTATTTTACCAGTAAACCGACCCGTCCTACGGACGGAAGCTAACAATTGTTGATGACAATATTTTACTTATTTAGATGACTGAATTCCTGTGTTGTTTATTTAAATAATTCTGTCAGCCGACGTTCGATCCTCATCCGCTGTTTTCCTGTACACATTTTTAGACAGAATTATTTGAAATTTATATATATGTATATTGCCAGTACAGGTGGAGTATGTTGCTTAGTATAAATCTGATTTTAGGGGAGGGGACAGCGGATGGACGGCCTCGGACAGCGTTATTCGAGTTTTATTATTATGTAGATCTTATGTTATTTCAAGAGCCCCAAAATGCAACAAATGCCATTCTAAATTCGGAAGACATCAACAGAAAACCTTCTGCTGCAACTGCTAACTGGAATTTTATTTATCCTGCGTCTTTCAAGACAACCTATCAAAATTGTATAGCTGTACTACGGATTTATGTTATTTTCAAAATTGTAAAAATAATGTGGCTGTAAGTGCTTGTTTGGGATGTAACAATGACGTCGTTCTCAGTATTGCATGAAATGTATTTTTAAGTCCTGATTTGCATAATTTTACGGCTACTAATAATGCTACTAGCTTAAATAATCACATATTTAAAACAGGACTGGGTACTAAGGGTTTCAAAGTAGCTCACTCAAATTTAAATGGTTTTAATATTTCTGAAATTGATGATAGACACAACCTCTTAGTATTTTTTAAGCTTGACATTTTATGCATTACTGAAAGTAAGTTGCAACTATTTATGCCGTTTGGACCCTATAAAGTAAAATGCTACAACTACACAGAGGTGGTGGCTGTACTGTTGTTTATTTAAGGAACTATCTGGAGTTTGTAGAACATACGGTAAGAATACGGAACATACATAATGAGCTAGAATTCAATTGTCTCAAAATTTCAAGAGAATTTTTTGCTCCTCTCATAATAATTTCTGTTTTTGAACCCCCACAAGTCAAAGTCCAGAAATTTATGAAAAGTTGGAAAGTCTTAATAACTCAGGTTGGCAATAGGAGTGATAGAATAGTTATGGGTGACTTCAACATAAACTTAAATGACAACACTACTGACGCATTTGATGTTGTGAATATAGCAAGTAGCTATGGCTTGTATGAACTTATTGCGGACGAGACCATGGTAACTAATAAATCAAATACACTTATAGACCATGTTTATGTAAGTAATATCAATGCAGTGGTTTCATCAGGAGTGCATTGGCTTGCCTGTTCTGACCACGACTTAGTGTATGTAATTACAAAAACCAGTGAGTCTGGAATGTACAGCAGTAATAATTTCATTGGAACTCAAAGCTACAAACGAGCTAATTGGGATAAAATTAATACTGACATCAGCAACATAGCATGGAAGGCTCTTGAATTTCTAGGTAATGCTGACGATATCCTCAGCTCATTTAATTTAAATGTTAATAGTGTACTTACCTTGCACATACCTGAAGTTAAGCGCACAATTAAAAGTAAAACCTCAGAATTCCTTACAAAGGACATCAAACGCTTAATGCATAGCAGGGATCATTTTAAATCTCTGAGTAAAAAACAGGCAGTGCAGAAACATGGAGTGAATATAAGGCCATACGTAACTTTCTCTATAATGTTATAAAGCAGGCCAAAATTAGTCTACTACAAAAATTGTATGAGATTTTTCTGAGTAAATGTTTTAATAAATTGCAAAGAACCCTAATAGTGGTAACTATAACCACACTACAGGGATTCGCACCTGATAAACTTAAAGACAACTTTATTTTAAAGTAAAAATAAAATACTTAGTCGCATTACCGTCAATATATGATATTGAAATATTTGTGATTCAAAGTTTATAGTACTATAACCTTTGAATCACAAATATAAGTTTATCCAAACTTAAAGACAACTTCATTTTGAATTAAAAATAAAATACTAAGTCGCGTTACCGTCAATACATGATAGTAAAATATTTGTGATTCAAAGGTTATAGTAATCAGTCAGTCGACGCGTAGTGTAAATGATACCAACCTTCTATGCGAAACATGGGCCTACGGAGATCGAAGTGGTCGTGCAATGTCCACAACAAGCATAATCGCATTCAAGCCTGTGAGAAAACCTTACTCCAGATAAGACTGTGTTAAAATTTGAACTCACCCACCACTGCGGTAAAACCTTGACCCAGCGAATAAGAGCCTTTTGACCTAGTATTTATATATGACTAACGTATTTCAGCCATATTTTAGGCTGTAATTACCGCTGACCTACATTGAACCACTGTTAATTGTAAATGCATACGGAGTCTTAAAATTAAGACGCATATACTCTTGGCCACATTTACATTTATGCACTATTTATTAAAAGACAATTTAATATTGACAGTGTGCACTGTTAAAGTACAGTAGAGTGCAGTATATAATAGTAATAAATAGTACAAAGGTAGTTTAGAATAGTGTACGTATTTATTCAGGGGTAATAATAAGTAGCAACCAGCCAAGAATAATACAAAATCTAGAATGACTGCTGTAGATTTTTATCTCCAAAACCATAGTTGGAATAATTTTAATTGCAATATATCAATAATATAATATAAATAACAATCTCCATCTGAATAACAGCAGCAAAACTCCAGAACCATATTATTATTATTATTATTTAACAGGGGTTCAGTCGAAGACTGACGCCGCCGAGGCCTTATTTATAATGGCCTATCGCAGACACCCCCTTAAGACAAAAGAGACAGGAGGAGATAGAAATCAATTACACCAGGTCAATGAGTGAGCCTGCCCGTGGCACGCGAGAACGAAACGAGCTGACCCACTGATGCCTGACCTAGCAAATCCATCGAGATAACACAACCACCAAGGTAGAGGTTTCTCACTAAAACAAAGGCTGGGCATGATTCAGGAAGTGTATAGGAGTATCATCCTCCTCCCCACAGTGCAGGCACAATGGGGAATCCAATACACCTATCCTCCATCCATGGCTTCCCCACGCCCCATGCCCAGTTACAAGCCCAATCAACCACCTTAATTAATCCCTAGAGTATCGCACCAAAGAGGCATTACCATACATTGGTGACGATATACAGAGCTTGACCATCCGACAAGTACGCAAGCCAGTCCATTGTCTATCATGCTCACGTCTGGCCCATCCCGCAATAGCGCAATGGACAGCGGAGATTGGGACTGGAATAATTGGTCTTGAACCAAACTGCATAGCACTACTACCATCATGCAAAGCCTTTGCAAACCTATCTGCCTCCTCATCACCCCTGAACCTAGAGTGAGCAGGGACCCAAACCAACTCAACTTCACAACCCCTGTCAGGAAGTCTATTGAGGTACGAGTGGCATTCCCCTACAACACCTGATACAGTGTAAGGCCTAGATAGCGCACGCAAGGAACTCTGACTATCACTGAAGACTCTAACAAGGAGATCCCAGAGTTCATTCTCCAGCAACCAATGAGCCGCCAGGGAAATTCCAAAGATCTCACACTGAAAGACAGAGGCATCAGCACCTCAATACATGGATTCAGCCAGTAGGGTGGATATTACCCCCCGGCTTCTATCCTCAATAAGCACCCCAGAGCCAGCATTATCACCCTCATGTGAGCCGTCTGTGTAGCACACCATACCACCACCCCCAAGGGACAAGTCCCTCACCCATTCAGCAAGTGACCCAATTGCCACAAAGAACCTTTAATATTCCAGGTTCTCATATGCCCAATCAACAGGCATCCTGAGCATTGGGACACATATGCCCCATCTCTCACAAATTGCCGTATGACTACCCAAACCACCAAACAACGGATTAACCGTCCACAACCAACTTGTTTTCAGCCTATGCATAGATCTAATGGCCACCCCCTTGAGACAAATGCCTAGGAGAATGACACCAATTAGACATTCCATGGCCGCTTTTGGCGTTGAACTAGGACAACTAGTGATCATAAGACACGCCTGGTGCTGTGCCGTGTTCAACATTCTCACATACGAGCTCTTTTCCAGTGCCAGGGACCAGACAACAATCGCATATTCAAACACAGGAACAAGCGATGTGTAGGTCCACTTAGCAACACTTGGAGCAAGCCCCCATTTTCTACCTACCATGCGCTTGCACCTGGCCAAAGTCACCTGCGCTCTGCTCAGAACTGATTTCAGTTGAGGCATCCACGTCAGATGCTTGTCCAAGACAACACTTGGAACCATAACAGTACATATTAATTTGTAGGTTTTCAATTTTCGAATTTCAACTACTGCTGAGACTTGCATTCTAGTAGTTGAAGAACTGTACAATATTGTAGTCAAGTAATAGTAAAGATTTACAAAAATGATTAACTTGTTTCTTTATAGTTGGTTTTATTGCTTTCCTGCTAATAACTTGCAGTTCTTGCAATCTTTCCTTTTCCTCCCACCGTAACTCACGAGATTCTTGCGCTTGTAATAAACACTTTAGAGCCTATTAGCTTGAATGATTTCAGTTTAAAATAGGACTAGCAGTAAGCAACCCAATAGGTTGCGATTTAAAATTGTCAACTTGTTTGCCAGGGTTAAATTTTTACAACAGCTTTGCCCGTGTTTACTATTGTTCACAGGCTTGCCCGGGTCATGATTTTACTATAGTATTAGCTGGCTTAAAAATTAACCACAGTATTGGCAGAGTTAAAATTTTGCCACCGAATTGTGTGGGTTAAAATATTACCACAGTATTGTCTGGGTTGAAATTTTACTACAATATTGTCTGCGTCAAAAATTTACCACTTAATTGGCTGGGTTTAAATTTTACTACAGCATTGTGTGGATTAAAATTTCACTACAGTATTGGCTGGGTTAAAATTCTACAACAGCATTGGTAAGGTTAAAATTTTAGCTCAGATCTTGGCTGGGTTAATATTTTACCACAGTATTGTATGGGTTAAAATTTTACCACAGATTTGGCTAGGTTAAAATTTTACCACAGTATTGGCTGGGTTAAAATTATACAACAGCATTGGTTGGGTTAAAATTTTAGCACAGAAATTGGTTGTGTTAATATTTTACCACAGTATTGTATGAATTAAAATTTTACCACAGATTTGGCTAGGTTAAAATTTTACCACAGTATTGGTTGGGTTAAAATTTGAGCACAGATCTTGGCTGGAGTCTAGTTTTATCACATGCTTGTATGTGATTATGCTTGCTGTGATCATTGCTCTTTATTTTCGTAACCTATTACACAATGGAACTAATGCTAAATACCATAATTGTCGACCTAAAAATCCCTTACTGTTATATTTGGTTTAAGTTTCGGACACAGGCTTGCACGGATTACATTATGGCCACAGCCATTTCCAGGTTTCTGTTTTTGCTAAATGCTTGCTTGCGTTAAATTTTAAGAGCAGACTTGCCTAAGTTTAGTTTTGATCACAGGCTTGCCTGGGTAAATATTTAAGTAGTGGTAAAGCTTTACCTTATTCTTGGATGGGTTGAATTTTTCTTACATGCTTGACCTGGACTATGCTTGTAATGTCCATCTTATCCACATCACAGCTGATATTACTATACCCTCAGCTATACCCTAGAGTTCTCAGCAATAACAGCAGGTACTAAGGTGAAATATGAAAGCAGGTTTCGTATTGTTTTCGTGTATATTAGAACCAAACAACAAAAAAACACAATTATAACATAGTTTCAGCTAATGAAAATTAGAGCAAATTATTTAGGCAAGGTGGTCGTCGTCACTGCCACTTTCGTTGTCAGATTCAGAATAAGTGTCACTTTTGGATTCTTTGCCAAGTTTAATTGTATAAATTGGCTTTTTGTATGACGGGTTAGCAATATATCTGCTCGTGTAAATAACTTCTGTACGACATTGTATGCAACTTTTAGTTAGCTTCCCTAATTATTGAAGCTAATACAAAGTTATGTAATTGAAAATTTTCACGCTCCATATGTATGTTTAAATGTTTTTTAAAAACTCCAAGTAGATGTCCGTTTATACAAAAACAATCGAAGCATCTGAACTTTTCTCTTACAGACAGTATAAAATAAAAACAGACACGCCAAAGGGCTAAATATGGCAATTAAAGCATATGTAATTAACTTAGGGTTTTAGTTTTAAATTGTGTCTTAGTATGACGATTCGATTTGCTCTGTCAATCAATAAATGTTGTCGATTATCTAAAAAAATTTCTATACTGCACTCATTGCAATAGAATGTTTCACTTGGACTCGAAGCTACTACCGGACAATTATTAAAAGGTAAGCAAAATGATATAAACTGCTTGTATATGCTTAGAACTAAGTTGCAACACTAAATTGCCTAGTATTTTTCAACTGAAGGCTTTATTGCAACTGAATTACATTATAAAATAAACTCCTGTATTACTGCAATAAGATGATAACAACTAAGAGGAGTTTTAGCAAGCCAATCCTAAGAAATCAGGAAATTTGTAAAGCTTGAAATACATTGCGGGTCGTACTATTACGTCTGGATACCACATGCGCTGCAACATATTTCAATCGCGTATATATAGGTATAAAAATAGTATTGGTATAAGATATAAAAGCTTAAATCATGTAACTGCATGCAAACGGCAATAAAATACTGACTTATTGTAAGCAGCAACGTTACTGTTGGGTTCGTAAAGATGAAGTGATTTTTAAAAAGCTTAAATGTGCTTCAGGGTGAGACGTCTTTTCAAAACATGCTTTTGAAGTTGGTGAATATTAAAAAAACAACAGAAGTACGTTTACAGTATCAAATTTTAAATTCAATTCAAATTCTTATCAAAAACTTTATTTGCGGCAACAATGTTGTAAGACACGTTAGGGACAAATTTATATTCAGTGACTAATCTCCGCAGCAACAAGATTAGTTAAACTTGCCAAACATGACGATTGTTTTACCCGCAAACGGTGTAAAAGCTTGCGAGGGATCAATAAGTTTAACATATTGGTTAACAAAATAAAGAAGGTGCAGACCAACAGTTAAAACTACGTCTATTAATAAAACCTTGACGTTTCAAAAAGCAATTCTATCTGCTTGTGATATTCAATTCTTTATTTGGTCCTACAAATTTCCGCCGGTATGGGGCCGAAGCTTAAAGCAAGAGTAAAATGCAGTTTATCTTAAACATGAAGCACAAATATCCATGAACATAGCCGTTCGAAACGAGAACTTGCATTCTTGACTTTTTTTGTGATAGTATATGGTTAATTGTTTTTAGAGTCTGAGACTTTTTAGCTCCTAGAGTTCCTGTGACAATCATTTTCATTTATTTTTGGTAAAACTGTTAATGCAACTTAATTTGGTGTCTTACAAGACCAATGATTCGTTTCTGAGTTTGTGAAATAAATGTTTACGACGTCTAAAATATTGACAAATTCTAGAATTTTGTAGAGGAGTGCAATGCAGACAATGAACAGAGCAAATGCGACACATAAGTTTCACACTACAATATATAATTTTATAGACAACTATTAAAAACATTTGTAGTATTGTAAGTTTTGTAGTATGTGATGTACTTTTAGTGTGTTCATTGGCAATAGTAGTATGTATATGTACTTGAAATTTCTTTTTTATAAATGTTGCTAAGTTTTTGTAATGAATTTAAGTTTATTTTTTCATATAATTTTAACAAGCAGTAGCAATTTGTGTGTGAAATAGAATAATACTTTGTCGATGGTTTTTAACAAGTGTGTAAAATATGCTATATTGTATTTTTGTATAAGTAAAAATAAAAACCTATAAAAACTGTAAAAGTAAACACTACTAGCTTCAGACGTGCACTAAAGTATATTTGTATACAATGCATAGAGCACATTCAATTTTCTTAGAATTGAAACTCTAACAGGGTAAAGCGAGATTGTATTTACGCAAACGTTTGCCTAAGCAATACAGATTATGCGCTGCAAACTAAATGCTTTTATTATTGTTAGTTCAAAAGATACAAGAAGTACAAATCGGAATGTTCCTAATGGGTAACGGCATATCCACAGTGCTATTACTCACATTGTATTACAACATTATTTTGGTATAACACGTTTTCACAGTCAGAAAAACAAGTCGGCGTTGAACAATCATAAATTACCGCAGTAACATTAAATTTATTTAGTTAAACTTGAAAACATTTCTTTGCACAAACATCAGGCAAAATTTATAACGTCAGTATATTGGTTTCAAAGATTAAAAATAATTTGGCATTACACATTTTTTAGGTTAAGCGTCGAGGCATTTCACACGAATGTTTCTTAGAATTTAATATTTCGTAAATGTTTTTTATATTATGGGTTTTAAAAAACAGGAAAATATTGGCAATAAATGTCTTTCTCATGTAAACAAAAGTGATTTTTTCTAGCGCCAACACAAAAAATTCGTTTCTAACATAGAATATGTCATAACTTTAAACATCTAAATGTCAAGTTTAAATATAAAATTTCGTTTGAAAACAGAAAGTTTTTAAAATTTCGAGAGAACGTTTTGCACTCCTATTTACATATTTCCTGGAAGTTAAGACGTTTACATGCTCGATTGTTTATTTTTACAACTTTTACATAAAAGTACGTGGCATATACATACGTATGCATAGAAAGAGCGATTCACGCTAGAGTTGCCATGCCTACACTATTCATAGTACTACAAACGCATGCAATCTAATGTTAGGGGATTTCAAGCAACATTTTAAAATAAACAGCCTATTTTATTATACACTGACGTGACTTGATACAAAATAATACTTGTACAGAACAAGTATTACAAAAAAGTTATAACATCAAAACTGGAGCAGAAAGTAAAAGTAAAGGTGAACGTAAAGTACAAATGTTAAGAAACAAACAATAAAAACAAAAAGCAATATCAAATACAAACTTTGAAAAGCAAAAAGAAACAAGTCAAAGTCGAGTTTTTAGCCAATCCAAAGCAATGCTTTACAAACAGAAAAGCAAAATAATTGAGATAATAGTATGGGTGGTGAACGCTGAAAAGGTACAAAAGTACGAAAACATTCAGTTGCATATATCATAGCTATAATACTAGCAATAGACAACAAATAAACTAATCGTGTATTACATTTTGGTGCTATAAAGAACATGCGCAAAAGAGCATCAACCCGCTCATCAGCGCCTTTTAAATATTCACCTCTCTCCACTTTCGTGTCGGGTATTGCATTGCATTTAAATTGGTTTAAATTATGCCGCTACCTATCCACAAATCTATCTCTCACTCATCCCAATGCATTTTATTTAATTGAATTATACATTACGCATCTACGTACGTATTTACCTACATGCTCTCTGTTTCATTTCTCCGGCTCCCTCTCTCCCTCCAGGAACATGATCAAATTATTGACTTTTTATTGTTACTACTACTACGTGCGTACTGTATTATTTGCATCACTTTCCCCTCTCCGTCTCATTGCATTGCAAATAAATAAATTAGGCATGGCGTGTATCTACCTATCTATATCTCTCTCTGTGTCTCTAGCATCCTATTGCATTGTATTTAATTGAATTATACATTACGCATCTACGTACGTATCTACCTACATGCTCTCTGTTTCATTTCTCCGGCTCACTCTCTCCCTCCATGAAAAGGATCAAATTATTGACTTTTTATTGTTACTACTACTACGTACACACTATATCATTTGCATCACTTTTCCCTCTCCGTCTCATTGCTTTGCAAATAAATGAATTAGGCATTGCGTGTATCTACCTATCTACATCTCTCTCTGGCTCTTCCTATTCCGTTGTATTTAATTGAATTATACATTACGCACCTTCCTATGCACCTACATCTCGCTCTCTGACTCTCCTCTCTCCCTCCCTCCCTTCCTTGGAGGGGACGCTGGCTGCTCCTTTCTTCTTGTTGTAATTAATTAATCACTCCACTCCATAAAC
The DNA here is from genome assembly GCA_949802685.1 of Dicyrtomina minuta. NCBI lineage: Eukaryota > Metazoa > Arthropoda > Collembola > Symphypleona > Dicyrtomidae > Dicyrtomina > Dicyrtomina minuta. Next base: position 381,208 of record CATKUY010000353.1, read on the forward strand.
ACTCCAAAAGATCCCTTTCCCTAGTACCTAGTTATGTTGTGCAGATAGTCCATAAATGGCGTCATTTAAATATATTTTTATTTTGAGTATCTCTCTTTTCTCAGTGTTACTATTTCATGAATGGTTGTCGGTAATATAGGATGTTACTAGTCTGCAGTTGTCCTTTCAGTATCTCTAGCCTCCGCAAAATTCGTATCGATGCCACTCGTACCGGCACTACTGCGGTCAAAACGTTTTGCTGTGGCATCACGCTTGCAAAATATGCTTACCTAGTTTATTATTTATCAACACCATTGATGCTTGCACATGTACCACTTATACCATTCAAACCGTCATGTCTTTTCGGTACTACTCGTCTTTTTAGATGCTGAGCTTTAGCATCTAATAAAATGGTCATGTCCGTCTGTCCGTCTGTCCGTCTGTCCGTCCGTCCGTTGGCCGTACACTACAGGTCACAGTATTTAACGGATGTGCTTTAAAATTGTTTTAATGGATCACACATGCGACTGAGCAGGTCTGTATTGTTTTTTAGTTTTGCTGGGATTGACCATTTCTTCGCAATTAACAGTTAACTGGACCAAGATCACAAATTTTTGAGGTAAAATCAACTAAAAACGGGTTAAGGGGCAGGACATAAATGATGCTCATAAATTTACCCTTTTTGACCCACCCACCTACTTTTTTAATTTCGCTAGACTTGCTTAAATGGCTATATCTTTAACACGGTGTGTCATATTTTTCAAGTCACCCACCCTTAATGTAAGTGACTTCATTTTTTAATACCTACATACACAATATCCTGTATTACCACTGCCATCTACGCACGGTACATACTTCCCTTAGTGCCCTTATAGGTACGTTCGCAGTTCGTTGCATAGTGCATTTACCATTTTGGAGATCCCCATTGTCATTAGTTCAGAAATAAGGTTGACATATATTCTCAACATTGGATTTTACTAGTATGCCTGCAGGGATCGTCCATAGATCATTTCATTCAAATTTTACCATTTTAGGGACCACCACTGTCATTACCTCAGAAATTAGGTTGAAATATCCTCAACATAGGATTTTACTAGTATTCATATGAAGATCGTTCACAGATAAGGTTGTTTAAATATCACTATTTCAAGTATTATGCCCATGCCTGTTAACGGCTACCGACCTGAACAACAGAAAGTTTCGCGAGAGCCGTTTCGGTCAGTAGCCAATTGAAAAACCGTCGGTTTTTCACCGCCGGTTATTTTAGGAGATTGTTAATTTTTGCAAATAACAGCATGCTTTGAGTTTCTATATTCAAGGGATTGTCCATAAATGGCGTCAAGGAACGTTAGGGTCGTCCGTAATTGACGTCACAAAAGAAATACTTGTTTATTGGAATCGTCCGTAAATGACGTTACAAAAACTACTCGTTTATTGGGATCGTCCGTAAATGACGTTACAAAAACTACTCGTTTATTGGGATCGTCCGTAAATGACGTTACAAAAACTTTTACTCGTTTATTGGGATCGTCTGTAAATGACGTTACAAAAACTTTTACTCGTTTATTGGGATCGTCTGTAAATGACGTTACAAAAACTTTTAATCGTTTATTGGGATCGTCCGTAAATGACGACACACAAATATCACTCGTTTATTGCAATTGTCCGAAAATGACGTCACAAAAAACATTACTCGTTTATTGGGATCGTCCGAAAATGACGTCACAAAAAACATTGCTCCTTTATTGGGATAATCCGTAAATGAAGTCACTAAAATTATGTAACAGGTAACGTATATGTTACCATCAATACCTAACTCAACCTTTTGACTAGACATGACAGAATTTTTACTAACCTAGCTGTACTACTCGTACTTGGTCTACCGGATGCATCAAATCTCGTTCGTTACCCACTCGTTTTGGTGCTATTCTTACCAAGCCAAGGCTACTACTACTAGGCGTACCAAGCTAACTCAAACCTGCACCAACCTCTCTCGTACTGGCGCAATTCTCAACAAAAACTTTCAAGTCACTTGTACCCAGCTAAATAGTACCAGCAAAGTGCGTATCTAGCACACTCGTACCGGCGTACCAACTCAAACCTGTGCTGTTTTAAAACTTACTTGTACTAGCACCACTCAAATCACGTCGATTTTCACTAGCAAAAGTTGTAACTCAGCCTGCTTTTATGGAAACTAACTGCAAGGATTTTATGTTAGCCTTACTAAATAAACAAAGTTTTCCAGTGATTAAAACAATGTGTCTGTAAGCTCAGCATCTACTTCGGGCCCACGGTGGACAAATCCGGCGCGAAGCGCCGGATTTTTTACTATACAGATTATTACTAATCCTACCTGTATTTCTTGTACCCGTTTAAATCGTATCTATACCACTGGTATCAAGCCACGCCTAAGAAGAATTGTTATACAAAAAACATTCAAAGCCTGCAACTTGTTTTCCAGATTACGGTTTCAAAGCATAATTGTGCCCTCGCCAGTCAAACCAAGATTACTTGTACCGGCAAAATTCTCATCACCTGCCGTCCGTCCTGTCGATAAAATTATTTGTGCGACCACAAAAGAAATAAAATGAGAAATTCGAGTAGCAGAGGTGGAAGGTAAGTTAGGCGCTATTGTAATTTGGGCGTTGCCGCAATATGCAATAGGGTTATACTCTTTTATTAAAGCCAAACTGCGCTGTAAGCTCAGCATCTACTTCGGGCCCCCAGAAAAAAACAAAAAATTCCTTTTCTTGTTCTATTCCACCAGTAATTAGAAAAGGAGCAACTTGACTAATTTCCACCAAAAACTATACATCACATCAACATCGCATTAACATGTGATTAAAATGTTTTATCTAATTTGGTTTTGAATGAAATACGACCTGTAGCGTACGCCGTAGAGATGAACAAGGCAAGCACACGCAAATTGGCAAACATTGAAAGAATTCTGGATCATAATAAAAAAACTATACAGCAATACAGCTCATCTGCATCGCATCTGTAAGCGCAAGGAATTTTTTTTTAATAAATTGATTATTAATAATTGCGACCTGTAGAAAACCATTTTGTTAGAGGCTCAATGAGCTAAAGCTCAGCATCTAAGAAAGTTAAAAAAATATTGAGAGTTGCCACATTTAACAGCTAACGGCGGGCAAACTATTATTCTGAGCTTGACCAACAACTATACAGCACTGCAAGAGCGCTTTAATAAGCGTTTAAAAATTAGTTAAAGAAGATCAGGTCGAAACCTTGAGCAGTAGCGCACGACCTACAGACACGCATACAGGCAGACAGACAGAAAAACTATTCCAATAGATGCAGCTAAATCAATGAGCTAAAGCTCAGCATTAAAAAACCGTTGGTATGTCTATAAAAAAATTTTTGCTTTAAAAACCAAATTTTAAGAGAGATGAAAGAAATACCAGCATCTAAAACAAAGCAGAACACGACGAACAGGAAACTTGTAATTAAAATGGATGATATTTTTGAATTGAACATTTTTTAATCGCACAGGTAGAACATTCACGCTCTCTGAAGTCAAAACTTAAACACGTAAACTAGTGAAACTTTTGCTTTAGGAATAAAATACTGTTTGAGTGATATTTATTTTAGGTCAGCCATGAATAATAAACCGTAACAATGTAAGAAGTTGCTTAGCTTACTAAATTTAAATTACAAAACTAGGTGAAATTAAACAGTAATTTGTCATAAGTAAAGGATAAATATCTCGTCAATTTTGAAAGCCAATTGTATATGAATAATAATATGTAGCACAAGCCAAGGGTGTGCTTGTCTACTAGCGAGACACAACTGAAAATCCACGCTGTATGGGACTTAAAGAAAATAAATTGGTATGTAAATCCAAATCCCATACAGCGTGAATTCACAGTTGTAAGAGTAGAAACTCACCAATTTGAGGATGCTATTGCGAGTTGATATTGGTTTCACTCATATACCCTAACTTTACATCAACTTACACCCAAATACACCAAAATCCACCAAATTACACCATACGGACCATACACAAAAACCAACCAAAATCCACCCAATAGCACCCGTTTGTTGTATTTACCAAACACCAGCCCGGTCTGAGATGGATTCTTAGTGTTCGCTGCATTACAAGGTTGATTCGCCTTTCGCCTCTGCAGACCATGAAAATCGAGTCCGCTGCAGCAGTACTAGTCGTTTAGACTGTATGTTAATTGTTGATATGCTGGAGGTGAATTTAGCTAATGTAATAACTTGCGTAGCGTTATTATAGCTTCATAAGTACATGTGCTTGTATCCCCCACCACTACTTGTTTGGAGACCGTTCTGGAATAATATTTATTTATTGGAAGGAATTAATTAGTAGGAAGATGAGAAAGTACCGGGTAGCGTAATGGTGGGGAGATGAGGGAGGCTGTGAGTCGGGAGGCTGGGGAAGCTGGCAATGGAGGGAGGGAGGGAGGCAAGGAGAATAGAAAGAGATACAGAGGGAGAGATACATAGGGAGCAATGTAGATTAGTAGGTAGGTAGGTAGGTGCGTAATAAATGCGTAATGTATAATGCGATTTGAAGTAATAAGATGCAATTCAATGGGACAAAGAAGAAGGAGAGTTAATGCATAGTAAGTGTTGCGAATTATTTCTGTCTTCACTGAGGTGTGCCAAATCTAATGCAAATTGAGACAGCGATGTAAGCATGTGTGCAGCGCCATATAATAAGATGCATCATCCAGGCCAATCAAATTATGTATGAGCTGTATCAGTACACAGGCAGGTTTATATACAAAATTACAATGTTTTTGAATTTATTACAATTTATACAACATTTATATACATGAAATACAGGACATTTAATTATTCAACGGTATACTTAACAGTATATACATTATATATTTAGGTTACATCTACACTATACTAAATATATATACACTTCTTACAAGCTAGAGCTTAGTATTTAATAAATAAATGTAGTTTACAAATAACATTGACATTAAACAGCTAAGTTGCTTATATACTAAACAATTGAAATACACAAGTCTTACAAATACAGGACATTTAATTATTTAACTGTACACTTAACAGTATATACATTATATATCTAGGTTACATCTACACTATACTAAATATATATACACTTCTTACAAGCTAGAGCTTAGTATTTAATAAATAAATGTAGTTTACAAATAACATTGACATTAAACAGCTAGGTTGCTTATATACTGAACAATTGAAATACACGAGTCTTACAAATACAGAACACTTAATTATTTAACTGTACACTTAACAGTATATACATTATATATCTAGGTTACATCTACACTATACTAATTAAATACACTTCTTACAACCTAGAGCCTATTATTTAATAAATATATGTAGTTCACAAATAACATTGACATTAAACAGCTAGGTTGCTTATATACTAAACAATTGAAATACACAAGTCTTACAAATACAGAACATTTAATTATTCAAAGGTATACTTAACAGTATATACATTATATATCTAGGTTACATTATTATAATACTATTAATATACAACTATTACAGAATAATATATTTACTTATTTAACAAATCTTTATGGCCAAAGGGCAAACTAAAATTACAATCATTGGGGTCTGAAAATACCCTTGATATATCTAATGTGTTGAATGCTAATCTATTTACACTCACTACGTACATGTTATGATCTACAGATCGTATAGAATTTACAATAATATTACACGGCTTGTCTGTTTCAAGCATTTGTTTATACTTGTCGTGCCTGCATTGGCGTAACGCAAGAGCCGGAACACCTCTGCATTTCTGTTTTTCAATATTATTCAAATATAACATGCTATACATTTTAGGCTTAAGTGTAATTAATTCTGATACATCTAAGCTCTGTATTCTTATTTTGCCACTCTCGTCTTTATTTAAAAGATACAACTCTGAATATTGATTTTCGTAGCGCTTAAAAAACTCGTGATTTCGTGGGATTTTGCTGAAATCAAATTCTGCACGTGCACTAACTATATCATCCCACAAAGTATTTGAGGGATCTAATATATCTAACTCATATCCGTCGGTATCTGAATAATCCAAGTAAGCTCTATTCTGGAATATTCGACACAGCATATCAAACTTTTCATAGAAGTTAACTTTTGCATTGGCTAAAATTGCCAGTCCTGTAAGTGACAAGTCATCTGCACGATACCTCTTGAGGTATTGCGTAATAATACTTAAACAATCAGACAAACCATCAAAATCTTTACATCGTGGTGATGCAAGTAGTTTTTCAGCATGGGCGGTACTGGTGCAAATACTGGTTTCAACAAAATCTTTAACTTTTTTTAAAGTCTTGCCATACAAAACATTGGATTGGAATTTAAGTAATTTGTTTTCAAAAGGGGTTTTTGCTTGCTTGCGTCTTTCTAAATTGGCATCTATATATGATTTGAAGTAACGTTGCTGTTTAAATCTAACGCCACAGTGTATTTTTAAGAGTACCATTCCCTTTGAAAGATAGTAGCGCAATTCCTTAAAATGAACTGTGTAATTGAATTTGTCATAAAGAGTTAACATAAGTCTTGGTCGGGATATAAAATGTTTAATTGAAGCGTTTTTGCGATATTTTAAATTTAACTGGCTCGGCATTTCTTTGAGCTTTATTACTCTCTGTTCCATGGCAAGAGGCAGGTTTGCGTCCCGATCATGCAAATGCTCTGGGTATTGCAAGTCGCATACCAGTACGTACCCATAGCTTCCATCCGTACTTCCTAATTCTGGGTCTGTCCAGTCAATGTTTATAAGATCTTTTGTTTCCATGTACTCGTAATCAGACACTGGCATCAGTGACTTCATACTATGTGGGTATAAACTATTGATATCTAGTGAAAGTATGTGTCGTCGTGGCTGTGATGTATCTAACCCACCCGGACAACGTTCGTGATTAGCAGTCACATGTTTTTTTGCAAATATACATTGACCTCCCCTTATTCCTTTTTTTGCAATGTCATATACCCTGTAATCTCTTATGTAATCTATTTCAGCTTTTGAATGTTTTAAAAAGCATTCCCATGAGAAGCTTGGCAAAGTCAAAGAATAAGTAGGATCCATTTCGTATGTTTCCATTCCAAATTTGCGAAAGTTTTGCCAAACTTCTGCTAGTAATACTGTATCTAACAAACAAGTAAAACGCATGTAATCAGCTAATGTAAATAGGTTGAATTTTGCAAAGATGTTTTGAACAAGCTCCCATTCACTGTCTGGTATTGGCATATCATCAAGTAAAGATTTTCTAAAACAAGATCTTGTAGGAATAGGAATATCAAGACTTGTATTTTTAGTAAGAGACAAGAAAGGAAAATAAACAGGTTTTTGTAACAACGCCAGATCGTCTTGGCATGGTTTCGATACTTTAAGTTTCTTTGCAAAAGAATCATGGCTTGTTGTAGGTAAAAATTTATATATACACTGCTGTACTATCTTAAGTGACTGAGAGGTTTTTGCGTTGAGTGATTCTACAAGTTCGAATAAATCAGAGTCGAAAAATAAATTGGCATCCATAAAACGTATTTTAACTTTTGAAGCAAAAGATTTGCCAGTATAGTTGGGTTGCTTAGAATCTTCAGGGGGATATTCTAAATTTAATTTAGGAAGCCATGTATCCTTAGCAGTTATTGTTATTGAAATAAATTCTTTAGGGGCTTTTGCAAGAGCTTTTACGTTTTTAGACGAAAAAAAATTAGTTTTCATTGCATTAATTAAAAGGTGATAATCAAAAGAACCTCCGTAGTGCGAAATAAGTGGGATCTCGTGCTTGTATTTAATATTGAGGTTACAACGACTACACGCAGCAAATTCAAAATTACCATGGTCGTGGTTATGGTGGAAGGTCCTGATCGTCTTGGTTTCTTTACTGAATTCGCGCTTACACAGGTGGCAGTGCGTAGCTTGTTCAAACTGTGCTCTTACACTTTCTGTTGGTTTTACTTTGTTATTTGTTTCTCTAATATGTGTAAGCAACCTGTTTGCCCAGTAAAATATACGTGTAAAAAAATGTTTAACCACGTCTTCCTCATCAAAATACTCTATAGAAACAACGTTGTCTTTATCTTGCATTCGCCTGATAATAATAAAAGAATAAGCTGCAGGTGTAATTTCTGTTGTATACTTTGTGTTTGTTTTTGCAAGTTTAAAATCTTGAATAGGATTTGCAAACGTAAAGAACTTATAAACAATGACAAAGGGGTACGGAAGTGTTTGCCATGGTTTTGCAAACTTGACTCTTTCCCATGGTTCAGGAAAAATAATTTTTCTCTCTTCACGAACTTGACAGTTGTCACTGTGCTGTTGTAAATTCTTTTCAGAATTAAAACTCCTTAAACACAATTCGCAATAAAAAGCTTTGTTCTGTCGTCTATTACGCATAAATTTATCAAGATCAGTAATTAGTACTAAATGGTAAGATTTGGTCTTGTCGCGTTTTTCTTGATTATAAATTAAAAATAAATTACACAGTTCAGTTAACTCAGAATTACGCGACCGTCTAATAGGGACAATGTCGTCATCGCGATGACTCCAAATATTAATACTAAGATTATTTTTAATTTCAAAATTATTTAAATCTTCGCCAATACGCAAAGGACAATTAATATCAGTAAAATCAAATTTCGAAAAATAGGGAATATACTGTTTGGGACTCTCTAATTTAACTTTTGCACACCGAGTAGCATTAGATTTAGACTGCTGCTTATTTACTTTATATCCAGCTAAGATTTCATCGCGGTATCTGTGAGCAGCAACACAGAATTTAAAGCAGTCATCGCATTTGTTTTTAATATTTAGGTATCCACTTCTTTTATAATTTAACTTTGGAAATTTAATATATCCTTTTGCTTTAGCATTTGAAAATAAATTTAAAACTCCTACTTTAAATTGAATAGAATTTACTTGCTTAAGTGTCCAACCAGTACCGTGCTTATTAAAGTCGTTAAGCTTTTGTATAACTTCACTTGCACTATTAAATATAAAGTTTTCGATTTCGTCTTCATTCATTATATCGTAATTACTAGACACTAAACTAATGCTGTCTTTTTTTTTTGTTGGTTCGTTTTCTACTATAATTTCTAATTCTAATGCTACATCTAATATAAGTTGAGCCTTAATACTAATATGTACAGCTAAGTTTTGAGTTAACAATTTCACAATAGACTCGTATAGTTCAGTCAAGATGTATGTAATGTCTTGAGACTCTTCAGTTGGTTGATGCATGTATGTCACCATTAGTCCCTTATGAGCTCTTGACGACTCTTGAAATACATCAAGATCTATTAGTGACGAACGACGAGGGCGACGAGAAGGGCCTGCGGGACTATCTTCACTGCTGGTAGTAGTATCAAGTCCGTAGGTTGCTCCTGAACGACTGGTTCCACCGCCAGTTTGATATTGATTTCTGTTGTCATAGTGTGCACGACGCTCGCCGGAGTGCAGACATGAATGACGGGTCTTGTCAGAACAGAATCGGTTGCAATCTCCACAGTGATGAATATCCTCAACGTGAGCTTGGTACGCCACATATCTTCTGCATTCGAACAGACATCTAGGCATGGAACACTCAAAGCGCTTTAAATCAACAAACACAATAATATTAGAATCCAATGTATATTAAACAATAAAATAAATGCAAAACAGAATACACACAACTAAATTTTGCAAAAACCTGAATACACGATACACGTACATAGTTAGACTGTCCGTTGTTAATAGCAGTTGGGAAGTTTGGCTGTTCGTGGTACTCGACGGTCGTGTTTGGTACCAAGGCTGGTTGATCCATGGCTGAGAAGAAGTAGTGTTGTAGAGTCGATGCTTTTCGTATGTTCTAATGCTGTTCTTTGAGGCGAGTGGAGTGGGATGGAAACGTTGATGTTCGAAGGAGTGCTGGAGATGGTGTGAGGGTCCCTATGAGTCTGCCGCGGTACTTATAGTTGATCCGTGGTGGGTGGTGGCCACCTGTTTCTTGTAAACCCCTTCTGATTTAACCAGGGACCATAGTTTACCATTGCGATAAATCTTGATCATTTTTAATACAAAGAGAAGTAGGACCAGGATAAACGACACATAGATGGCTGCGCATGCGCAGAAAGAGAAACAATAACAAATGCACATTTAGCAATGGTTTGAAAATGGACACGTGGTATATGCGCATCAACTGTTTTATTTAATATACATGTATATATTTGTATTAAACGTAATTGTGAATTTTGCACTCACTAATCAAGTCAAACGTTGTATTTACCACCGGTTTTGCTTCGTGTTGGTTGTACTTGTCCACTACATCAAGTATAATTCCGTTTTGCGTATTCAAATTTTCAAGCATATATTTTAAGGCTTGAAGAATCAACTTGTTGAATGAACTGGGCTTGGTCACGGCAGATGGCGTAATATCAGGGCTAGAAAATGACGGTTTGTCTTGCTCTAGGGTGTTTTGTATTGCTTCTAAGGCTATCTTTTCCTTTGTAAATAAACCATTATTGCTTGGTGTACTTTCAAAGCTTGGAACAGTGCTTTTAGTGTCAACTATTGGATTATTTAATTCATGCTGGGCATGCACTACAGTGTTGCAACATGTTGCAAGTAGGAGAAGCGCCAGTGCGCAAAAACGGAATATTACACGTCGCAGAAACATTGTATAGCTTTGTATTGAACACTTTGGCATTACAAAGTAGACTGACACTGTCTAATTGATGGCAGCTCTATTTATATATATTGAGATTTAACTTTCTTTGATGCACTTGTATTGCTGCTATTTCTCACGTATGCATATCCACGGTTGCGAACTGATTTTAGCTGTGGTTTCTTTATATTAGCTTGAGACATTACTTGCTCGTAGCTGAGCCACTCCTGAACTGGTAGTTGTTTTAACCTATCGACGCCAGATGGAGCACTGATAGAGGAACTTTCACTTGGTTCTTTGTAGTTTCCGCCAACGTGCATTGGAACGTCTTTGTAACAATTGAGTTTATTCTCTGGCAAACAGCGGTGTTGCTTGGCAACGTTCAAAGCCTTTTGCTCTTCTCGAATTTTCATAAGCTCAGCATAGAGCTTGGGTTCAATTGCTTTCATAACAGTAGCCATAACTATTCTAATTGTTTGAATTGTATATTTTATCAGCACAAATTATATCTGACAGAAGTGTAACACGGCAGATTTCACTGTTGTAAACTTTATGGAATATCGTTGCTAAGATTCGACGCACAAGGATCTTGTTTCTTATATATAGTTTTTCCATGTTATCTAGACCCGTTTTTTTCAAAGTTTTTACAAGTCGATTTATTTGATTTGAATATCGCGGGTCTATATGTTTGCAAAACTTATCTACGTTGAATATACACTCTGCTATAACATAAAGCAAATCCACAGTTGCACACTTAATGTAAGTTGAATATTCTCTCGGTTTTGAGTTTGCTAATAGTGATAGATATTCAAAGTTTTCTTCAAACAGACTTTTTTGCTTTCGTTCCACCGACATGATGAGTATTATTTGTATACATATATGTCAGTACCATTTACAGGAAAAATGTTATTACGTACAAACATGTGTGGGTTCGGGCACTGTGGATGCAAGTCCAAGAACAAGTAACTATGTTGGCGTAGACTGCATGCTTTTTCGTATGCTTCTTGCAAAAACTTCTTACGACTAGGTGCAATTTGTCTTGCAATTTGGTTAATTATGCTACGGTCTCTAGGCACGTCAAAGAGAACTAGATATTTCGTACTTAAACTAGTGGTTCTCAGTTCTTTAGAAAAGGCGTTTTGCAGAATAAGTATTACACTGAAATTCATATGATGAGACAATTCTGTGAATATTTTCTGAACTAATTGTCTAGCCTTATGATTCGCTTCCATAAAGTTTAAATGATCGTCTAAAACAACAAGACACGGGCTGTCTATTTCTTGAATCAGTGACTCAATATTATCTATATCAGATGTTAAAGTTATGTCTTTATCTTCTATGAAATCAGTGCTTGAAAATTCTGGTTGGTCAGTATGTACACTTATATACAACAATTTATTAATATTATTTCCAATTATTTGCCTACGGCGCTTAACAATTTCTAAACACAGAGTACTTTTACCAGAAAAACTAGGGCCACATAGCATAGCCGTAAAAGGGTGTATTAATTTAAAGTCAACAGTATCTGATGTTGCCATCGTCAAGTGCAAACAACAACTGATCAGAACTCACAAAGAACAAGTATATTTAAGGAATATTTACAATATATTATAATAGCTAATTATTTATACAACTATTTCTTATACAATTTGCTACTAATTCTTAAACTATTTACATTTTATACATTTTTATTATTATTTATACAATTAACATACGTTTATTCAGACATTTTACAAATATATATATAGTACTCTGTGTATTCATTTACAATTTTACTTAAACATTAACTTATGACTTATATTATATACAAAAACATATATATATACATAGTTGATACAATGTTATTTCTATACTATTACTATAGTTTTACAATAAACTGTGGTTTTTACATTAAATAGACAATGTTTTATTCTTAAATGTATTACAATACACAATAGGTTTACAAAAACAGGTGCCTAATATCTATATATTTACAATATACACTTCTTATTGTTATATCTTAAGCCTAGGGATACCATAACATATTTTTACAAAACTCGGGACAACATACTTTACAGGTATTAGACTGTAACTTATATCTATGTGTAGAACACTTGCTTAACATAGGGATCATATTTACAAACTTTTTAACTTTTCTATCATTAACTAGTACAGAACATGTAAATACATTTATAAAATCTTGGTATGAAATACCAATTGCACGCGAATATAAGAAATATAAACAATACATTCCGCAAACAGTAGATCGTCCACTCTGCAGTGCTGTACAATTTTCTGCAATAACGTATCTGCCTGGCACCTGGAGGTTTTTGTATTGCTGAATTGGGAAACCATAGGAGTCGAAATATTCTAAGGATTCTCTCGAAACGATCAAGTAACATATCCAGTGACGCCCAGTGCCCTCTAGCTTGTCTGTATTTTGTATTATTGCAATTGGATACGATAGTTCCCCGTTGCTGGTTTCTTTTCTTGCGTTTTCTAATGTAATCTTCATTTCGTCTGCAGCTATTACGTAGTATTTGATGCTTGTTCCGCCAAGTAAGATTCCGAGACATTGCTCCAACTGTGCTGTATTCATTCTGCACGCACGTGTTGTTGTTGGTCAGTCAGCTTCTATTTAGCAACAGACATGTCTTGAATTCGCACACGTGATTTTATGCACAATTGTCTAAGGTGTTTTGGGTCTAAGGTGTTTTGGCAGAAAGCTTGATGGTTTGCTACATACATCTTAACGGTTGATGATAACTTGTTTATTTCGGTCAATCTCAACTACGGTTTGGTACTGGCTAAACAGTATAGCCGTAACAGACGTGGTCAATGCGGTTCTAAATTTCAACTGGATTTGAACTTGACCAGATTTATTTACACTCAGTGCATTAGCCTGTGTTGGTACCAGCTCAAATGCAAACAGGACTCTTCCTTTAGTGTAGTTCTGCTGAGATATGCCATTTCCTAGGGTTGGGTTGGCTGCGGTCTTCTTCAATGTATTCAAAGCAAGTAGATAATTATCTTGACCATTACCAGAGGCATCTTTAAAACTCATAGGCAATGTCTTGTACTCTATTGCTTCTTGGTTCATTGAAACTGTGATTTCGCTGAGATTAAAGTGTTGAAAGTTGCAAAATGACTTGGTCAGCTTCCCCAAGTACGCTGCAGAATCAACAAGTCCAAATACTATATACTGCGGCAACCTGCCGTTAATACAGTTATCCAATGAGTGCGAGCTGACTCCAGATGGAATGACAAAGTTCTTGATCTCAGGTTCAAGGCAAGGATACTTCAAAGTCCCATTGTTGAGATTAAGTCTATGCTTCTCAATTGCCATTGGAGATACTGTCTGCCGCTTCAAGTACAGTACAGCATTTACAATGTCTACACGGAATGGACAGCCCGCATACCCAGACCTTGTTTCAGTTTCAGCGTCAATGCAGAAGGCAGGATGAGATCTGCGCATGATAATTCGGATATCAGTTTCTCCAGGCAGCATTCGCGTTTGTTCAAAGAATGGTGACTCGGGTCTTCCCACCATAGTAAACGGTTTTGACTGTGCTGCAATATTGTATCTTGCCAAGAATCCGGTGTCTGTTTTCTTAAATTCATCGGGAGTAATGTTTGGGTAGTACAGCTGATCCAACATTCCATTCTTCTTTTCGATTGGGTTTGATGAAAGTTCCCTTTTTAAATAGGAACTAATGACATAGTGGTTCGAGTTGTCACTCACGAGTTGGCCATTAAGAAAGAATTCCATGTTACTGAATAGGCCATAGAACAGCATGGAACATGGAGCGACCACGTCGGTAGCTGCAATCTCCTTCCCATCTGCTAGCATTACACGGCAAGCTAGTTCCAAGTGGGATTCGTTCAAGTTGTAGTATTTTCCAGGAGATTTTAATATGTCGAATATAAGGGGATTCTCATTATCTCTTGGACTGAGTACTGGATAATATGGGTAATATTCGGGTGCATCTTCAAGACTAATATTGGTCGGGGGAAGTTTATCAAGCACTAGGTTGCTTTGAATAGACTTCTGGGACCCCTCGTACACTGTCGGTTCGTCGTAAAAGCCTTGTGTTTCCATGATTTGCGGAGCTGCTAATAGACTTTTGATACTGCTTCGTGGTAGTCAGGATGTTGAATGACAAAAATTTCAGCAAACAGTAGTTTATAACTTATCGTCGTCGGCTAATATTGCGCCTACGTCCTGCCCCAGTCTGGGTAGAACTCCTGCTTGATACAGTTTGTCTTACACGAGAGACTGGGGTTTTTCGCAGCCGACCCCCAATTTGCGTTCTCTTCTTAACACGCCTGCCCCGTGATCCTCCAGCTTGAGTGCGCCTGTACACCATCCTTCCGCCTCCACTCTGAGTGGCTCGAGCTGGTGGTTTACGTGATGTACTTCTGTGTTTATTGCATGAAGTGCGACAATGAGATACTCTGCATTTACGGCCTGTGGCAGTTGGTTTAGTGATTCTACGTTGTTTCAATGGCACAAGATATTGATTTTCTTCGACACTTGAATCGCCTAATGAATTTCCGACAGGTTCTGCAGTTTCAATTGCTACACTATTATCGCCTGCCCCCATTTGGCTCTTGTTGCTGTCTTTATTTTGATTTGCAGAAATAGGTTCAAGAACACAGTATTCACCAAGCAAGCTATCTTTTACGATGTCTTCGTCCACTACACTTGAATTTGTGTCGTAAATGTTTTTGCACAGTATCTTACGCATTATTGATAAACAACAATGGTTATTTAAGCACTAGTTTGAATGCATTTAGACTGGTTTGCAATAATAAGATTTGAGAACTTGCTCTTTAAAAAATTTGATGTTGTCACTTCAAAGGTTAAATAAGAATAACTGCTAAATTCGCACGTCTTCGCCTTTTATACTTGGCGGCATGTTGTTTGCTTAGAAATTGCGAGGTCGAAACTGCAATTCAATTATAGTCTGAGTATTGGCATCAAGTTGCACAAGGGAACGGTACTCATTGACCAAACTGAATCTCATTACTTGATGTTGTTGTCTGTGTAATGGCACAAACAGTATAGGGACAAAACTGTGGACAGTCTCATTAGTGTAGTCATTAGATATATCGACTGCTCGCAGTAACGGCAATGAATGAGAGGCATATAACTGGTTTTCAACTAGGCTGCATAATACAAGAAGCCTCTTTGCTGGTACAGTGTGTTCAGGCTCAACGTCCTCTTCAAATTGTTCTTTTTCTACTTCTCGTTCTTCTTCTTTTACTAATTCCTGTCTCAGTTGCGCAGACTCGCCAGCTTTGAATATAAAATTGTCATCAAAGCCGAAAAATCGATTCACAAGTAGTGGCAGCTGTACTGTGATATCTTCGCGCATGCCTGGTATACTAAGGTGTCCATTCGCATGTTCAAACTGTACTTGCGTATCAGCCCACAAATTTTCCATTAGAGTACGATTAATTTCATGCACCACGTGATCCAAATCTAGTTCTTCTGGTTCGTTCATTGGAATAAAGTTTGCATATTTTTTGAATAATCGCAAGTCCATATATTCATAGTCCACAATGTTATTGTATAACTCTTCATCTAAATCAAATTCAGATTCGTAGACGCCATTATAAAACTTGTCGTGCTGCTGCAGTCCTAAGCACAATGCGATGGGTTCAGGCAAAACCACATACTCGTTCTCACTGCATTCAAATGTAAGCTTGCACTTTGTATTACTTTCATCTAACGGAAATTCAATCTTTAGATTTATATTATAAAACTCTGGGTCATTCATTTCAACGTTGAATCGTTCAAAGAATTTGCGAAAATCAGAGTCTCCATGGTTATTCTCTCTTCTAAACATTAAAAAGTTCTCAAAGCCTTGGTATAGCTGTATAATGTTTTCCATATTTTGAATTTTCTCAGCTCCAAAATTAAAGTTTGCACCAATAGGAATACTTTTCATGTCAGTTTCAAGTACATTGGCATACGGATAATGGTTTCCTGACATAAATCTGGATCTGTTTTGCTTGAAAAATGATGAAAGTGATCTGGGAATTTCAATAATGACACTATTTGATGGGGACAGGTTCTGGAGTAGCATATGTATATTGCCAGGGTCCAAGCTCAATGCTTTCTGTGCAACGTCAAATGGCACAGTGTCTTTATTTAGCCTTAGCTTGGTAGTGAGTCCACTCATAAATTCTTTCAATGTCGTTTCTTGGTTTTGAAAGTTGACAAATGTCTTGATAGTTGGCTTGTAGTTTGGAAATAATTTGCCAATTGCATCTTCTTCAACCGCAGTTGTGTTTCGCACTTTACGTGCTCGTGGTCTCTGAACAGGTTGTATCATAGCAGGTTGTGGGCTTGAAGTATACCT
Source organism: Dicyrtomina minuta (assembly GCA_949802685.1). Lineage (NCBI taxonomy): Eukaryota > Metazoa > Arthropoda > Collembola > Symphypleona > Dicyrtomidae > Dicyrtomina > Dicyrtomina minuta. Next base: position 398,180 of record CATKUY010000353.1, read on the forward strand.
CAGGCTTACGAGTCCAACGTCATAGTTTTGCAGATCCAAAGGGTATAGCAACACAGCTACAAAGCTTGCTGGTGTGTTATCTGTATAAACACTATTTTGCTGGTCACTTGTAACTGTCACGTATATATTCTCGGAACCAATAGGATCTCGGTCTAACGGCGAGCAGTAATGGCCGTCCAGTCTTCTTCGTTTTTGCGAAAATTGCTGTTGTATAGCATTGGAAAACAAGGGCAAGAATCCAGAAGGCTCCATTGTAGCAGATATTAGGCTAGGCTCAGCTCTTCACTATAGAATGCTCCTGTTATAGGTGTGTTATTCAAATCTTCAAGGTAGTAGGTTATAGGTATAGTCTTAAAGTTTACTGACTTTACAAGGAACAATTCCTCAGAGTACGATTGGCTATATCCTGTTTGAAATACAAACGACGAATGCATGTAAAATCTAAAGTGCATCTCCTTATATATACTGTGTTTGTTGACCTACGTGTATTTATTACATGTACCTTTATCAAATAAGAGTTTTGTTCGGCTAATTCTAACATGGTCGCCGGGGGAATACTTTGCCTTTCTTTTGTCAGTGTTGTTAATTATATCTGAAAACATTGTTCTCCAGACTTGGTTTTCGTTCAATCGATTAACTTGAGAGGGCGCCATTTGTATTGTTGAGTGGAATGTGTTGTTGTATACCTTTACAAAGGCGGGAAATATATCTATAATCCTAGTTGTATTTCTCTCAGTCATGTACCTAGCAATCCGCTGAAAGATGGTCCTATACCAAACAAAGCATGTAATCATTAGTATACGTGACTATATAATATTGTATCTAAATATATAAAGGCTTACAATCCTAACAGACTAACCTTATAACCCGCTCTACTATACTAGACTTTGTCTCGCTATATGTGTTATAGTACTTGATTCCATGAGTTTTTAAAAACTGTTTAAACGACTCGGCGCGAAATTCTGTGCCTGTATACAAATTAATATAATAGGGTCAAGCTACAATTTATAATAATTTAAATTAAATAGATTTATATAACTCTAATACTAATTTATAATATTATTAAAATATACGTAAGACATTGAAGGCTGACACACCTTGGTCTGTAAATAGGTATATTGGAGTCTTCTTTGATTCTTTAAAAATATCTTTAAAAGCTTTGATAACTGACTCGGGTTTCTTATTTTTAATAAAACGGCAGTACAATTTCTTCGAAAATGCATCAATAACGAATAGAATATTAGCATAGCCGGAATTATCTTTAGCAAATTCTTTCCCCAAGATTTTCAGATCCGCACAATAGATTTCCCCTTCCATATTAACTAAAGTTCGTCGTCGTTTAAAGTTTTTGCGTACAGGCCGGTGCATTGAAAATGAACGCAGCTGACTCAGCTCCTTATTTACTACTGCTTTATCATGAAAGTTTTTGTTATTCTTGAGAAAACCACTGAGGGCCGAATACGAACCCTTGAATCTAGAGTTTAAATATGATTTACGAATTTCTGCCATATTTAGAGCTGTAATAATTACTGACCATCATTGAACAACTGTCGATTGTAAATGCATACGGAGTCTTAAAATCAATGCTTTTTATACACTCCCAGCCACATTTACAATTATACACTATTTATTATTAGACAATATATTATTGACAAGGTGTACATAGTATTTTTTAGTTTTTCAATTTTAAAATTAAAACAACCACCGAGACTTGCATTATTTTCTATGTAGGACTGTACATTATTCTAGTAAAGTATTAGTAAACATTTACAAAAATCGTTTCACTTGTTCCTTTATATTTGCTTTGCGTGCTTTCCTGCTACTAACTTGTAGTTCTTGCAACCTTTCTTCCTCCTTCCACCGTAACTCCATCTCGCGCTTGTGAGAAACATTTAACATCCTACTAGCTTGAATTATTTCACTGTCCAAAATCATTAGATTTTTAAATGACGCAAACCGGGACAACGCCACGTATGTTGTACACGCAATCATTTCTCTTGTGTCTAGAAATACACAGCCAATTGGTATGGTTGTTCCCTGTGACCTGAAAATATAATAAATTCCCAAACGATTACTTTGCGCTCTTGGCTATGGTGTACACAAATTAACTAGTGCTAAAAATCAATAAAGTACAATATTTTTGATGAATACACACCTATGAATTGCCATTGCCCAACTTAGAACCAGTGGAAATGTATGCACTCGGACATACTGCTGTGTCTCAAGGTCCAGTTCATTACTTTCAGTCCTGGAAATTCGGCAACCTTGCCCTCTTGACGTAACTACGATGTCGTTTCCTCTGTAGAACGGAAAGTGTACAATAATAGCCTCAACAAAGTTTGCCCAGTAGAGCCTGTTACGCGATGAACTAAAGACTATATCGACAACTGTGCCTCTGCTGCCATTCACAAGATTTGCCTTTACATCCAAGTTCTTTGTTAACATTATCGGGACACCATAATCGATTTCCAAAGGATCTTTTGCAAGTGAAGAGTGCTCAGCAATAACGGCAGGTATTTCAGTAAAATCCGGATGCAGTTTTCGTATCATTTTTCTGTACAATAAAAACAAGCAACAGAACAACACATTTAGTAAAACGTTTTACACAATTAGAATTAGCACTATATATTTATACAAGCTAGTCGTCGTCACTGCCAGTCATTGTCAGATTCAGATTCAGTGTCACTTTCGGATTCGTCGCCAAGTCTTACTTTGAAAAGGGGCTTTTTGTATAATGGGTTAGCAAGTAATAATCGTGCGTGTAAATAACTTCTGTACGACATTGTTGGCATCCTTAGGCCAGCCTCTCTAATTCTTGAAGCTGACACAGAATTATATATTTGAAAATTTTCACGCTCCAAGTGTATGCCTGAATGTTTCTTTAAAAACCGTAAAGGATGTCTGTTGATGAAAAAACAGTCAAAGCAATTAAACTTTCCTCTGACAGATAGTATAAAATAGGAAACAGGGACTCCAAAAAGCTGAACATGGCACTTTGAGCATTCGTATTTGTCTTAAGGCTTTACTTTTAAATGATGGGTTGGAATATAGTTTCGGTAAACTCCGTCAACTAAATATTTTTGACGATTTTCTGACCATTTGTCTGAATCACACTCTTTACAATAAAAAGTCTCGCTTTGACTTGAAACTACAACCAGGGAATCGTTGCAAGACAAGCAAAACGTAATGGATTGCTTGCATTCCCCCAGGACCGAGCCGCGACAGTGAATTGCCCAGTGGTTGTCTACTGGAGGCTTCATTGCGACTAAATAAAATAATTTAATGAAGACTTGTATCACTGCAGTGGGGTGATAACCAAAAGGAAAAACTCTACCTAGCAAATCCCTATGAATCTGAGTTTGTATAGCATGACATATATTGGGGGTTGTAGGAGACAGTCTTGATACGACATGCGCTGCAGCCTATTTTATTAAAGTATAAATAAATATAAAAAAAACATAACTAGAAGATATAAATGTATAAATAATTTACTTGCATACACAAGGCAATAAAATACTGACTTGTTGTGAGCGGCAACGTTGATGTTGAGTTCGTACAGATGTATTGATTTTTCAAATGCTTGAATTTCCGCGGTGCTGAGACGTGTTCTTAATACATGCTTTTGACGTTGCTGAATATTAAAAAGATCTAACGGAGTACATCGCCAGTACCTTAGCCTCATAAGAAACTCGTAGTACTGTTGCTGCTTTGGATCTGTAGTATTTTGTCTAAATGGTTTGTCCAAAACAAACGCCGTAGTAAAAGACTTGTAAATTTGAATTGCGGCAACAATGTCGTCGGTCACGTTAGTTACAAATTTAGTATACAGTGCATAATCGCCGCAGCAAGAAGTTTGGTTGAAATCTCCAAACATGACGATCGTTCTACCTGCAAACGGCATAGAGGCTCGCGCGGGATCAACTAGTTTAAAATATTGGTCAACAAAATAAAGAAGGCGCAGACCAACAGTTGATACCTCATCTATTAATAAAACTTTGACGTTTTGAAAAGCAATTTTATCTGCTTGTGATATTCCATTGCTTAATTGGTCTAACAAAGTTCCGTTGGTATGTGGACGAATCTTAAAGCAACTGTGAAATGTTGTTCCTCTTAAACTTGAAGCACAAATGCCTATGCACGAAACAGTTCGAAACGAAAATTTGCTATCTCGACTTTGTTTTTGTGACAGTATATGGTTTATTGTTTTTAGAGCCTGAGACTTTCCAGCTCCTGGAGTACCTGTGACAATCATTCTCAACGGGTTTTGGTAAAACTGTTTTTCAGGCAACTCAATTTGATTTCTGACAAGATCGATAATTCGTTTCTGAGCGGGTGACATAAAAGTGTACGAAACTTCTGGAGGTTGTGACATTTCTAATATTGCAGCTAGTGTCAAATCGTCAAACTGAGTTCGATCAAATGAGTACAATGGTTCCCACTTTAATGTTTTATCAGAAATAGAACTAGACAAATCACACTCACACTTACAATCTTCGTTGTCTCTGGCACTGAGTCGATGCTTGTAAAAACAACTTGGACAAAGTGAGTGATTTAAATTGAAAGCATAGAAACGCGACTGTGGCATCAGTGGTTTGTGTGGCAATGGTTCTGAGTATAGTCTAGGTAAGCCTGGCCGAATTGCCTCCCTATATTCTTGCAACGTTTTTTCGGCAACCTCTGCAAACTCAAAAGAAGTTCGTTTACATGAGCAGCATTTTATGTGTCTACAACAAACTCTTCCCGCTGGCTCATGCGATTCTCGTTCTGAGGATGGCAAGCTTCGTAATACTACTGGTGGTGGCTCTAGCCAAAGTTGACTGTCGCGAGTGTTTGCACAAAGAAGTCTCTGAAGTTGTAAAGAAAAATATATTATACTTCCGTGGCACTGTCCACAAGTGAATCGATGTTGAACTGAACTAAAATTGTTAGTATGAAACCTGGCATTCAAGTCTCTATTAAAGTATTTGGGTTCTGTTGGTCGAGCCCATAAACTTCTCTTAGCAAAAACCGAAGCGCCACAAAACTGGCAGCCTATGAAAGTCAGCATGCTACAGTACAAATTGCTCGGATCCACAACATTCATACAATAGCAGCTCTCCTGGAGATGGACTTCTCAATTGAATTGTGCTGGACAACTGAATTGAAATAGGACAAGTATTGGAACTTTGTATTTTTAGTTTCTTGTTATGGACTTGTAAGAGAGGGTGGTAGGTTGGGTTATGTTTTACCTCAACCAATCACAGGACGCAATTTTTAGACCCCCATTTTGATCACCCGTCTTCATGAATTAGCATAACTGCAAACTCTGAGGGACCAAACTAAAACGTCGCTACATTAATAACATATGGCCACTACAATCAATGATATTAATAGGCGAAGCTTGCCATTTTTAGAATCATTCTGTGTTCAACTTTCAAAGTCAACTTGTCTCCTCATTTTTTGGTCTCTTTCAATACTACCGTCAACTATACTACCCAACCATGCAACAAGGAAAAGAAATAAAGCAATCGCGTCAACATCAAGAACACTCTTACAATTCCAAAATAACCCAAGGGAGAAACAGACTTTTGATGTTGCCAAAGCAAACAATTCAAAACAGTCCTCGTGTGGCACCATATGGACTCGACAGAAACCATGGACATGGCAAGTGGAACTCTGACTGCAAATCAGTCAATGCATTGTCAACTGAAAACGACAACTACAACAGCGAAGACTTGACCGGCTTTAATGCGCGTAGCATTACTGCTCAAGACTGGAAGTTTTTCGAGACGCCTGACACTACTGTTATTTACGAGACTCTTAAAGTTGAAGACCAAATTCGAGCACGGCTTGTCTACGACCAGTATCTGCAGGCCCATGTCTACTACTTTGGGCGCAAGAACTATGGCAACTCTAGCCATTCCAAAGTTTCGTTCACTGTATTTGAAAGCCATAATATTCTGGACTGGGCAATTGAAATGCTGAAGCAAAATAAGAACCATCCGCTGCCAGGGAAAAAGATCACGGATCATTTGCCGTATTTTCAAAACAGAAGCAGTGCTGAGCTTTCAGAAGAACCGCAAAATCCAGCCAAGAAGTTTACTTACTGGCAAAGCCCACATTACACTCTACGCTCTGTGCGAGTCCGCTTTTCATTCAACACCATGACTGGAGCAATCAAAATGTTTATCAACTCTAACCCATCTGAAAACTACGCTCAGAAATACCCTGGGTATGGTGGCAGCACTGTGTCATTCAGTCTGATGGAAATCAACGCTTTGGTTGACTTTCTGACTACACAAAACGCAAAGCTTGCTGCATCTGAACCCCACGATTTTACACCTCGGTCTCGTCAATTAAATGCCCAAGAAGTCACACAGGAAAAACATAACCCAGAACCAGCCGTCAAAGTCCAGCCGGCACCACAACGTGTGGAAATTGATTGGAATGGAGTTATTTCCACTGCAGTAGCAGGGTTTCAACCGTCACCGGAACAACCAATTGACTATTCTGATGTTGCTGCCGTCACTGATTCAGACATTGACGACTCTGACAATTCTGACGAAGACTGCGATGCAGAAGACGAAAACAGCAATGAAGAATATAATTTGTAAACTGCAACTCACAAGTTTAAAGAAATAATAATATATAACATTTGTAGTAATGTGAATTTTGTAGTGTGTCCAACGGCAATATTGATTTGTGTGTGTACTAGTCATGTCTCGTAGAAATGTTGCCAAGTTCTTGTTATAAATTTAAAGTTTTGTTCTGTGTTCAATTTTAAAAAGCAGTAGCAAGTCGTGTGTGTAAAATATAATAATACTTTATCAATAGTTTATTACCAACGTGTAAAATATTTTATACTCTGAATTTGTATAAGTGAAAGTTTAAAAAGTAAAATAAAATGTATAAAATGTAAACCTTGGGTTCTAGACTCGAACGTTTATAAATAAGATTTAATAATAGTGGCATAAATATACTGCAGTTGTAGTTCAGTTGCAACAGCGAATTCTATTTCTTGTGAAATATTTATTTAGATGGCACAAAACAAAGCAAAGAAAAATAATTGTAAGTTTCTATTTATTTGCAACGTTAAAAGTGAGGACTCACATTGCATTTCCAATCATGTTATTTAGTAGACATGCAAAGGAGAACTACTGCAGAGACCGCCTATTTCAAACCTTTACATTTTGCCTTTTGTAATACAACTTATATAAGAAACAGTGAGAACAGTAGCCATTCCTAAAAAATAAGAGTTGTATGGGGGTACACTGAGATGGTTACATGTGTGAACATATACACTAGCAACAACGAGTATACCCTGTAAACAAGAAGTTTCTACAACTAGAAATTTAAAGGACACACATTGCACCAATACATATTGCTACATGGGCAAGGACATTTTGTCCATAAAATCCGCCATATTTTTTAACATCAAAATATCAAGTCCAAATATAAATTTTTGTTTTGGAAAAGAGAAAGTTTTGAATTTTTTAGGAGGACGTTTTGCACCCCTATTCACATTGCCCCTGGTAGGTAAAGTGCCAAAACGCTCGAGTTTTTATTTTTACAACGTTTACATAACATGACATGACATTTACATACGTATACATAGAAAGCTCTATTTACGTTAGTGTTAACATGTCTACACTATACATCTTGCTACAAAAGCATAAAATCTTGTGTGGGGTAACTCACAGCAAAATATTTTAATACACAACATATTTAATTATATATCAACTTAACTTAGACCAAAATATTATTTTTACACAAGAAATATTACTACGGAACTTTTAAAACTACAAAAGAAGCATAAAGTAAAGGTGAAAGTAAAAGAAAGTGGAGAAAGAATAAAGTAGAACCAAAAGCTAAACTTCAACACGACAGAATTCAAACCAAAAAATAAAACACAAAGGTAGAATGTTAAAGTTGGGAAATAAAAAGAAGGAACAAAACAAAGCAGAATATAAGGTGAGGGAGCAAACAGAATCCAGGTTGGTTGTAGAAGTGGAGAAAGAATAAAGTCAAACCAAAAGCTAAACTTCAACACGACAGAATTCAAACCAAAAAATAAAGCACAAAGGTAGAATGTTAAAGTTGGGAAATGAAAAGAAGGAACAAAACAAAGCAGAATATAAGTTGAGGGAGCAAAAAGAATCCAGGTTGGTTGTAGAAGTGGAGAAAGAATAAAGTCAAACCAAAAGCGAAACTTCAACACGACAGAATTCAAACGAGAAAAATAAAGCACAAAGGTAGAATGTAAAAGTTGGGAAATAAAAAGAAGGAACAAAGTGCAGTCAAATTAAAAAGCTAAAAGGATCCAGGTAGGTAGTAGTAGTGGTGAAAGCAGAGAGAGAATTTGGAACATTCAGTATTGTCCATCCCGGCCATGGGACTGGCACCAGTCAAGAAATAAAATAATCATATATTACATTTTAGTGCTGTGAAGAACATGCGCGCATCATAGCTTTACATTTCTCATACTCCGTCCCGTCAGGTCCGGGCACTGTGTACATGCTACTACGTTCGTGCGTACCATACCATTTGCATTGCCTTTAATTGAATTATGCGTAACGTGTATCTTCCTATGTACATTTCTCTCCCTCTCTCTCTCTCTCTCGTGCCACTTAATTGAATTAGTCATCTCTCGCCACTGTCTCCTTTTCCCGGCACACTCTGTCCATCCAGGCCCAGGTTGAAATTATTATTTTTTTTTAATCGATACTACAACTGCTACATACGCACCATGTCATTTCCATCTCGCTCCCTCATCGTCTCTTTGTATTTAATTGAATTAGGCATTACGTATGTCCACCTATGTACTAAAATCTGTGTTTCTCTCTCAATCCCATGCCAATCAACTGCATCTTCTTTAATTAGGCATTACCTACCTACCTACCTACTAATCTACATTGATCTCTATGTATCTCTCTCTCTCCCTCCCTCTCTCTCTCTCCCTCCTCACCTGTCTCCTCGCCCTACATACCTACCTACCTACCTACACTGCTCTCCTTGTATCTCTCCCTCCCTCTCTCTCTCTCTCTCTCTCTCTCTCCAATCCCATCCCAATTAACTGCATCTCCTTTAATTAGTCATAACTTTACCTACCTACCTACCTACCTACACTGCTCTCCATGTATTTGTCCTATTCTCCTTGCCCGGGTCCTCCCTCCCATCCCCAGCCTCACATCTCCAGCCTACAGATTCCCACTACCCTTAATCTTTTCTTCCTCATCTTCCTACTAATTAATTCCTTCCAATAAATAAATAATATTCCAGAACGGTCTCCAAACAAGTAGTCCCACCACTTGCTAATTTCAATGTAATTTATAACATTCCATGTCCCAAGCCAAAGATAGAAAACACTCTATCTGCCACTCTTTTATTTTCCTGTTTTCATTTCAACTTCTTTTCTGCTCCACATTTTGTTGGACAAAAAGCTGGAAAATAATATCATTTTCAATCAAATTAGTTAAAACGGGAACCAGGATCATGTTAAGGGTCTGTCGGTTGTTGTACGGAGTTGTATGACAGATGCTTGGCTAGTGAGGTGTACTTAGTAACGGGTAGGTATGAATGCAGTAAATGAAGTACACAGTAGTAGTTAGTAGGTAGGTATTTATTGTGTGGCTTGCTATGGCAAGTAGTAGGTAGTTGTTCGTTCGATAGTTTTACTGCACTGGCTAGCTCAATGTGCATCTCACACTGAGGCTAGCTCATTATTGTGTTGTTTGTTTACATAACAAACATTTATGCTAATATTACACATAGACTCATGATCTGGTATGTACCATATCATGACACTCCCGCCCAATAAAAATGGAACGCTATAACATTTCTACTGTCTACTGGTAATTAAATACTTAAGCTAACTATACAGTACTTATGTATAGACTAATAACTAGTTCTAAATCTACGTGTTAATTTAAATCACAGACATTGCAATAAAATCGAAGCCATCCTCTATCTGTTTGATATTGCATTGATATTTAACGCCTACAAAATAACATGTAAAATTACATACATCAAATTCATTCTTAAATTATTTTCTTCATTACTTCATAAATACATCGTATCATTTCTAAATCTATTCTACATTCAATTGTACTTACATGATTTCATCAATGCCATTGTTACTTAATTACATAGTTTTCACTCAGTCATTTAATTATTTAAATCTACATTTTAGTTCCTTATTTCACCATAATAACCATCATTTGCCATTGTGACTTTTCAGCATTTCCCATTGTGACTTGCCAGCAATTCCCATTGTGACTTGCCAGCAATTCCCATTGTGACTTGCCAGCAATTCCCATTGTGACTTGCCAGCAATTCCCATTGTGACACTAGGAATACTTTGAAATAAAAATAAGGCTCTGGTAAAATGAAATTATAATAACTATTATTAAATGTGATAATGCTAGCTACAGTTAAATTTAACTACAATAAAAATAAAATTGTGTGTAACTGCAAAACTAAATTATAATACACAGGACTAATATTTTTGGGTCTCCCTATGGAGTTTTGTTTTGGTTTTTTAAAAGAATGACCTGACCTGAGAAGTCGACTACGTATCTGGCCAGACTACGTAACCGCCCCCTATTGCAGGTGGGGAATTTGTTTAATTCCACCAATTTAACTTTTAAACATAAAATCTAAAATACACCTGTGAGCTTAGCCACAATTTCGTGACCTCAGATTTCTGATATTGTCCTTATTTAAAATAAACTTATCATCTAGGGTAGCTAATAAATTCTTATTTCTAGAACCCTTAGGGCGACCAGGTCCCCGCTTAACTATTTGACTATAACTAAGCATTGGCTGTTTGTATGTTGCGGTTGTAGTTTGTTCAGGTGTGAAGATAGGCATCTGTGTAGGTGGGTCATATGTACATTGTGGTGGATTCAGTATAGGCGGTTGAGATTGGTAGTCAAGGGGCACCGTGGGTTCTGGTGATGAAGGAGTTACTATAGGGGGTCCCGGTCGAGCAGAAAAGGACGGGCCCTCAGCCATTGATATGTGGGGTGGTCTCTCTGTAGTAGCCTCCTTATCCATGGTTGTTGGTCTGTCCCCATTTTCAACAAGCGGCAGTACTGGTCTCCTTGGTGGTATAATCTCTCCTTGCCTCACGTAATACGGCCGAAGTCTCTCAATGTTTACGTTGAAATGGACTAGCTTAGATTTATAGCGTCCTTCCAGTTTATAGTTATATAGTCCAACATCCTCAATAATTATGTACGGACCTACAAAAATAGAAAGTAATTTTTTAGATGTGCCTTTTTCACGTTTTTTATTACGAAGCAATACTAGGTCTCCAACTTTGAATTTTTCCTCTCGTCTACTCGTATTAAACCTAGTAGCCCACTTAGATCGTTCGTGCTCAATTGCTAACTTAGCCATTTCTCTTGCTTCACGGCTTTGCTGATGAAAATCAATAGTCTGTTCTTCCATCAGAAACGGAAGTTGAGAGTCGATGGGCAGTCTCGGCTCCCAACCAAATAGAGAAAAGAATGGTGTTTGGCCTGTAGTAGAGTGGATAGATGAGTTTAAGGCAAATGTCAATGATGGTACTGCCTGGTCCCATTTCCGCTTATTCTTCATAGCATACGAGCGAATCATTTCCATCAGAACGTCATAGGTGGATTTAACTGCTCCGTTGGTCCGGGCCATGTAGGGGCTTGAAGTTATGTGGGTGATGCCCAGGATTTGGTTGAGTTCTAGGATAGTCTCGTTTATAAATGATTTTCCGTTGTCTGACTGGAGGTATTTCGGTGTTCCATATTTTGCAACTATCTCGTCCGTGATACATCTAGCGGTGGTTTTTGCCGTGCAGTTGGGTACCGTTTTGCAAATTACAAATTTGGTAAGGTAGTCCACGGCTGTTAGTATGTATCGGTTCTGAGACGTTGAGGTAGAAATTGGGCCCGCAAAGTCGATCTGTACTCGTTTGAACGGCTGGGTGGAAATTTCGATAAACTGAAAAAGCCCCGCAGGTTTAATCCGAGGTGTCTTGTTGAATTGACATTGGTGGCAGGTCCTGACGTACGTCTTGACGTCATCCTTCATCTTTGGCCAAAATATTCGTTGGCGTACTCTGTGCATCGTCTTTTTAACTCCAAGGTGGCCTCCAAGCTCCATGGTATGTAGATAGTGCAGAGCCTGGGCTCGACCAGATTTAGGCATGACAGCAACAGAGTGAGGTCCTTGCGGATCCGAACACTTAAAAAATAAAATCCCATTATTCAAAATGTAATTATTAAAATTTGTTAGGCCATTTTCTAGTCTATGAATGATGGTTGCTAGCTCCGGATCCTCTCGTTGTTTTTGCATGAAATCCCTATCCTGCTCAGACATCGGGTTGGTTGTGAGGTTCCATATGGAAAGATCCATGTTAGATACAGCTGCTCTAGATAGTAGGTCTAGGAGAAAATTAAGCTTCCCTGCTAGATGGCTTAGATTTATTATATTGAATTCGGCAAGTACCATTGCCTGGCGAAACAGCTTAGGTGTCATAGGTTTCCTTTTCGATGTGAGCAATGATGGAAGTGTGCTGTTGTCTGTCTGTATTAAGAAGGGAATTCCTTTCAGAAAATGAGAGAACTTTTTGAGAGCCCATACAATCGCCTCCATTTCCAAAATTGGGACCTGATAGTTCTTCATCTCTTTAGTCAGGGCTTTTGAAATACACGCCACAATTTTTTCCATCTGTTGTCCGTTAGGTAGTACATGGGTTTGGAAAAGACACGCTCCAAGTCCTCCGGTAGAGGCATCGGTCCTCAGGGTGGTGGGTAGGGCTGGATCAAAATGGGCTTGAATAGGTGCTGAAGTAGGGGCTACTTTCAAGTTTTCAAATGCCTCCTGACATTCAGTGCTCCATACGTACGGTGTGTTGTTGACTAGTAAAGCGTGGAGTGGTCTCGCAATGCTAGCTAAGTTTGGGACAAATGTTGTGTAGAAGTTAATGCTTCCAAGAAATGACTGCAGTAATTTAATTGACTTGGGTGGTTTTATTTTTCTAATGGAGTCCACATATTCGGGTATTGGTCTTCTGCCGTTCTTGTCAATACGGAATCCTAGTATTTCTATCTCCTTAAATCCGAGTTTACACTTAGATGGTTTTAGTCGTAGGTTGTTGTCAGTCAGTCGCTGGAAGACTTTGCCTAATGTACTTATGTTGGAATCCACATTCTCACTGGGCGCAATAATATCGTCAAGATAATGAAGTACTTCCTGGTATTGTAGGTTTCCTAGTAGTTGGATCATCATTCGGCTGAAAAATCCGGGTGCACTGCTTATACCAAACGAGAGTTTCAAGCATTCGTAGTGTCCGTGGCGTGTGCTGAACGCTGAGAGTGGGATAGATTCGTCGTCTAGCCTCACTTGATTAAAGCCACTTTGTAAATCGAGTGCTGAGAATATTTTCTTTCCTTTGAAACGGTGAATGATGTCGTTGATTAAAGGCAAAGGGAAAAATTCGGATCTAGTTTGAGAATTGAGTTGCCGATAATCGTTTACTACTCTAAACTGGGGTTTGTTAGGGTCAGGGGATTTTTTCTTTACTAAAAATGAAGGACTGGAAAATTCTGATGTTGATTCATGAATGGTGCCGTCTCTGAGTTGCTCTTGTATCTGCCTTTCAATCTCAATATGTTGGGCTTTTGATTGAGGGAAACCTCTGATCTGAAATGGTGTGGGGTCCATTAACTCAATTTTATATTTTGCATGTGGATAGGCGCCCATTGGGGTACGGCTAAACATAAATGCCTTTTGATGAGTCCTCACTAAATTTCGGTATTTTTCCAAGTCATCTGAGCTTAACGTTGGGACGAAAGCAACTTTGTCCACTTTTCTTTCCAATTCTTCCCCAGTATAAATAGGTATTGTGTCAGGCTGTGCATGGTTGTTGGAATTTGGATCCGTGATTGTGTTGATAGAATTAATTTGGTGAAACTCCAGCATCTTATAGTCTGTGATTTCAGCTGTAGAGACGACAGCTTTAGCTGGAATAATAATTGGATCATCTGTAAAGTTTATGACACGCATGAATTCTGTGTTGTTGGAAACTAAATATTCGGGTATGACTAGTCCCTTAAAGTCCTTGTTGCCTATAGAAATAGCAGTAAAAGGAACCTGTCGTAATTCTCGCAACCCATACATAACATAAATGGGAATATCTGCCATTGAATTCGGTTCCACTGTTGATCTCTCGGAGGCATGTAGTCGTACTACTTGAGTGCGTTTCTTTTTTCCAGTTTTGAGGGGTCTGACCTGGGTGAGTTTGTGTTGTTTCAGAGTAATTGTTTTTCTATGAAATCTGGGTTGTGTTGTCTGCTGTGGTTGGGTTTGTTGTTGCGTATAATTAGCGTGATCGTCACCAGAGCTTCGCCTTCGTTCCAAATTTTCTGTATTTTGGTGCTCCTCGGAGTTAGTGCGCACTTGACTCCTTGAAGGTGTTTGACTCTGTGTATGTAAGTTAGTCGGTCGCGAATTTTGAACCTGTTGCATTTTGAACTGCTTCAAGTCCTGAGTGGCCGGCTTCCTTGCATTAGTCATTGGTGCTGTACCAAAATATTTAGATGACATAGTAAAATCTCTATAATTCAAATTTACTCCAAACTTAGCAAACCAATCTTCACCTATTAGTATATGATGCTTTGATTCTTGGACTACTATGTATTCGTGTGTAAGTGGATGCCCATTTATTTGTATTGTGACTACTGCTTTTCCTATAATACGAATTGGGTGTTGGCCGTAGTCGCAGATGCTGATGTCATTTGTCATTCGAATTGTTGCTCCCAATTTTCTTGCTACATCTTCCCTAATTATTGAGCAGTCTGCTCCTGTATCAAGAAATAAAATAAGAGGGAAAAATTCATTCTCTTCTAATGTTGCAACTGTGTGAATAGTTGTTGTCTCAGGCATGTCAGGTTCACGCAAAAAATACTTGCGTTGACTATTTCTTTCCTGTTGTTGAACTATTGTTGCCATTGAATTTCTTAAATCATTGTTGTTTGTTTCCGGCGGCCTCGTATTGAACGTCGAACGATTCGGCCTAGTCGTCCGCGTCAGTGGTTGAAATGTTGATTTCCTTGGTTTGAGTTATTGCGTTGTAGGACAACTGACTGATTCCCGTTGGTATTTTGATTTGCAATAGCATTGGGATGAACATAGTTGGGAATAAAATTCCGTCCTCTGTAGTTGGAATTGTTTTGGTTGTTGTTTCCGCTCTGACTTTGACTTTGATTATTGTTTTGATTTCCTTGATGAAATTGTTGGTTCTGGTATTGCGTTCTGTGGGAATTGTTATGGTTGCGATTTCCTTTTGCCAACTGAATTTGTTGTTGATTTTGTGGGCATCGTCTTGGTCCATGTCCTTGTTGATGACATATGTAGCAATTAATGTTGCTCCAATCAATAGGCTGACGTGGGGCTCGTGATGAGTTAGAGGCTCCTTGTTGATTTGACCGGGTGGGGTTGGGTTGACGTGATGACTGATGTGTCGTCAACTCGTTTACTTTGGCTGTCAGTGTGGCAATGGTTTGTTTAAGTGCTTCAATGTTGGGATCTGACGTCACTGTTGCAACTTACTGTTTTATGCTTGCCCTGCCAGGTTCATATTGATCGGTTGCGTCATAACGTATGAGTAATGCTCTTAATTCCGCAATCGAAGTAGGTTGAACTTGTACTCGTATGAAATTTTTCACGCAGGTTTGTTATGATCACCTGTAATAATTGTGGTATAGGTATGGCAGCCCAATTGTCATCAAAAGCATTTTCAAGTCGTAATAAGAATGCATTTGATGTCTCTGTACATTGTTGCTTCTCATTAAACAGCTCAATAAATGACACAGCGGGATCCCTGACAGTTGGGCAGACAGCTAATAATGCCTGAAAAATTGCTGCTAAAGTTTTCTCATCGTTGTTGATAATTGCTTTATTCAGGCTAAGCCAATCTTTTACAGCTGGAGTGGTAATTGCTATTCTTAAAAGTTGCTTACTGGGAGTTAAGGTCATTTCTGTGGTGGCTATGTAGCTAGTATATTCGGTTTGAAAGTCGGTAAACTCCCGGGTGTACAATGCGGGTTTATTATAAGTAGGCATAGGTAGTGTTGGTTTTTTGAATGCCAAGTTTCTAAATTTTTTAGGTAGTATGCGCTTTTTTGCTACTTCTTCAAGTGGGTAATCAAAAATTCTAAAATAATTCTCTTCAAAATTAAAATAGAGTTGGTCTAGTAGTTGCTTTCTAGCTTTTCTGTCTTCCGCTAATTTTGATTTGGATGATAACGCTAGCGCTTCATTTGTCTGCGATTCCTTATCTGCCAATAATGTTAATGTTTCTATGCTAGCCTCTCCAAGTTCCTTAAGGGCTCTGATAGTTTGATTAGACAGAAAGTTATTACTTACAGTTTTGTTGTCAGCGTCTGTGTTACCAGAAAACGGAATAGGAGTAGTCAAATTTGATAGCAGGTCCGGGTTTTTGAAAGAAAGGCCCTGCAGTTGGTTGGACAGATCTAGTTCCTCCCTGATAGATATCTTTGAATATTCAGTTTGTGGTAGTTGTTTTTCTGGTGATGAATCCTCTGACCCAGAGTGAAAACCTCTAGGTGGTGGTCGTACGTGGTTGAAGTCCGGTTGAATAATAGATGTTTCCAGTACCTGGTCGGTTGATGATGTTTTAGTAGTGTTAAGTGTGGTCTCGGCTTCGGTGGAAAACGTATCGTCTGCGTTGTCTTCTAAACGTCTGTCCAGTTGTTGAATTGTTTGGTCCAGTTCCCTCCGAAGTCTTCGTTCTCTCCGCTGTTCAGGATTAGTTGGTGTTTCAATAATCAGCTGGTGTTCTCTAGATGTTGCAGGTTCCTTCGGTGTCTCCGATTTGTGGTCAGGTAGTCTTAAGGTTGGGAATTCCGCAATACACTCAGATCTTAACTTAAATTTCTCTGCCACATAAACTTCAAACTCGTAAAACTCAACTTTTACGTAATCAGGATGTCCACACGGTATTAACTTTACTGATCTGGGTGGGGTTTGGGTTGATTTTGAGGGTTCACTTTTGGGTATTTCTGCCAATGTTTGTGACTGTGTTATGTTTTTAGGTGTTACTGTCTTTGTGGATTTTTCACTTTGTCTATTTTTGCGAAAAATGTTTTTCATACCGTGTTCCTATTAGTTTTTTGAAATTTGGTTTTCACTAGTAAAAATGTACATTTTTTATTTACATTCTAACTAATAAACTTATTATAATGGGTAAACTAAAAAATTATGGGTCTCGTTGTTTTAACTTAAAAGCTAAAACCCGCACTCTCCACCAGTGTTAAGGGTCTGTCGGTTGTTGTACGGAGTTGTATGACAGATGCTTGGCTAGTGAGGTGTACTTAGTAACGGGTAGGTATGAATGCAGTAAATGAAGTACACAGTAGTAGTTAGTAGGTAGGTATTTATTGTGTGGCTTGCTATGGCAAGTAGTAGGTAGTTGTTCGTTCGATAGTTTTACTGCACTGGCTAGCTCAATGTGCATCTCACACTGAGGCTAGCTCATTATTGTGTTGTTTGTTTACATAACAAACATTTATGCTAACATTACACATAGACTCATGATCTGGTATGTACCATATCATGACAATCACAAGTGAGCGGGACGCACTGGTAAATATGGGATTGTTCCACATATGCCCATTTGGGAACCAGTTGCCGAGTTATATATTCCTACCTCATTTTTCTCAAATCGTTGCGCCTCTTATTTTATAAATTATGGAAAGGGTATAAAATATGCGGTCACGTAATTTATAGGGACTTTGTCTAGTCGGTCAGTCGGATAAAGAATATGCGAATACTAGAGATAAAATAACCTACGAAGTTCCTCATTTAATTTATGCGATTCTACGTCTGATTATGAAATGATGCGGTGTGTCAGATGGTAGAGGAGTATGCAGTGCTGGGGTGTCCACCACATCCCATAAAGGGGATGAGCTTTGATATTATATTATGCAAGAATAAAACGATGATGATATGAAGATTAATACTTCTTGTATGGAAGTGAGTTTAAAACGGACCAGCCGCATCTCCACGCTTCTATACCAGAAGTCGAAATCTTTACTGGGGATTAATGGAGTAGATTGTGAGAATTGGAGTGAAAGAGTTACTGAGGAGAAGTACTGAGGAATATTATGTATAATTTGGGAAATTCCAGTTTAACGACATAGAGGTCGGTAAACAGGACTTGAAATATAACGACAAATTTTACTTAAGAATAGCACGAGTGGCCCAGAGGAGAAGAAAATGGATCGAAAGTCCATGTACCTCCTGGTGTGGCTTTCCAAGTTGCCGTCCGTATGGATATCATTGGATCTGGACGATCACCCCTGGCACGAGAACCACGTCAGTGATCGACCTCGTCCTTGATATCCATGACAGATGGGACGGTCCTTGGTAAATTTTACACTCGGAAAATAAAAACGTAAAGAAAAAAATGAATTACTAAAATAAATCTTGCTGTTTATAAAATTGGAAAAGACGTAAATGGCAATTTAGAAACATGGGAAATGTAAAGATAAATCGGGATACTGAGAAATTTGAGTGATATAAATGAGCCTTAAGAAGTATGAATTTAGATTAAGAAGATGAGAAATATGAAGACACCCTGGCTGGGTGAAGAAGACTTTGACGAGTATTGCGTCTGCAGACATACGCTCATTGTCTTACCAGAACCCAGAGCTCACAGCCTTCCAAGGCTCATGTCGTTTGCTCTCAACTTGCGACTGCGGTAGGCAAACGACAGACCCTGGCTGACCGTGGCATTCCAGAGTTCCTCGATAAAATTTTGAGTTAACTTTTATTTGAGAAAATGGAACAAAAGAAACTAAAATGAAATAAAATGACTGCGGATTGAAGCTAAGTAATAATAAGAACTCGAGAATGACTTTACATAACTTACTGGAGAATGGATAATGCAAATGTAAAACTGGGGAACGAAGTTTTTGGAGGAATTATTAAGTGATTTATATTTAGGGAGAATTTCAGTTGGTCGTTCGGGTCTGTGATGCGTGTCATGGTTTGGGGAGACCCCAGCACCATCTTCAGATGCCGAAAAGGGTAAAGACGCTGTGGAGACGACGACTGCATCTGGGAAACGGAGCACCATGGCAGCCGTCTCTCGTAAAGCGTCTTCACCAGAATTTTGGTCTTCATGAGAACGGATTAATTTGATATCAATAATTATGCCTTATCTTACAAAAAGGAAGGATTGAGAGAATCTCCATTTCTATGAGAACCTTTAATTGGACCTCCTAACTTACGTACGAACGAATAATTGGAGTTATAGACAACGGAATGTTAACCACACATAGGCGAAATTTCACTTTTTCCTACCTTTACCATTGAAGCGCATTTTGCCTTTTTACAAGCAAACCGCGCCAACGTATAACCTTGTTTTTCGACGTTATTCTTTTTTCGAAAAAAAAGTCGTCAAAAACTAGAAATTGCTTAACAACATGCTTTGCACTCGAAAATTGTTTCTGCAAAATAATTTTTATTGTAATTTCAAAAATCGCCGAAATTTCAGATTCTGATTTTTTCCATTAACATAGCTATGGCAATTTTTGGTAATATACAGGTCTTTCACGGATCCTAGGATCCTCACTGCCGGTGTCTCAGTTACAACACTTGGCCGAGGGGTTTTGGTAACGGCAGTGGACCTCTTCCCTTAACAGTATCGAAAAATTATTGACACATTATTCATTCCTTTTACAGCTAATTTGTGGTTAATGGATTCATAACACAATATTTATATCAAAACGGTTTTCAAAATCTTTAATATAATTCATTTAAGATTAAAAAAGACTAGAAACCAAATAATCATCTAGTTCAATCTCTGTAGGTTCCTTCGCATATCGAGCTTTTGGGTTTATTCGCGAAGCGTCGTCAGCTCTCACGTGTCCTTTCTTAAGCCAGCTCGTGACGTAATAATGCGGATTCCATTTTGACCAATGTACGCGTGCATTAATCCTGGCTCGCAGCAAAGCTTCAATAACTTCTTGACTTAAGCTGCTTCGTCGTTTGTCGCTCACAATTTGCTCTGTTATTGAAAAAGAGCATTCAACAATAGCAGTTGAAACAGATAGCGATAGACCGCCCTTAACTACTCGGCGTGTTGCCGGAGTCCATTCTATTGATTTAAGAGCTAACATAGTTTTCCAAAATTCAGAGGTTTCTTCATTTCGCAAAGTTTCATAGAACGGATTACAGCAGATCGACTCCATAAGTTTACCCCATTCGTCTTTTAGTGTTCTTGTAATTGGTATTCTAAATCTTCTACAGATACGCATGAAATTATTCAACTTTTAATGGTATATTTCGTTTGCATTTGGTGGTACACCAAACTCATTAGCAGCTTGAACAACTGGTAAATTAAAAGGGTCCATAATGTCAAAAAGTATATAGTTTTCTTGAGGAAATTCAGAACCTATTTTGTTTATTAAATCCGTGACAATATTTTTTTAAAAATCCTTGAATTCTGGATGTTCAGTTAGATCCGACGACAACAAAGTTATGGATTTGTAGGTTCATAAAGTAGCAGACAAATACTGCGCCAGAGTACAGCCGTATTCTTCATCGCAGAACACGTCCTCAAGAAATGTTCCTAAAAATATTCCTTCGTTGTTTTCAAGTTGTAGCAATGAAGATTTTAATGCACGTATTGAGTTAACAGTGCCAATTATAAGTTTATTATGTTTCTGTGAATCCATGGAAAATTCCTTAAAAATTTTCATCACATCAAGAAGAAATGCCATGGTTAGAATGCATGTTCTGTCACGCAGCAATCCTAATAACTCCTGTGCAGGTTTCTTTGATTCGTCGTCTTTAGTTGGATCAGAAATATTTGAAATGTCACTTGCTAAATAAAAATACATTTTAAAAAACGTATCTCATGCTGAGTACTCGCTTGCAATCCATCGAACATCAAAAATACGTTTTGGCTGGTAAAAGACACCACCAATAGTTTCAACAAATTCTTTAAGTCCGGCATTCCGCTTGTGCCTTCTAATAGAATAAACGGTGTACAATCTGTTGACCATTGACTCTATTTGGGTGATGTAAATTCCGTTATTATTCTTTCTTTCAACTATGTCTGGAAATACTAAGTTGTTTTTGTGCGATATACAATGAAATGTCATCAATAAAGGTTTCTTGACATATGCGGCTACACGAGTTGAAAGTCCAGATATTCTTTCTCGCATGGTATTAGCACCATCACTTGCATAGCTTACTATATTTCTTTTGAAATACTTTGCAAATTCGACGCCATCTTCTTCTATTGCTGTTTGAATTAGTGCCATATGCCCTTCTGCATCAGTAAATAATCCAACCTCTACTAATTTGAACAGATAGGTAATAGGTGTATTATTTTTCAGCTTCCTCAACATAATTGACATAAAATGATGTTTTGGCCCAACCGTTGCAGTATCAACCATAATTGTAACTGGCTTATCTTGTGCAATCAAGCGTTTTATTAAAATACTATGCATGTCGTCGCTTATGGACTTTACAATATTACTACAGCCAGCATTGTCGTAGAAATGTAGGCCAACATTGACCTTATGAAATGTCATAAAGTCGTGAAGTCCTGGATGAACGTTGCAAGGAATATTGTGCTTCATTTAAAAAATATAAGTCTAAATAGGTTCATTGTTTGCTCAAAATATTTAAGCTGTACTTGAGTTGCAAAATATCCACTTGTTTCCAAATTTTCAGCAAACATGTTAACTGAACGTTCAACCAAATACTGAACAGATTGTTGATAAATTTCAGAGTTAGCATGATCAAGAATAGTTTTTCTGTTTTTTTAAACTGCTCCTGAACCAACTGCTAGAAAACCATTTATTGTTGAAATAGGTTTTTGAGATAGAGAACCTCGCTTGTCTAATCTATTACTTTCTTCAAGAAATACATAGCAAAATTTACATCTATACTTTGATGCTTCTTGATCAATTGGATTAGTGAGGTACTCAAACCATGGTTTGACATTTGATTTAATTAAATCTTCTGGGTCTAGTAAATGTCTTTGATAACGCCGTATATCTGTGATCCATGCGTCTTGAAAGAGAGATATCTTCCCAGGGCATTTGTGTGTTGACAATTAGATCCTTAAGAGTTTTTTCTTTTTAACTGTTTACAAGTTGATCAAGTTTAACCATCTTTTGAACGTGCTTTCCAAAATTGAGATTATTATTTTGGATATTGACAATTGTGTGTTGTGTTTTACTTTTTTTAGCTTGTAAGGCTTGATGGTACGCCTGGCTACTTAATGCATGTATTGGTCTTCGAAGGTTAGGTTTTGTTTTACAGGATGAAACAACAGATGCCATATCTTCGTCCTCTTCTTCAGATATATCCGCATTCAAGTCTTCCATCTGTAACAATGGTGCAGCATTATTAAGTACCCTTGGCAGTAGAAAATTAATTGAATCGTTGCAAGCATTAGGTTCTCCTGGACTTTTAGTTGCAATTTTAAAAGAGTCTGGTGAGAATGAATTTACATCTGTTCCACACCTACTTATTGTGAAATTGTACACGCCAGGAACTCCAGTGTCAAAGTCTCTGAGGACGTAGTCAGTGTCATGAAATTTTGGATGCAAATATTCCGCTAGTTCACAGCTGACGTAGTTGAATTGACTCGTGTAGACAATAAGGTCAACTACGTACAATTTAATTAGATCCTTTAAACTTTGAGTTAAGTCTAAAGGTTGATATTTATTAGTATGAGCATTTCTTTGTAATTTTAAACCACTAAATACTTTTACTTTATCTGTGTCTATTAGAGTGTCTATTAGAGCACAAATAATAAGTTTTTGGTTTCCATCGGGAATTACATCGTTTTCGTTAACCAGTTGTACATCTTCATCGTTAAAAGTCATGCCTTTCGCATTAAATTTTTGGTGTCTGATCGTCCACATATAAAGTTTATTGCCTTTATCAATTAGTTCAATTCCATCTAAATTTGCAATAAAAACAATTGATGGCGCTTCTGAAACCTCAATACAAATTAGCGTATGACCATACAGGGTTGGTTTAGTAGTTCTAATTGATCCTCGTTCGTCACAGATTTTTCTAAATTCAATAAAGTTTTCATTAATTTGATGTGAAGACATAGAATTAACCTCTGATATTTGGTTGAAACAATGCTGGTTTGGTCGTACATCTCGTTTAGTGATAAATCTAGACTCAGGTGCGCTTTCTGCATGGATATTAAACTCCTTTACGTAAGCTGATTTATGGCAGTAGCTGCATTTTTGACAATTACTTTCGGATTTAACGTTGCAAACTTCAATTTTTTCATCACAAGAATTTAAATGTTGAACAGATGTTTCCGTGACTTGGGGACTTTGGGTTGGGTTATTTGTGGCTGTACTCGTGGATTTAATCTGGCATCTTGAAATCGTTCATCTAATTTATCCTGATAAAGTTGTCTCGGCGCAACTTGGAATAATTGAAATGACGATTCGCTTTTGTATGATACTACATATACTTTGGTGCGATCCTTGTTCACAAAATACAAACAACTAATGCGTGCTCCAAGATCTAATTCAAAACTAAATTGGCACATATTAGGGTGTCTAGGACTTGGAAATGATAATAACATCTCATCTGAATAAAAAGGATACTTGTTGCTGCTGCATCTATTAATTGATAATTCCTGATTTGTATCATCAATTGCTTGCCAGTCACGGAGCTCAGTATGAATTGTTGTTGTTTGACTAAGATCGTATCGGCTGAAATAATCACAATTATTTATTGGGGTTTGTTGGACGTAAGCTTGAAAGTCTTTTAAGTTAGCAATTATGTCCCGTTCTAAAGCTGCCGTAATTTCCAATGCAAACGTTTCGTCGCCAACTACTTTGAGAGCCAAATCTTCAATTAGGGATCCTTTTTTAAAATGAACTAATGCAATGCCTACCGGGTAGTCAGACGCCGAAACAAAATCATTTTGTGTCCAACCCGATTGTTGACAGTAGCTTAAGTCGTTGTTAAATTATAATCTTTACTAGATGCACCAATAGTAAAAAAATTATTGACGTCAGGATTAGGTGTAAACACGCCTCCAAGCCGACAAATTTCTACAATCTGCTGTATATTGTTGATAAAAATGAGTCCAAATTGATTCATGTCTACATCAACGGACGTAAGTAACGGACCTACGCACTTAGATGCAATTTCTACAAATTTAGAGCCGTGGATTGTAGTATCCAAGTCGAGTTCATTGGGTACTAAGAAACATGCTCCCCTAATTGGTGGATAAATGAGAAAGTCACTTCCCTAGACCCCAAACATTGAGCAGAATAAAAGTAATCCGAACCTTAAAGTCAAAAATGCATAAACTCAGATAATTGTTTTTCACTTCTAAGAGTAAACAAATTATTTTACAAAATATTTGTACCTTTTTTTGAGAATGAATTCCATATTTCCGTTCCCCATTTAGTCTACCTATAATTGCAAAACAATTTGTTTGCAGGTATTCTGAATTGAATTTAAATGTAACTTTACACCAACTCACTGATAGAAACTTATAGTTTTTGTGAACTAATTCACTAGTATGTGGAATATAAAAGTTTGGCACACTAGATAAACTGTAAACACAGTAAACTTTTCGCTCCTCCGAATGTAACTTGGTAATGAAGATCATACTTGTAGAATTGGCAGTGCATAATAGGTAAACGTATAGTAAAGTAGTTCCACACAGTAAAATGCATTGAGTACGTTTACATTAGGCAATCCTTAATACCATATCAGAAGACAGAAGGTTGTAGCATATATATAATAAAAAATTATGTAAAGTTACGTCTAGTGCAATGGGTGTCACAAGTATACTTGGTATAGTGTGCAACAGGATTTATCCCTTAAAACAGTCACAAATAATACATTGGGAAGTACCTATGAAATTTGGAGTGGTAGGAGTGTAAGCATACCCATCGAATGGTATTTAGAATTCGTATTGTATAGAATAAAAGTAAGGCGTTATGCATTGAGTTTCTACAGAGATACAAAAGTGTTACATACCATTGCGTGAAAGAACCAGTTTAAGTAGGATTGAAATTTATTTGAGGACATTTTTTGTAAACAATTTCAGACTCAAGGTTGTGGCCTGAAAAAAAAGCAAATTGTTTTTTGACTTTGTACTACTTACAATTTGCATGTCGTTGCAAATTTAAATAAGTGGGACGAGTTGTAAAATTAACAGGTTAATATGATTCTGGAGCAACACAATGAACAAGTGCACTTGTACCTAGTAAACTGACAAAACATGTCTCTCCTATGGACTCAGTCTTGAAAGCAGGCAAGAAAGGACAAATGAAAATACGTACCTACCATGTTTCACTATTGTAAAGTAGAAATGGGCTAACGAGTAGTACTCTTCAAGCGTCCATTGTGTGGTTAAAAGTGTTTTATTGTTACTATAAAGTCTCTGTAGAGTATAAGTGGAGTGTCTTCTTTAACCTAAAATACTATACTGAGCGACACAATAACAAATGAATGGATTAGGGCCGCCTTTAAGTTTCAGTTATCCAATACGTGGGTCTTAAGTCTTACAGGCACAGGTAAAATTTCTCCTTATACTAACTTTAAGCATTACTACACATATAGTTCTTGAAATCAAAGCCTATACTACATACGTCGACCACTTGTTGTAGCTTAAAGCATATTAGTTTAAAATAATAGAGAGAGAGAGAGAGAGAGAGATTTAAGTGTGCTACATTGTCATCCACAGTTCTCATACTTACTTTTGGTGTATGAGGATGAGAACTGAAACAAGGCTGACAACAAACTGTAAGGTATTTTACTGTTTACCTAGCCTTTTACCAGCAACTGAATAGACCTGTTATTTTAAAGTAATGTATTTAATAAATAATGACCTTCTTTAATGCAGGTATGTCTAAATAGCAGAAGAACGATTTCATTACATATCCTTTAGTTTTTTATTGCCTTGTTAACTTTAAAGTTAGCCTTGGTAATGGTTGCAAACTTTAAATGAAGACAAGCTTATCGAAGTATTCTGTTAACTGTCAAAGTTAGGGGTTAAATGGTATCTAACTGTTTTCCTTTTTTATTCTACTACTGTTCAAAAAAAATCAAAATTTAGAATTAAATCTGCTTTACCTCTCTGTATTTAATCCTAATGCTGGGTATTGAACTTCATAAATATTAGATAGTGTTTTACTTCATTATTAAATTTAACAGCGCAGATGCTTTAAATTTGCACCGTCTTACAAAAAAGGGGGTCAAACTTCACTTACTTTGGTTAAACTAAACAAAGCGATTTAGTATCTATCAAACTATTATCTAAATTATATTACCGTACTCTCTATAGTAGTAGACCCATCTACTAGTCAATTTTTCAAACTTGTCCACTACTAACCGCGGATCCAGAAGGGAGGGGGGGGGGGGGGTGGGGGTCTTCAGCCCCCTCCAGAACGATTTTTTTTAAATGTAGAGATAGTAGCGCCCATTTTCCAATATGGGGGCTTAACATGCCCCCACCCCTCACCCAGGCGGTCATAATCCCCCTAAAAAAAATCCCGGAAACGCCACTGTCTACTAATGCAGACCTGTTCACTATTATAGGAAATGCGGTATTTAAAAAGAGGATATATTTAATAATAAATTATTATCCTTATTATTTTATTTATATTATACAATCAACATTGTATCAGGCTTTGAAAGATGAATAGTATTGCTGAGTTAAGTTTGTAGTCTTTACCTTGAGGGTTAGACTTGCCGTCTGCTAAACTGCTAACATGTACGAGTAAGGGGCCATCCATATATTACGTTTCAAGTTTTTGTGAAAACCCCCTCCCCTCCCTCCCTCCCCCCCCCCCCCCCAGAGTTTCAACTTTTTAAACATTACGGTAAATGGAGAGCCTACCCACTCCCTCCCCTGCAAACTGAAACGTAATATATGGATGGCCCCTAAAGGTTGAGATTGGATTGTACAACTTGGCTTCGGAATACATGAGCATAAAGAACGGAAAGAATTGGAATGGGCACTAGCTTTTGAAAACTCAAACTCAGCTGTGAGTTAGGTGCTAGTCTCGGTTTCACGGCAAAAAGGAAAATAATTGAGAAAATGATAATTTAGTGAAATTGTTTTCGTCCATTTAAAACTATACATTTTTTCTTACGGATTATTGACCAAATAGGAGGGAAGTTGACAGTAATTCTTGAGTGGGGAGAGCTGTGTTGCAAACTCGAACTTATATTAATTTTAGCTTAATAGTTTAGGTTTATATTATGGTTAATCGACCTCGATTAGTATAATTATTTTGATCACTTTGAAGAAGTTAAATGATAATTTTGGGGATTTACAATTTTGGGGACAATAGGTAAGAAAATATAATTGAGAATAAAAATATGAATTTCCTTTAAGTTCAGTCAAAAGATGAAAACTGTTAAGGATCAACCTTAAGTTGATCCTCTTGTAATTCACTTCTGTTTTTGCTATCCAGAAATAGGGAATTAAATTATTATAATTTAATTTTTAACTGGGGATTTTTACAGGGTGAATCACAGTTAGGAATAAATATTACGTTAGTTTTTAAATAAATCTTATTGAGTTATATAAGCGTAAGCTATGGATAAACTTTGGTTAGTGGAGGACGGAGCGGAGGAGCTGGAGCTCCGTGAGTTGGATGTGTTCGTGCTGAGAAGGTATGGAGAACTTGTCGTGAGGAAGAGTAAAAGCTGACTACGGAGTTTCGGCGAAGGCGTCGGCACGTACGGTTGAGTTGTGTGTAGTGGGGTTCAGAGTAAGGAAGGATGAGTGGAGCGAGTCTGAACACGAGACAGTATATCGTTGCAATGAGGGTACCGAAAGACTTGTACGAATTTGCTGTATTTTTTCTTGCAGTATTGGACTCTAACTTTTTCCTCGTTCCTCTATACTTCCCACTAGGAAATCTACTTTTTCCCTCCTCAGAGCATCTATTTTGCATCTGAGGTGAATGCACAGAACACCAATGAAATTGAAAGCGGTATATGATTCGATTTAAACCAAGCCACACTCTTTTCAGCAGACCTACTTGATGTTTGGGATGTCACCCAAACTATCTCCATTTTCTAATCACCCACCCTCATGTCATTCCTTTAACATTACGTAAGGGGCTATCTTTATATCGCTCGTCATCAATATCCCACCAGGCCCACCCACCCTTATCAATGACATTATATATGGACGATCTCCAAGACTCTAGAAGTTTTGAAGCCTACAGCGAATTTTCAAATGCTTCACGCACACTGTACTTCTGCCGCTAAAGTCAAGGTATAAAAATAAAACTACATAATAAGGTATTTAAGCATTTAAGTAAAAGCTACTGCAACTGCTACAGTGACATGACATGAGCAGGCAGGCCGGTCGTGATTATTGATTTCGTGATTATTAAATCTGTTAAAATGATGATGCTGATTACAATTTGAGTGAACTAAAATACGGAGATATAATTATTATGGAGTAAGTACTTACTTCACAGATGTTCAAGTTCAGAACAATAATTAATACGCTTGCCACCGGCACTGGTACCGGCATGGGTATTATTTATTTAGTTTAGCTTGCAAAAATTAGTTTAAACGTGCTGGTTTTGCTCACTTGTCTGATCTGCTGATATCTGCTTTATATTTTGGAGAATATGAATATATGTAGTACTATGTATTCAGCCCAAACTGAATACTGAATGAAATTGACAGTATGACACACTAAAAGTATACACTTGCTTGGGCTTCTGCTCACTGGCTTCACGGAACTTTAATCGACTCAACTATTATGATTAATTATAAATGAATCGAGTTTTAAATTCAGTCATGACTAATATTGTCGTTGAAGATGAAATACTCACCATTCTTCGATAATTTTTGACCCAATATTTTTAATGTACAAAAAATATGATGAGCATTTCCAGGAATTGAGTTAATATTTTTGTGGCGTAGACTGTGGGAGATTGTAAAATTATAATATTTGAGACTTACGAACGCAATACGGTAGCATAAACATTCCCTTATGCATTTTTAAGGGTCCAAACTGTAACATTAAAATTTATATGTATACCTAGTTACTTTAGTATGGCATCTTCGATTGAAGTACGCAGATTTGCTTTTAGGGAAAAATTGGAAGGTAACAATGAATTTGCATCTAGCGAAGAGTGGACGGAAGAAGATCTGGTCCTTCACCGACGATAATATGTATCCAAAACTTCATTAGTGTTAGTTCATATTTTAATTAATCAATACCATAATCCAAGTTTCTACCTAATGCGTGGGATAATAAAACTTGTGCCGAGGCTCTGCGTTTCTTATATACAGAAGTAATATGATACAAAGTGTCGATGGCTAATTTATGAGAGTTCGATTTCAAGTTTCGATTTCACTGTGCTTTTCACGCACAAAAGAAACTAATGAAGGATAAGTAAAAGATCTTTGCTCCGCACAAACTTTTGCATTCTATTACGTGTACATTAAGTTGATTATTTCATGTGAACATTTATTTATTGTCGGCAGAATTAAAATTAATGAGAAATATTTTAATGGAATCCGGCCGATTAATAAATCTACGATTAATTATATGCAGTAGCATTCCCTGGTATGTGGCGATGATAGAAGTGAACCTTTGAGTATACAACGAAGCTATTTTCATAAATTCAAAGACTGACCTTTTCGACGCTGATGATCCTGTATGCTCCAGTACCCAGATTTCCTCATAGTTTGAAGTTCCATTATATTAGCATGGTGTTTATCATCTGTATAGCTATACTACTGACAATGAGCGTGACTACTGAGAAATTATAATAATTACAAATTGTGAAAGCTCATGTCTTACGAGGGGACAAATCCCTACCCAAGCTTTCATAATCATAGTGATCTATAATTTAGATTAATAGTTTAGTGAAACACATAATATTGTTGTATTTTGAGATGATTTGAGATTGATATGATTTGTGCTTTGTAGTGTGAAGTTGTGTGTAATAAATAGTGAGTAATTGTATGAAAGGTTGAGAGTTAAAGATTGCTTTTAATTAAACAAATGAAAGTGAGTTTAAATAATTTAAAGTAATAAAACAAAGTGTTTTATAAGAACAGAAGGTTCAAGCTAGTTTGTTGGTTGTGGAAGTGATAATGATTTTACATTTTGATTTGCTTACTGAAATCAACTCTGTTTCCTGTAGTTGTTTTTCATAAATAAATTACTGAATGATTTACAATTTCATTTAAATATTCTTAAGTTTACATTTAGCATCCGCTATTGCTTAACTAACCTTGCAGCCCTGCTCGGCTTGCATTTCATAGATCATTGTTATCAATAATGATAAGCTCATTTTACAATTTTTTATCTCAATTCGAGATTGACTAAATAAAACAATTGCTCAATAAATACTTTTATATTTAATTCTAATCTGATTGTTTTACGATTGCATCCGTTCTTAATTCTAATTTACTTTACACATCATAATAACATTTTAACTTCACTGCCATTTTCCTACAGTAATCATTTTGCATGAATTAACTATTTAATGCTTAAATATTTTATGTGTAATAAATCATAAATTATGCTACCGTATAGCTCCGACTGATCGCTATATCCAACAATATATGTACCTAATTATAATTTATATTTGTACATAACACATCGCATGGCATCACACAGATTAAGATTCATTAGAATACTGAACTATTGTCCAAAAATATTGTAGGAATTCCTCAAGAGACCATTTCACACAAGCAAAGCTTTACCCCCGTAATTGTTTTTCCACTTGCGAGCATTACTGTTACTGTATGTTTAGGACTGGACTGCGACTGCTGCTATATGTAACTCTTGCTCTTACAGGCTACAACTATAGCGAAATGGAGAACATAGTAGGTAATATAATTAATCTGCGCTACATGTGTTTTTGTGAATAACAGATTTAGTTACTCATCCTCTAATGGATGTAGCGTTCAAATTGCATAAAGGTATGATCAGTTATGTGTCTAATAACTAATGCACCAGTACGGAGTAGATACTCAATGGGGCCAACTTGATTCTCCAGCATTTGTAGCTGCCTTTGTCGTTTTTCAATTCCGAAAAGACAATGCACTCACTTGTACATGTTACATAGTCTAAAACGACGGAAAGTACGTTTCACACGACTTTTATTAAGCCACTCAGTACTGGGATGCCTTGGTAGTCCGGGTAAGCCCGGGATACTAGTACGGGTCTCGAATAAACTAACCGGTGTATGGTGAGACACATGAACTAGAATAAAAACTATGAACTGTATGCTTCGTTCGCAGAAGCAGTTTTGTTTATCATACGTAAATGAATTTTGGGATAGATAATAAGGAAACACGGACAATATAAGTTCAAAGAACAGTTGCTACATACAATTCATATCAATATTATGCAATTCACAACTTCAGTTAAAGACAGATACTTCGTTTGCGGCGCAGTAACGCGAATTTACAATGGTTCTTGATAAAAAATTCTGAGAAAAGGAAGCAAACTACTTACTTAACTCATTATTTCTATTATTATTTTGAAAAGTTTTAAGATCTGAATTACCTTTATTTAAATTAGATCAAACATAATAATTATTATTGCTGTGATAAAAATACCAACTGCAGCATTTAAGAATAGTTCCTTAACTTCAAAAACAGAAATACTGTATTCAATAACAGAAGTACTTTTGGTAGTACCTTCCTATCATTACCATAAACTCTATTTGTAAAAACACCTAAATCCTAACTTTACATAATAAGTAACGTCATTTATAATTTGCTAAAACTACTAATAACAGAAAACAGTCATATCATAGTCAAAAAGCTCTCACGCCATACAAATCAATACATCAAATCACAAAAAAGTCTTCATTAGAATAATTATCCTGTGATTTCTTAGACTTAAAACTGGTGTTTCCATTAATTTCATAGTTCAGATAGCTTAAACATTATAGCGTACATTCAAAATATCCAATGTGTCAATCCAATCCTGTTTGGCAAGGATTGGTTTGACGAGTATAGAATATTATAAGAGATTGAGTAAGACAAAAAATATCTTGAAACTAGTTCAATTGTAAGGAACATATACTTCAAAACAATTACCTAAGCGACTTAATGTAATTAAAAGTTAATAATGGACGAGCTAACAAAAGGATCCTCTGCTGTAGGTATTATTGGCTTAATAGGCAGCTCAATTTTCCGACTGTTCACTACATCGTCATTCACCTTGGTCTTTTTCTGTAATTAAAATAGTTAAACTATTACCCTGGTTGGCATTAGCAGACCCAGAAATCATAGCAGAGCTTTCACAAAATTTAATGCTTAAAAGTAATGAGCCATAACTTACGGCAGACGTTTCCACGTTATTCAAAAGGTAATTATCGCCTCCAGTACTCACACTTCTCTTCTTAGGAATTTTGACCCCCCCCCCCCCTCCTTTAACGGATTTTAACGAGTGATATATGTATCATCATCAGACCGAGGTTGAAGTCGGAATTGTTGGATGTGACAAGTTCAAAGCTGGTTCAACTCGGAAAATTTACTTTGTGAGGTTAAAGTTGAAGAATTGGAGCAGGACTATGCTTGTGAAATCCGCGACGATTTAAAGTAATTCTGATTCTGACTCCGTTTTAATCCCTTATAATATTAATTATAAGTTTATGATAGTTTCAGTAGTGCTGCTCCTCGTGAATACCAACGTGACCAACGGCAACGGCAAGAAGATCAGTCATTATCAGAGTTGAAGAGTAGTGCAAGAAGTCTCCAGACTCACACAGCCAACTTTACCGAAAATAACTCTAACTTGTCTTCCTTCCTTAACTCGCAAGATCTGTTCTATCCATCATTCGATGACATGGGTTGGGGTCAACCTAACGTAGGAAAGCGAGTCCGACAGGATAGTCCGAATCCTAATCAACAAAATGAAAACCAACCGGATCCTCACAATCAAAATTCAGGTTACTCAGCTAGTGAGTCCAAGACTGATGAGGAAATCAGACGACATTTAATACACAAACGATCTCGAGATGTGTCCCCAGTCCGGAGTACTCCAGGACTCATGGATTTTACAAAGAATAACGCAGTCCCCCTCAACGTGAATTCCAGCGTGAATGCATTATCCGTATGTCGTATACATGTTAAGCAACCGTCTGATGACGAAAATGGTGAGTATGGTATGCATAATCCTTATGGGGTTTCATAATAGCAATAACAAAAATTATGGAAATAGGATTCTATTTTTATGGTAGCATTAGTTCAATATATCGTCTGTGAAGAACCAAAATGACCCATATCCATTTCTAGCCAAAAACAATATCCACTATCTACAAAAATAATCAAATATATTTTCAAAAGCATGCAAATAAAACATTTTGCACTTTTCAAATTACATGAAAATAAAACAATTTTTTTCCACTTTTCAAAAACATGCAAATAGAACATTTTACGCTTCTCAATAACTCTTAAATTAACATTTTACGCATCTTCCTCATTTCGTGTTTTTTATTAAATAGCTCATTTTGATTTTCGCTTAAATTGGATATGGGTCATTTTGGTTCTTCACAGTCGATATGCCAATACAAACTGGGAATTAATTAATTTTAAAATTACATTAATATACGTAATAGCTCATTTAATTAATTAGTTAAATCACTTTGTAATGTAAAATTTTTTCTGTTTTAGTTTCCTACACAGAGTCATTAGAACCAATTTCTTCTTTATCCTCAGACAGTTGTCATTCAATATCCGTGGCAAGTACGACCTCCCACATCATGTTAAATTCTGCTCAAATGTTTTCAAATACGAATTTACACTCATCTAGGGACCGGGACCGGGACGTAGAGCTAGGACACGGGCACTTTACTTCGTCAAAGCAAATGATTGAAATTGATGATGAAGCACAGTATCTGGATAATTTCCCCTCGGACTGTTTTCTGGGTCCACATGGAAATGTGATTTTTCCTACACCACCCCTACTCAAAAATCAGACTCATAATAATATGCTCATCCCACGTAATAACCATAGTAGTCAACACCATGGAACTGTCAGTGTGATCTCTGCTAATGGACAACAGCAGCAGCAGCAAGAAAATCAGAGTCGATTTAGTATGTCCACACCTGTGGGATGTCCACCTCCACCACCACCACAAACTCTTCCAAATAAAATGAGTTACACAAGGTATGTACTTACAACTAATTAATTGCACATTCGTAATTTCTTTTTGTAGTTTTAAAATTTACATATTTTACAGTACATAATCTAGCATATCGTCTATCGTGAAGAACCAAAAATACCCATATCCAATTTAGGATACAATCAAAATAAGCTATGTCATACTAACAAAATGAGAAACATGCGTAAGATGTTAATAATTGCGAGTTTTTAAAAACCGTAAAATGTTCTATTTTCATGTTTTTGAAAAGGTGCAAAATGTTCTAATTCCATGTTTTTTAAAAAAAGGGTAAAATGTTGTATTTACATATTTTTAAAAAGGTGCAAAATGTTCTATTTAATTGCTCTCAAGACATATTTGAATATTTTTGTAGATAGTTGATATTGTTTTTAGCTAAAAATGGATATGGGTCAATTTGGTTCTTCCCAGACGATATAGAATATAGGGGTCAGTGGCCGTAGTTATATTTTTGTTGCACAATAAATTTCGGTACAGCTTAAGATTACGATCGATGTGTTGTAAAATTAATTAATTATATTGAATTACAGCGGATATTTTCCCCCCAGCCATTAAATTCAACAACTGGTATGTGGTAGTTCACTATAGTGTAAAGGTATGAACTAGGATAAAATAACGCGAATTTTGTAAGCTAGACGACTAGGACGTATAGATCTTAAGTAATTTTTCATAATTAACTTACCAAAGGTTGCCACTTTAACGGCTTTCCTCGTCTCTGTCAAGTCTCTCTGTCCAGATGTTGGAAGATCACGAATACCATCCACTGGCGACCTAGCAGAAGAATCAACAATATCAACATCAACATTACCAATAGCTAAATCACTCATACTAGTCACATATCGTCTGTGAAGAACCAAATTGACCCATTTCCATTTGCAGGGATCCACATAA
This sequence comes from Dicyrtomina minuta, assembly GCA_949802685.1. Lineage (NCBI taxonomy): Eukaryota > Metazoa > Arthropoda > Collembola > Symphypleona > Dicyrtomidae > Dicyrtomina > Dicyrtomina minuta. Next base: position 433,249 of record CATKUY010000353.1, read on the forward strand.
GGAGGGTGACGACTAACGGCTGAACACAAATCCGTTTTGGACTGACTTAAATTCTTTCCATGGAGGTAGCGACGGAATGTAATAATAGAGAAATAATAACAAGCTTTAATAATAATAAAAGAATAAAAACTCACCCAGGGAGCTTAAATGCAGTACCAAATTCTTCAGCGTCTTTTGTACTTTCATCGTTGACTCTCATTAGGCTTTCTGGCCCCGAACAAATCAATGAATTAGGTTTGCTCGGCATGAGCAAAGAATCTAAAAATTCTTTCTCATCCTGACTCAATCCTTTCATGTCTAAAAACGTAACTTGAAGTATCTTCTTCTCCATTTTTGGGTATTTAAACTTTTTGAACTTTATCAGATAAAAGTCAAGATGATCAATTATTGTAATTCAACCTCAATTAACAGCCAGCAATCTGTCCTCTCTTGCGTCCTCAACAGTACAATTCCAACGGCTTGCACTGGATCTCTACAGAGGGAGGTTACACAAATGGCGTCATCGATTATACACGAGGCTCAGATCGTCCAATTGTGACTTGTAATGTAAAAGATAGCCATTTACACAATGCTTAAGGAGGTAACAATGGGAGTGGGTGGGTTACAAATATCAAGAATTTTGATGCCGCCATTTGTGTTGCTTCCCAAAGAGTGTGGCTTGGGTTAAACATCGAAACATATACCGCCTTCAATTTAATTGGTGTTCTGTGGATTAACGTCAGGTGCCAAATAGATGCTCCGAGGAGAAAAAAATTAGATTTCCTAGTGGAGAAGCATAGAGGAACGAGGAAAAAGTTAGAGTCCAATACTACAAGAGAAAATACAGCAAATTCGATAAGTCTTTCGGTAACCTCATTGCAAAGGTATACAGTCTCGCAGTCTGAACTTGTTTCGTTGTGGGTTCTTATAGGAGGGATGCGGGCTGGAGCTTCGGCGCAAGTCTACTGCTACGCGATGTGTTTGCTTCAGCTCAGCATCACTTTCTTTGTGTGGAATTGCAATGGGGAGAATACGGCTAAATGCGAGGAATCTTATGCGAATAACATTTGTCATTTTCGTAATCTTCTCATAGTCTTTGTTAGTTGTTGTGTAGCAGCATATTTTTGTAATTTTGTTTTCACCAATATTCACCCGTATACACCTAATAGCTTTCTTAAGTACATTATGTTAAATCAATGCAATCCCAACCACCACCACTTGCATTCTCGTTCAACCGTTCAGCAGAGACCAGTACTACTTATATTTAGTGGAGATGGAGAATGCTATGAATGAAAGCGTTGGAGAATAGGAGGAAGAACGGAGTACGGTGTCAAACGATTATCCCCGGAAACCTGGGGCTAGAGGGAAGCAGGAAAGTGGGGATATCTTTTTAGGTGCGCCATACATCAATAGGTGAGAATCGACGGTTTTAGTCGAATACATGCATAACATATGCCGTAATACCCGGGTAAATCCCAAATGGTTTATATTTTTTAAAACAATCTGTAGTTATAAAAATAAATTTCTAACTATTCTATAATTTTTTGTTAGATATTTCGCATACACTTGATTTTTTGGAACTCGAAATTCTTAAAAAATCGTGATCTACCCGATTTTATCCGTGTTAATTTTTCCTTAGTTAATAAATTGTTTTCTCCGGTGGCCAAGCTCCAGTATATCAAAAAATTGGGAGAAAAATGAGCTTGATGTGGGATTTGGAATTTTGAGTTTGTTTGGCCAAACAAGTTATAAGCAATTAAACTTTAATTACAAATAAGAAATGCATGTACATACACTAAAAATATATCTCTCTATATCCTCGTTCGATCTACATTAGTTATGTATAGTGTTGTCGACGTAGCCACATTTGTCTATATAAATATTTTTAAAGTAATATTAAAGTTAGGCATGCGACACTACATATATAGTGTGGTTAGTTGTGTAGTTGTAGTTGTAGTAGCCGAGAGTATTTGCTGAGATGGACTGGGACTGAGACTTGGACATGATGTAGGATATAGGACAGAAATGGCAGATAAGTTTGCTAAGCTCATGGACATTTTAATGCATTGTAATATAATGTCATGGAAATGAATAAAACCGGCAGATAACCTTGCTAACCATATGGTAATTGTAGTGTAATGTAGGAGGCAACCTCTGTTGGTTCCTTTGGACTAAAATAGAATTTGATCACGAATGTGAGGCAATCAAATAACAAGTACTACAATACTTATATATAAAAGCTATTACATATGTACGTTTATATAAATGTACATAATAATTTGTATGTAAAATGTGCTAGTTAAGCTATTATAAATGCACATAACTTGTATATAATATACATATGTTGATACCCCGATAACGTCAATGTTTAATTAAACACACTTATTGCATTTTTAATGTACATACCTAATAAAAGGTATTTAAATATTCAAACTACAATTAAATTTACCTAATTGCGAATTAAGTAAACAGCACTGGCTGTAAAAAAATCTACTCGAGACTTTAAAATGAGTAAAGGTAAAACCAAAAACGAATAAACCTGTTGTAGGTGGCCACATATGTATATTTGTATATATGTTTGTATATATGTATCAGTATATAACATATATAGGCACTGTAGCGAGATATATATCACAGTAGGTTGATTTTTGGGTTTTGGATCAAAAAATATTTTGAAATATTCTGTATTATTGAGTAGATCTGAGCAGAATTAAATGCACCTTGCAGCCATTAGAACTGGAACGGGCCCTGCACAAAGGTGGCCGTGTTACTGCGGATGTGCGTGACATGCATATTAATAGCAAAATAACTCGACTTATCCATTAACGCTGGCTCAAAGCTTCTGTTGGGCCATACTGACTCTTAAAATTAAACTTTTGAGACCGACTGAGCTCTAAGCTTCCAGTCTAGAGTAATCTAGAGAGTTTTACTTTGTATACTTAAACTTTTTTGTTTTTTACTATGATGGCTCTCGTATGCTTCCTTCAGCGTACTGCCAACTGGTATATGTAACTTACGTATGTATAACTATTAATATATGTGCATGTATATGTTTTTGACTGGGCACCCACATGCTATGCAGTAGGAGCACCTTATCAACAGTATTTACTTAAATGCTTTGTAACGGGCACGCGTATAGAACCAAACACAAACAGAACTAGAAGATAGTAATATTATTAGTTTTTTAAATTAGGCCTAACTTGTAAGAATAAAATGGACGTCTAGACCCTTAGCATTGTCGTATGCACGGCAATAAAAAATTTCATACTCATATTTTGAGTCTAGGCGTTCTCTAGGGTCTAGTTAATATATGAAATTAAGAGTACATGGCCATAATGGCAAGCTAAAATAAACCTGCTGTAGGACAGATACAAGTTTTTTCTTGCCTAAAGTCAAGTGATAAATGATAAATGTTAATAAATGATAAATGTTTGGCTGTGTGATTGTTTTATGTTTTTAGTATAAACTATATGCATTTGGAAAATTTATAGGATGAGCGTGGATGCAAATGTAAAGTCCAAGGAACAATATAAGATTCAGTGCAGCAAGGTGCAGGTTTTTTGTTGTAGTATACATTTATTGTATGCATTTTAACTGTTTAAGAGTAAATGAGGCAGTTTTAATATTTTGTTTGAATTTTGTCTGCTACACACACACAAATTCATTCATACAAGTATTTACATGTATCATGTACAAGTGCAACTCACACATACACATTTTCACATCTATAATTAACATGTTTATGTTGTATATACAAGTTTGCAGTAACTCTGCACACGCTTGAAATAATTCATGTATTATCAAGTTAACACTTACTACAAAATGACGTTAACAGTAATATAAAACTACTATTTACAAATATTTACAACTTACTTGACTTTAAAAAACAACGTCATTGTTTCTTGTTACATTTATTTTAATAATGTGTGCAATAATATTTAGTATTAGTAAGTACAATTATTGGTGTGGTACTAATGCACTACCTAATTTGCGATTAAAACTACCATTATACCTAACTACTTTCTATTTATAACTGTTCTAAAACTGTTTAGTTGTTTTTGATATTAAGTGTCATTTAAAACGTTTAAATTACAGCGATTAAATATTAACATACTTTGCTTAATGCAAAAAATAAAAGTTATTACTTGTTGACATTGTAATTCATATAATTTATCTAGTTTTGATCCGATTTCTCGGAATATGTGAAACCCAAGTCGTCTGTGAATCCTAACAGACAGTCAAGAGATGAAGGTGGAGATGCGAGAAACCCTGCAAATCTCCACGCATAATACCTTGATTTTTAGTTTTTCAACTATTGCCTCAGATTTTGATTTGAGTTTCTTTATATTCTAAAGGTGTTGTGGCCGTGCTTTGCGTTTTTGCTCTTGAAGGTGTAAGATTTCTTCGGTAACCGTAATTTTGTTTGGGTCTTCAGCTGCTGGTTTCAGGTTTGTATTCTTCAAGTAAGCAACGAAGTTGTTTATCTTAACTACTGTGAATTGAATATTTTGGCCACCGTAATTAGAAAACTGCTGATAGTACTTCTTAGACAGATTAAAATTGATGAGCATGTTATATGCACCAGTCAGTTGATTAAACGAGAAAAGAACTCGAACTGACTTGACGCTGAAGTGTAGATACTTTTAGTTCATGAACTTCTTAAATCTGCTGCTAGGTTTTTTGAACTTAAATTTAATTGGTTTACCAGCAATGTACAAAAAATTGTCTAGTATTTTGCAGCTAAACGTAAAGTGATTATTATGTTTTTGTTAGATCTAAGCTGCCTTTTTATTTACAGAAGGACTTTCAAATTGTGAAAAGAGAATTTTTGAATGCTTGGCTACTTTGCTTCTTTGACCTAAATAGTAAAAATGTGTCTTCATGCCAGGGTTTTAAGCAACACAAGCTTTTACTCATTCCTCAACAAATCCAAATTTTGAATATTCATAGAATTTATAGCTTTGGGAATCAATATTTGCTGTATTAAAAGTACTTAAAGAAGAACTTATCAGATTACGCGATCGTTCAGGCTGTTGAAAGTTGTCTAAGATGTCAAATGAAACAACGTTTTTTATGTTCCTAATGTCTGCGGAACTCAAACAGGACTTTGCTATGGTGACTAAAGGCAGCGACAGTAGATGCGTTTTAATACTCTTTATAAATTACTTTGATATGCTGAATTTATCCTACTGTACGTTTCTAAATTTTTATGTAATTTTGTGTTGCTGTAGTACCTAGTATTGCTTCAAAAACAACAAATAAGACAATATTACGATTTCGAGGTTTGAGTAGAAGTGAATTTTAATGTCAAGTGAGCAGAAGTGAAATTCCATTGTAGATAAAATGTAGTTTTCCATGTTTCTTAGTCTCTTATGCCAGTATTACTATTATTAGCATTACCTGCTAGCAATAAAAGCAGTGGCTTGTGATTGAACTTTACCTATACAAGCCCTGCTCCTTCATTTGTGTTTAAAGGAAAGCTAGGTAGTTGTGCGTCTTTTAAGTGTAAAGCTTTATTGTTGAACCTTTGCACTAATGAGGCGAGGTTTTTACAATCATTGTAGGCCAGCTTCTTTTAACTAGTATGCATTGATGGCATTATATAATTTTATTCATAGCCTTAAATAAAACTAAAACATAAAAGTAATTTCCGAATCTACTGTTACGTGTGTAAACCCCTATGCGTGTGGGTACTGTACACATCAATTTCAATCGAAAGATCTGTGCAAGCAACATGTTATAGTTCATCATTCAAAGTATCAACGCTATTTAATATTAAAAAGCCGTCAGTTTGAAGTCAATTAAAATCTTCCTTAACTTGCTTGAAACCTAACGTGCCCACTATCAATAGAATTAATAGACTAAAAACCTTAAGATTGTGCTGTCATTATTAGAAGTATGCTAACTATTGTGAGCTGCTAAGACTGTAGTCGCTAATACACATTAAAGAAAACTATGTGGTCAAGCAAACAGTTTACAAGGGAAGTCAAGAATCTATCCGAAGTGAACTGTTATTAGATAAAATACCATTACCCGATATAAGTTTTTCCTTTCTTGGGGAATATCAGCCATTCTATTCAATAATTTCAACAAAACAAAACCAAAGTCCGATCATTTTTGACATAGTTGGAAACGTGTCTGGTTACTACAATCTAAATGACTCATTCCTACTAATTTCCTACAGCATTATTTTGAGAGACGGCAAAGCGTGTGACGATACAGATATTCCTGCTCCGTGTAACTTATTTGCACATGCGTTTTTATCAAATCTTGAGTGCTATCTATATGGCCAATTAGTCAGTTTGAGTTTGAGTTTTCCTTTATTAACGTTTCAAGCTGTAAAATGCAAATACTGATTTCAACCAACGGACACACTCTTACTAACTATAATATTATAAAATAATTTAAGCTTTACCAATATTCAGATTTACATGATTCCCACAATCTAATATGATCTCACCAACACACAAACAAATGCTTTATGGGGGTCTGTACAAGTAGTAAGATTTTGGCACACGAGTTTTTACATACATTTCACATAACTTAGCTTTAAAACTGCCAGCATGACTCAATTCTAACTGGCCTTCATCATTTACAGTACATTTACAGTACATTTAACATATTCAGGCAAATTATTCCACTCAGCTACTATGCGATAAATGGGTGAGCTTCTAAATAGTTCACTGCGAAACCTAGAATCCTGAAGCAAGAACTTATTACTTGACCTTGTGCTACTTGAAACTCAGGAATGTCTGTGGATACACGATATTAGAATTGTACTTTAACAGTTTTAAAGCAAACACAAGTACGCTTGACTTTATGCTTTTAGAAACAGAGAGGATATTGCACTTTTTAAGCAGGTCAGCTTCCTTAATAGCATAAACACGAATATTACTAAAAGTAGTGATTCTTCAAACATGTATGCATTTAATACATACTTGAAAAGACATTTGGGCAGCAATCCAATCGAAAAAGAGAATCATTTACTTGATCAATTATATATTCCTGGCACCGTGCTGAACGTTTTTAAAGCAAGTGACGCTGGATTCAACAAACGTTATTTATTGTCAAAGAAAAGTCAAATTTTCACAACTCTAGCTAAACTAGAAGCGCCTGTATTCAATCAAATAAAGTACTGTCAGGGAAAACAGATTTAAGGTTAGTATTAAGACGTTTACAACCTGAATTATGTATTGATGCAGTATATGACAAGAAAGCAGGGTACAATGCGTGCCCGTACACAGTTGATGTAACTGAGTCTACTCTATTCATAAGAAGAGAAACTGTAAGTGCTGCAGTTATTGATAAGCATCGTAGCTATTTGTCAAGTAGTAGATTATTTAAATATCACATTTTTCTAACGGATATCAAAACGTTTGTACTGCAACAAGGAATATTATCTTACATTATTAATAATGTTCTCAATGGTCCAATACCGCAACTAGTTGTTTTTGGATTACTATCAAGCAAAGGATTTCTGGGAGATTTAACAAAATTATATTGTAATTTTGTTCACAAAAATCTATGTGAAATACTACTTGTACTGAATTAACAAGCTGTAGAATACGAAGTGATTAATTTAAGTTTTAAAACTGCCGCTTGAGGGGGCGACGATAATTTTCTAATGGCTGTTAATTAACTACATAAACTAGCAACCAACCAGCAATTAGGTAATGGAATTTCAAGAAATTACTTTACAAATGGAAATGTACTAGCATTTCAGCTAATGCCAGTGTCAGGCAGTGCTTTAAGCGTGAATTCAAGTAGTCAATTCAAATTATAACTTTTTTAAAAACTAAATTGGACAAATCGATAAATGCAATCATTTAATTCTTTTGCCAAAATTTGTTGGAGGTAAATAAAAATTAACAAATTCTATTGAGCCGATAATAAAGTACGTTATTATTGACACAGTTTATTAAGTTTAAAACGAAACGTTTGCGAACAAGCAGCTTGAAAACAACGTAGGTTGTATGCACACAGACTTTAGCATATGTTTATTTTTACACGTTTTTAGATTTAATATGAAGACTAGGTCATTAAAGAGGGCGCCTGGTAATTAATTTACACGACTTAATGTGGTGGTTTTCATACTTTGTTGTGCCAGCAGATAAGCTAAGAAAAGTACTTGAAAACACCATAAATTTGACAACAAGGACATCTCAAATATCCTTTTAGAATTACTATGAATACAGATAAAAAGCATTACTTTGGAAGACATTGGTGCAGTTGGTTTGTAGTTTTAGCAAACAAATCAAATTTGTTTGATAGTTACATACTTTCCTTGTCAAAATACCCCAACTTACAGCACCCAACATCTATTATTATTGCAGAACATTGTTATCCTTTACAAAGCAAACGTTCGTTTTTGTGTGGTATGCTTTTTTATTTTTATATTGTAGAGCATTAGGCATTTCATATGCAAGTTTTTGCAACACATTCACGCCATCTGTGCTTGCTAATAATCGTGAAATAAGCAAATTTTTCTCCTTACTTGATAATAGTAATACCAATACAATACACAACTGCCCACATAACAGAATTCAAACTAATACGTGTAGATTGGATTGTCCTCAATTTTGTAATACATAACTAAAACGTTTTGAAATTATTTTATCAGCCGCAATTAACATTGAGTCAAACTGTGAAAACATTGTATGAACTTCTGAAAGCAGTAACATTCAACACCAAATAGACAAATCAAAGTTGCAACTTTGAAGGCCAAGAAATTGAAAACGTGTTTGCAGAAGAAACAAACCAAGAACTGGATGAAATTAAAACCATTTTAAGTAACCATTCACTGAAAAAACGAAGTGGAAAAGTTGAACTACTAACGTTTAATCTCTTTATGCTGCAAACTATAAAATTTATTCTGGAAAAATTAAAAACGCAGAATCAAGGTATTAACAGCGTAAAACACGAAAAACTGGACACTATAAATCATATGAATCCCTAATGGGTTGATACTATGAGTAAGTTAATTCTAATAATACTATATAGTTTTTACAAATGCCGTAGAAAAATATAGTCAGTAACAACTCATTTTGTGTATATTCTACAGTGATTTACATCTTGTTTGGCCTGGTTTTGGTTATGTTTGCCCTACAAGCTGTATACCAACAGCAAAAACGTGGGATAGGGAAGAACTGTAAAAGACACTGCGACATGCTGTGTCGCCAGCCTACAAGCTGGTAACGTCCGCATCTCCTCGCGGCCAAATCGAAGTTACCCCAGACAAACTCTATTTAATGAGTTTGCTCAGGTATCTTCACGGTAGGAATGCATACTAAGGAATAGCAACTGCGCCGTTCCCACATGCTTCCGTAAATTTGGCAACAGCCGCAACTGCAGCAGCAGCCACCAGGGAAAACCAAGTTGTCTTTCCTCACAAAACATGCAACACTGCATCGTTTGTGCAGTGTGTTTGGATGAAAAGGAAGCAAGCTCAAAGTTCTCCCGATTTCTGAAAATAAAAGTTTGAAAATTTTCATAAAATTTTGAATTCCCAATTCAAATTAAGTCACATCCGGAGCAGAAAAATCTCCGCTTTCCGAATTTACACGTAGTGTGAGTGTAAAATTCCGAAAAATCCTGGAAAATCCAATAGTTTTTCCAGTGGATTTCTTCAGCATAGTAGAAGTGTAGGACCCGTTTTCCCAAAAGTGGCAACTCGCGTTTTCGATACCGAATCGGTTTTTAACCGAAGTGTAAGTGATTAAAACAGACGAGGAATCTCCTCTTAAACAATATACAAAAAACCCGATTTCAAAAATTCCATTCGGTAGTCCAGAAATTCCGATTTTTTTTCTAAAATTTCGCTTTCCGGCCGACGTGTATTAGCATAGCAGTTCTTTGATTCCATCTAAACATCAGCTTGAATTAAATCGGCTCAATGTTCAGTTCCTGGCCGTCACATTCCATTCTCTGAAAACAGAAAAAGGGAACTTCAGGCTGCATTCATTTATTGAAGAAGTTCGCGGTCTCATAACTTTGACAGTTTTCCAATTCATCTGCAGATCCAAAGTAAAAGGATCAAATCAATCCGAAAGTCACCTACGATCCCATTTCGGTTTCATCAGGAATCTACGGATTAAGGAATCGTAAGTGAGCTTTACATACAAATTAACGCGTTGTAGTTAGCTACTCATTTAATTCCTAAGGGAAGTAGTAGGGCCCAAGGTCTTCCCTCTTACTCTTCGAATAATTTTCCTGAAAAGTTAAACGATCATTTTACTTTCAGCAGAAAACCAGGGAAAGTCTGGTTTCCCGATTTCACACATTAACTTTAACCCATATCGGTAGACAGCAGATGTCCCATCCAACCTATAGCATTTATCAATAATCAAAACTTAAATTTTTGAATTCAGGAGGCCATTACGTATTAGCAAAACCTCACTGGTCATAGGTACGTCACGGCTCAACAAGTAGATAACCTAATTAATTATATTCTCGTCGACTTAGGATTGACTTTAGTCCCACAATTCGTGCCCAGTAGGTATCAAACCCCACACATTTTCGCAAACTTTACGGATCGATTCCGAAATTCGATTTTTGAATGGTATCACGAATCGTGATTCCATCTCATGACACTAAACCAATTCCGAACACTCATCAATGTAATGTACAGCTACGACGCAGTCCGAGCTCACGTACAACAACAATTAAGAGCTTTTTAAAAACAATTGAGATTAGTGAATAATACCGTATACCTTTTATATTCCCTATAATATTAGTACACTGTATCAATCCCACACCTAAATCTATCAAACTTGAGCACGTTCACTATTGTCGCATTTGCTATACCTGAATACCAAACCTTCGAAATTCCATTCCGAATAAATTAATCCAAATTTCAATATCTCTTTGACTTTGTAGGCCTTAGCCTTAACACCGTTGAAAAAGTTGACTGGTGCTCCCCCAAAATAAATTCCATTAGTAAACTCAAAATTAGTAGTTTTAGTTTAGAGGTTTAGGAAACCAACAGCTTCTCGAACCCAAACTACACAAACCTTCGTAGGTTCATCAGTTTAGAGGTCTGTAAAACAAACCGTCTCTCGGATCTATCACTATCAATAGGTAACAAAAACTTTAAAATCAGTAAATTCTTAAAAATTTTAAAGTGACCAATTAATAAATAAACTTCTTTCGTGTCAAGAGTTTGAATTAAAACAGGTACATGACTAAAATCCCGCGTAAACATTACATCGATTTCGTGACCGACGCCATTAGTTGGTATATCCGAGGAGGTCACAAAATCACTACCATTAACCATCTGTTTATGCTGCTCCACATATACATTGCCACTTTTGACAACATAAATTCCTTCTACATCGAATTGGATCTTCAGGAACTAAACAAATCTTTGGCACATCTCGTATTCTGAGAGTAAATCAAGGAGAGCTTCGTGTTCCATCGATTCACTCACGGAGACACCAAAGATTTGCACAGGTACTTCTGTATTCCCACAGGGAAAAGATTACACTTAAAAGTATTATTTCACATTTTCAATTTCAAAATTTCAATTCCAAAAAGTCCTTGAACAGCGTCTGTCCTTCTCGAACGCGTTTATGAGAGTTTGGAAAATCCATACGTGAGTTAACCTTACCTCTATAACCTCACATTTAAAATTTGTTAAAAATAAGAATATTTCTATTTGTTTTATGGTTTGAAATATTTACAAATTGAGTTTATGATAGTATCAGATGGTAGCTTTATGTTAATTTGGGGTTGTCCACCACATTGGTTAGGCCAATGAATCCTTGTTGGGGAGAAAAAGATGTCTACGATCGAAGAATAGAAAATAAAGACAAGTCCAACCCGAAGTTTACATGAAAGTTAAGAATTCTAATCTGGCTTACATTCAAATTTCATGCAGATTTGAGTTTTGATTTTAGTATTTGGGTCTTATTTTGTTATGTTTTATTTATAGTGGCGTGTAGCTCGGTCTTAGACGTGACACTACACACAGACTAGAGAGCTAAAGCATCAAGTGGATCAGAATAATGCTTTTAAACTAGATACCTAATACTGTAGGTCGTTACTTGAAAAAAACAACAGAACTATTTACAGAATAATATATAATAAATTTGGATGAAGACAAAGCCATGAATATAAAAACAATATCAACTAATAAGCAAGCTAATTTTGAACCTCTTTTTGAAGAAACACAAACGTATCCCGCACCAAGTTGCCATGGGACCTCACAAAGAGTAAAATGTATATTTCGGGCATTTTAATGTTAATTAGGTAATATTGATTTTACAGTTTTGTTATATGTGTATTTCAAATTAAATTTATATGCATGTATTTCTTGGTACGTATAATCTCGAATCATTTAAGCATAGATGGCCCTACTACTGTTCCAGTCGGGTTTTGTATGAAAGTCATATTAAACACACACATTTATGTGAACACTAGCCTTTACTGCAGTAACAAAATCTACAATACATGTCAGCAACAAAACTAATATATATGGTCGACATGTTGACGGTGGACCCCAGCAAACAACAATTGAATTGTTAGTTTTTTGTGAGCTAAGTCAAAGCCATTAAGGAGCTATTGTAACATACATTTATGAACCAACTAAAATATTTCATGACGTACCAACTATTTTAACATACATTATTGATACTATCAAAACGTTTTTAAAACAAAACATAGAATTACGAACAACTAGAAAAGCACAAATAATTGTAGTTATTATTTTAGAACAATTATTATGAATTCAAGAAGAAAATATTACTAAGAAAGAAACAATATATCTTTTTTTAACTCATTTTGATTTATTAGGCATAGAAAAATACAAAATATGATTCTCAAAGCATCTTCTGAAATCATAGAAAAATTAAATAATTTTCATTAGTTTAGCAGTTCTTGGACTGTCCGCAAAATTAAATAAGTGCAAGTAAAACTAGCAACTTTAAAACTCTTTTCAGAAGCAGCTGCTACTGGTTATTTAAAGTTGCCGCTCAGAAAACAAGATTACTTAAACATATTAGATAGAGACGATAATCATTGTTTTAAGTATTGTGTATCAGCTTTTTATACAGGCACAAAATTTTGGAAATCAATAGGCAAAATATAAAAACTACTCAAGTTGTTTAAGGCTAAAAAGGTGAAGGTTTATCTTTAATTTGTGCGTAAAACTATCTAAGATGTTTTGACCGCTTTGAATTTTCTAATTTAAGTACACCTTTAGACGTACATCATGATTTGCCTATTTTTGAACAACAACACAATATTGCAGTTAATGTTTTTAGTCACAAGGTTAATATTTATTATTTATTTTTAATTTTATTTTTAATATTTATTAGACGCAGCACACTTGTTGATGTATCGTAACAAAACGTGTGTAATTTATTCCTTATTCATGAAACACAATCTGATAAACCATTGTATAATTTAGTATTAATAACTTATTTAAATAAGTTTTTATGCTGTAAAAAAACCAACAAATCATGGCGCTGTTAAACATGTGTTAGGGTTTTTAGTACTGAATCAAGTCTTGCTCAAGACAGTGATAATTGTTTCACAAAAAAGACAACAAAAAACGTTTTTCCAGAGTCTTTAAAGAAGGTAAAATTTCAAAACAACTGCATAGCATTACCGTATTTGTTTATTATATATTATAGTATTTAAACTTAAAAATACCGTGTACAGCTATGCTTTCTAATGGCACATTTAATTTTAAGACTATTTAAAAAAAGGATCAAATCAGAATTTATTCTAGCATCTTTTTCAATTCTTGTAAAAACTTAAACATCCAATTTTAAAATTATTTAATGCAAATACTACAACAAAGAAGACGTATTTGAAACATTTTTTGAACACATTTTGCATTGGTCTAAATAGTTATTAACAACATTTAAAAATACTAATAATTTTGTTAAACCTACACCTAAAATTATTTAAACATATAAATCTGCAACTAGTTGTGCTCTTTGTGGTAAACTATTTGATAAATATAGGAAAATATACAAAGCGTATCCCCATAATTATACTACAGGTATGTACGAAATGACAATTTGTACGTTTTGTAATCTTCAACTTAAGTATAAATCTAAAATTCCTGTAGTTGGTCACTATATTAATGGAATAAATTTAAATCTTTTAATTCAAGCAATTAACTTTATTATGTTATATATTTTATATATTATATCATCTGAAGAATATATTCATTGATTAAAACTTCAAAAGACAGTTGGCTACCTAACTTGCATCTTGATTAAAACACTCCAAATAATTTAAACGCAAATACGGAAACGTTTTATACAAGACGCGTAACAAATTCAAAAGTAAAAGTGAGGTTTTTAAATTTCTATTAATTCTCGCGATCTAGCACTTATAAGCTAAACAGGGATGTCAAACTTGATGGAATTGAAACGTTTAAATTTTAGGTCAATTTGTATATGCATTACTAGCTCCTACTACACAAAGTGACACAACAACAACAAGTATAGAAAAGTAAGATTTATTAACAAACAAAATGGTTTTTCTATCTCAACTATTTACTAGTTCTGAAATGTTCAATAATTCAATTCCGCAAGTATTTTTAAACTCAAACTTTGATGATAAAACCACTATGCAAGAACATTTTGGCCAAGACTTAAATCATTTAAATAATGTTTGGAATGAATATTATACTAAAACCTATGCTGAAATTTTGCAACTGTATACAACACTTAACTGCGTTTTTATAGCTGAAATATAGGATGATATATTTCGTAAAACAGGATAAGACAGTTACGGAATTGACCCAACGTATAGCATAACATTAGCTAGTTATAGTTGGAAATGCTTTTTGTACTACACTAAAGCAGAAAAAGAATATGTAGGAGATATAAAAATAACTAACCTACTAAAATATGGAATTAAAGGCCAGTGTTTTGCTAGTAAACGTATAATGAAAGCAAATAATGAACGCTATAGAGAAGAAAGAAACATAAGAAATATAAAAAACATAATCTTAACAATATCCGTACGCACTTACTACACTAAGACTTGAACTCATTATATCCTCACGCTATGTTAGGTCCAATGTCTGTTTCAGATTATAAATAACTAAATTCTAAAGAACTTTATAAAATTGATTAAGCAAATTTAAATATTGCAGTTCCAAAAAATTAAATTGGATACATACTTAATGTTACACTACTATATCCAAAATATCTTCATGATTCAACAAGTGACATCCCATTGGCTCCTGAGTCACGTATAATTAAATTACAGGAATTATCTGATAACCCGCATTCATTAGCAAATCAATATTCTTCATTTGCAGAAGAAATAACAACACGCCCTAGAATTTTAATTACCTGTCACGACATAATAAACTACACTGTACACTGCGTTACATTACAATATTATCTTATAAGAGGTTTAATTCTCGTGGAAATTCACACAGGTTTTAGTTTCAAGCAAATGCCATATTTTCATGATTACATATTATCAAATTTGGAAAAACTGAGTCAAGCTAAATTACTTGCTGAAAAATAATTTCACAAATTATTGTCAGATATAATTGATAGTAAAACTATACAAAATGTAAAAAAACGAATAAATTTTAAATTAGTTAACAGTAAGGCTGAAGCACTTAGTTTAATTGCATCTGAAAAATGTGGTAATTAAAAAATTCAGCCAAAGATTTAAGTTAAATATGTAACACATTGTAAAAGCTTCGTAGTGTTAAATAATTTGCCTCAAGCTGGATTTACTATATTGGAATTTGCTAAAAAAGGACTTTACGAAGGTAATACGACCAAGTCTTGCCAACCTTCAGTTATAAAGTGCATTGCGGGTACACATATTTTGACAGCCTATACCTGCAGATAGTTGATAAAAATAACACATTCTTTGATGACTTTTCAAAATACCGAAGATATTTTGATTTTTCTAAAATTTCAAAAGATCACAAAAGTTTTAAAATGTATGCAAATATTTCTAATTTAAGAATTAATAATCGTAGTGTGAGCGGAGTGTGGAAAATAGAAAGTTCAGACATTGCCGAACGAGTTGCAGTTAGGTCAAAGCAACATAGCCTTAAATACTTTTGTGGTTCTGAAGGTAACCAATGTGCAGGTATTCCAAAATAAGCAATGGCTTCCAATATGCATGAGAAATACAAATTTGTAATATTGAATAATGAAATTGTAAAAGTTAATTTTAAACTTATTAAATCTATAGATCATAATGTATATTCTGTAGTACTTAATAAAATAGCACTGCATGCCTTAGATGTAAGCAGAATTTTTTCAGATCCAAATGATCCAACTTAGAGCCATTTGGCCCCTAAAAACATTGTAAATAAATACGAATCAATAGACTCATAAATATTTGTAAAATTAAAATGCACGTTATATGCACGTCTCCTTTTTTGACAATTTTGCATTAATTTCAAATCATAGGTCATACTAAATTTTAGGCGGCAGTACATACTTGATTTATTATTAGAAACACTGCATAATAATTTCATAAATCAAATTACATGCTATTTAAAATAAAAACCATTATAGGTAGGGGTGGTATATTATTAGATTTATAATCATATAGGTGGCAATGGTGTGGTTATCAATGCATAAAAAAGAGAACGCTTCTGTATTGCTTAAGCTAAACATATAGGGGTCACTAGAATATTATTTTATATAAAACGTGTAGATAGTGTTAAATGTTTTTTTGTGAAACATCTAGGGAGCGCTGCAGTATCACCTACGGGAAAAAATATACAGGGCGCTGCAGTATCCCTTATGTAAAACATGTAGGAGCGCTGCACTATTATTTTATATGAAACATGTAGGGGGCGCTGGAGTATTATTTTATATGAAACATGTAGGGAGCGCTGGAGTATTATTTTATATGAAACATGTAGGGGGCGCTGATATATGGGTTTATAGGAAACATTTAGGGGGCGCTGGTTTATTATTGTATATGAAACATATAGGGGGCGCTGGTGTATTATTGTATATGAAATATATAGGGGGTGCTGATATTTTGGTATATATGAAACACTTACAGGGCGCTGGAATATTATTGTGTATGAAACATATAGGGGGCGCTGATATATTGGTAATTAGTAGGGGGCGTGGCTGTATTATTTAAGTTACACGTACCAGGAGTAATGCATTGGAATATCTGGTAATTTTCCACTCCAATACTCTGCCTTGTTAAGACAAAACGTTGCTCTGTCTCGACTAGTGTGTTTTGTGTATATGTATTGTGTGTGTCTGGGCCACGCGTAACACAAACATTTATACATATTGGTGCGTCATCTTCTTTCTCACACATCTCATCTTCTTATCTATTATTATGATCTATAAGACTGTATCAGTAATTAATATACTACTCTCAACGCCTATTTTAACTCCAGTCCCAATTTCAATTCAGTTTCAGTTCCCCTCTACTGAAGCATTCACATCTACAACAAACGTTATTACATCTTCTACTCAAGATTTTGATGATTTTGATGACGGTATGAATTTGGAGCAACTCAAACTAAATCAGAAACTAAAACTGCAGCAGCCGCAGCCACAGGCCACATCTTGTAGGATATACGTCAATTTCGGATTTTATTTTATGTTTGAGTACTCCTGTAGAGCAACATCAGCAGCAAGAATATGAACCCATGAAAGACTCTGTTTCTTCTTCTGTTGTTACCATCCCTACTTTTAATTTCGATTTAAAATTGATTTATGGTACTAACTTCGAAGTAGATAGTAACAACTACCTCAATCAGAAAAGACAAGCGGACTTTGAAGACATTTCAGATTCAACGTTATCGATCATCATTTTCAAAACGCGTCACTATTACGCTCATCTGAGGTGACGAACCCTGACTCTACGGGAAACTTTCATTTCAAAACTAGTAGTGCAGAAAAGTGAGCATATTTGTACTACAACTTTACATCTAAAGGTAGAAAGTCTCGGTCCACCATATCCTATTCCAAATAATGCTGAAGCAGTCGCAGTCCAAGTTGTTGCAATCTGCTGGAAAAATTTCCTCCTTGTCCTTTCAAAACCCACTGTCTACAGCTTTAGCTGAGCAAGGGTCACTCAGCAAAATTTAAACGCTCGGTTAGTCAGCGTCAACTCAAAAGTACGAGTACTCAAAATGACTAAATCCAGGAGTATCTTAAAAAGAAAGAAAGATAATAAAATCCCAGAATTGAAATTTCAAAATACATTGACAATTAAATAACCTGACGAGGGAAACCCTCGGATACATCCGCAGCATCAGAAAGGTACGAAAAATACATTGTATATTTTGTACCCTTAAAAGCCATAAATAACTTACATTCAACATTGTGTTATTTTACCATATCCAATCCATAATTATTGCATTTTTTTCATTGTGTATAACTTGTCCCCTCGAAGGCCATAAATAACTTCTCATCAAAATAGCCTTCTATCAGCAACATACATAATTTGTCCCCTCAAAGGCCATAAATAACCCTCAATCGACAATAATGTATACTTTTAACCTTTGATGACCACGTAAGAAAATTTGTAATCAATTCATAATCAACGAGTAAATTATCGTAGCGAGTAACCTCCATAGCGTTGTTGTTTTCAACTGGTAAATATGGTGAATAGATAATTCATGGTATAAATTCAAGACTCCTGGTTCGACTCAGGAATACATTGTGGTTTAACCAAATTTTTCGATAGTGTTACGATTATTATTAATTACTGGTGGGGCTAAGAGATGTTAGAAGAGTGGGTTATTTTTGGCCTTCAAGGGAACATAGAGAAGGTTATTTTTGGCCTTCAAGGGAACATAGGGAAGGTTATTTTTGGCCTTCAAGGGAACATAGGGAAGGTTATTTTTGGCCTTTAAGGGAACATAGGGAAGGTTATTTTTGGCCTTCAAGGGAACATAAGAGAGGTTATTTTTGGCCTTCAAGGGAACATAAGGGAGGTTATTTTCTTCATGAGTACAAGTTGTTAATAGGGAGTCTCCAGTTTCCCCAAGGGGTTTCCCTTGTCAAGTTATTTTCGGGTTTCACAGTTTATGCAGTGTAGGTATTGGATCCATCATAAATGTATTTAGATGTGTTGATTTGACAACAACCCGTGGGTGCAAGTTCATTTTAAAAATCATTGCTTGCTTGGCTTCTAGGAAATGACAAAAACAATTGCGAAGCCTATTTGCCATCAGTAGACACTACAAATACTATTACTAACTCACTGTGTCGTACAACTGCTGTTATTTTGGTTGCTCAAAGAATTAAGAGATGTTAATATAATTGTGTTCTGCGTAGGACATCATGAAACACTTAGTTAATGCCAAAATCCTTTGATTACCTCGCATAATAAGCACGACCTAATAATTGTACCACAAAGGCTGTATTTTATTGCTTAAGTGTATCTCTAGATTACACTCCTTGAATTCAAAGCTTACGGCTAACTACAGTAAGTACTTATGCAATATTCATACCTAAATCAAGACCTCAATATACACAAAACATAAAATTGAAAATATGATAGGTAGGTAAGACGCAAGGTGAGGAATAATTAAGTAAGTAGGAGTAGGAACTCAAAGATACTTTTGAATACTGACTTTCTTGAAAAACGAACTGCTTTTTGAAATTTGGAATGAATATTATACTAAAACCTATGCTGAAATTTTGCAACTTTATACAACACTTAACTGCGTTTTTATAGCTGAAATATGGGATGATATATTTCGTAAAACAGGATAAGACAGTTACGGAATTGACCCAACGTATAGCATAACATTAGCTAGTTATAGTTGGAAATGCTTTTTGTACTACACTAAAGCAGAAAAAGAATATAAAAGAGATCAGTTTTCTTGTTTAAGCATAGGCAGGATGTCTTTAAACTCTCCCTTAAAAACTATATCGCTAGTGTGCATACCTATAATTTACTTGCGCTGCCAACAACTGGCACCAACATTTTACCTCCACTGCCAATAAACATTATTCCGTACGAATGTACGGACGATTATGGGGTACGATTGCTCATGGTAAGACTGGGACTAGGGTACAAATGGTTATGGTACAATCTATTTTAACAGTGTTGGCTGTCTGTTTGTTTGTCTGTCTGTCTGTATTATATGGCTGCAGGTAAGTAGCTACAGGTCACATTTTTGAACCGTTTAAATTTAAACAACTTTCTATTGTCCGCACGTGCGAGGGAAAAGTGCTGTAAAGTTTTTAGTTAGAATATGAAAAGCATTGCTTACCAGTGACTAAGCCAATATGCTGTAAGCTCAGCATCTACTTCGGGCCCACGGTCGCCAAATCCGGCGCGAAGCGCCGGATTTTTTTGTTTTCAGCTGACGACAGAAACCGACGAGCTCAGCTCGTAGCGAGTGAAGCAAAGTATCAGCATTTTAAGCTTTGGTACAGGGGTTGTAGTACATACTAATACAGTAGTATAGCAGTACCGAGCACTGAGCACTGTCAGAGCCCAGAGCACGAGCACATATAGGGTTCCCAGGTTTGGATTTTCAAATTACAGGACATTTTTCGGAAAAATCCTAAAAACATAAAGTGCTAAGTTACGTTGCCCCACCATTTTAAATCAAGACCCATAGGCCATTAGAAAAATGTAAAACTAACTTAACAGCATTATATCATTTTACTAGGTACACAATGTTGTTTATTTACAGTTGCACTAAAACAAAAATATCATCAACATCTAAATGCATTAGTGCACTTAATAATCGAGACTCCGAATCAGGGCCCAGAACACTTCCTACAATCGCAGATAATTTTGCCCTTCCACAACTTATCTGACATGCAAGTTTGGAGTTCTTGAAAAAACTCAGCAGTAGCTTATGCTGACAATCAATGTAATTATAGCTCACTGCATGCCTGACATTGTGATAAACGCTCGCAACTTTGTTCAGTATTACACGCTCCTCAACAGCTGAGAATGATGGTGGAAAAAAGTTTGTAACAGTTATTGTTCGTACAGCAATAATATGCTTCTAGATATTAGCATGTGGTATAACATCTCGTTTGCCTCTATATTCTACAGAAAATGATTAATTGCACACAAGGCAACGAGCACTTCCTGTGTCTGATCCATTTCAGGAAAGCCAAGTTTTAAACTCTTGTTCCTGCTCCCATTTAGTGTTTTAACTGCACATTCGTCTCACTTTATTAGGAGGTGTGGATGTTATGTTTGACAGAAGTTATTAGCACAATCTTAAGAAGGTGATTACAAAATAAATTGTAATTAAGCTGCGAAACAACCCAAGGCTAGCTTATTTTCGTAAGCACAACTTTGTGGTATGAATGCAGCATAGAGCTCAAACTAAATTACAAATAGCTCATTATTTGAATAAATGCGCTGCAAAATACGTTTTGCATAATCAAGTATTTAATTTTTAGGATAAGAGATTAGAAATTAGATCATAGAGGGCAACTGAGTCACTATAAACAGCAAATAACATCAAAATCAAATTTCGTTACACAAAAAGTTTTTTAAAATTCTACTCTTTTGCCCCATATTTCGAAACACCTTCAATTACAGGACATTTTGCGTCCTGTCGAACCTTACGAAAGGACGCAGGACATGAGAGTCCATTACAGGACTGTCCGGCGTTTTCCAGGACACCTGGCAACCCTAAGCACATATTAGTTATGTACATACGGGGTCTAGACTAATTTGTGTGGTAGTGGTACGGTCATATAAACTCAGGGTCGTCCATAAATGATGTCAGCGGTACAGTCATTGGGTGCAGTATGATTTTGGTGACGTGCTGTGTTAAATTGTTACGTTGCTAAAGGGATGATACTGAGGTAGGTGGGTTCTTACAGGCTAAAATTTTTGGCAACGTCATGCATGGACCAAGAGGTAAATAGCAGTGGAGCAGCTTCATGAAAAATAACCAATAATAATAAAAACCAAATGCAGAAGCAAGAGAGACTCGACGGAGTCTCCAATAAGAAGATGAGATGTGTGAGAAAGAAGATGACGCACCAATATGTATAAATGTTTGTGTTACGCGTGGCCCAGACACACACAATACATATACACAAAACACACTAGTCGAGACAGAGCAACGTTTTGTCTTAACAAGGCAGAGTATTGGAGTGGAAAATTACCAGATATTCCAATGCATTACTCCTGGTACGTGTAACTTAAATAATACAGCCACGCCCCCTACTAATTACCAATATATCAGCGCCCCCTATATGTTTCATACACAATAATATTCCAGCGCCCTGTAAGTGTTTCATATATACCAAAATATCAGCACCCCCTATATATTTCATATACAATAATACACCAGCGCCCCCTATATGTTTCATATACAATAATAAACCAGCGCCCCCTAAATGTTTCCTATAAACCCATATATCAGCGCCCCCTACATGTTTCATATAAAATAATACTCCAGCGCTCCCTACATGTTTCATATAAAATAATACTCCAGCGCCCCCTACATGTTTCATATAAAATAATAGTGCAGCGCTCCTACATGTTTTACATAAGGGATACTGCAGCGCCCTGTATATTTTTTCCCGTAGGTGATACTGCAGCGCTCCCTAGATGTTTCACAAAAAAACATTTAACACTATCTACACGTTTTATATAAAATAATATTCTAGTGACCCCTATATGTTTAGCTTAAGCAATACAGAAGCGTTCTCTTTTTTATGCATTGATAACCACACCATTGCCACCTATATGATTATAAATCTAATAATATACCACCCCTACCTATAATGGTTTTTATTTTAAATAGCATGTAATTTGATTTATGAAATTATTATGCAGTGTTTCTAATAATAAATCAAGTATGTACTGCCGCCTAAAATTTAGTATGACCTATGATTTGAAATTAATGCAAAATTGTCAAAAAAGGAGACGTGCATATAACGTGCATTTTAATTTTACAAATATTTATGAGTCTATTGATTCGTATTTATTTACAATGTTTTTAGGGGCCAAATGGCTCTAAGTTAGATCATTTGGATCTGGAAAAATTCTGCTTACATCTAAGGCATGCAGTGCTATTTTATTAAGTACCACAGAATATACATTATGATCTATAGATTTAATAAGTTTAAAATTAACTTTTACAATTTCATTATTCAATATTACAAATTTGTATTTCTCATGCATATTGGAAGCCATTGCTTATTTTGGAATACCTGCACATTGTAAATTGATATCTACCTTCTTTGAGGTAAATACGCTGAAGATAGTGTCACGATTTATAGGATGAGTAAAAAATGTTTAAATTAAATAAATAGATGCGTAGACTTTTATGATGTATGAAATAAAAGTTGTGAGCCACTGTGTTGTACTACAGTAGATCGAATTGATGTTGATGAGAGCTTAGATATTGAAAGACTGCTTGTGATTTATTGTGAGTTCGACATATTATAATATTTGCCAATACATTATGTGTATAAAAGAATTGGGGAGGAAAGTGGATATTAAACTATTTGTGGTGTGAAGGAAAGGCAAGGTTTATGGAGAAGAGGAAAGTCAGTTCCATATTCCTTGAATTTGAGAAGTAGAGGAAGTAAATTCAATATATATTGTGGTCACTCCGCTCCATGTCCACGTTGGATAAATTGTCCACGTAGGATAGTGGCAGTGAGAATAAAAGAATTATTTTCCTTGTTTCCTTCATACGTGTCATAAGGAAAGTGTGACAATAAATTAAATGTAATGTTTTTGTGTATTACATCATACTGTGTAGTGTGTAAATAGTGAGTGTAATAATAAAGTATTTTGCTGTACGAATGCGGAATACATATATCGCCATGCGGTATAGGTATATCGCCGTTCATTCTCCCACACGTTGAGTGACTGCAAGTAAATCAACAAAACATCAACAATTAATAAACATATTTATAATTGGAATGCGAGAGTAGCAAAAATGCTGTTGAGGTGTGACTGAGATGCAGGTAAAACATCAGTTAAACCATTATTCGACTATGGCTCTGATACGGCTAAAAAAATGAGAAGAGTGAGTGCTATGATGCTTGTGAATTTTAGCTATGAGAAATTTGAAAGGGTAATCCAAGTCCATTGAGAGAAATTGAAATCCAGAATCCGTATTCAAAGGTTGATGTGACAACAGAACTATGTGTCCATTGTTACAGCTTGAGGTCTGTTGCTTCTTCAGTTGAATGTAAGTGGAATATGTAGAAGCCTGTCGTACGTGTTGATTGTAGATGGCGTAAACAATGATATTTGTGATAAGTGTTGTCCATATAAGTAGTAAAGTTGAATAGAGGGCTACTGCTGGCAAGTGTTTGTGTACTTCAAAGTCTCGCAGTAGTAAGAAAGAAAGTCCGAGTGTCCAAGCTCCAAGTATCATTAAATTCGTATTTATTGCTGAGTAATGAATTGTTGGATAGAGTTGACAGAGTGATGGGCCATGGTTAGATGTGAGTGATTTTGATGCCTTGATAGGTAGATGGAATGTGTTTGAGAAGTGATTTGATGAGTGAATGTTCAATATAAACCAAATTGTCCGATTTTGATGTAGAATGATATCTCGGCCAATAGAATATAATGGGAATAGATGTCCAGTTGATCCTAGAATAACACAGATAATTGCAATCCAGCCGATCAGTAGTGGTGATGGTTCACTCTGATAAGTCTTCTGGACGTTAGTGATATTATCTGGCAGTTGAGGTTCTAGTAGTTGGTTTGAGATGAAATGACTATTGTTAGGCGAGATAGTCAGAGTGAAGAGTGTCAATATCAATTGAATCCATTGTCCGAAAGTTATTTTATTAACTCTTTTTGTTTGATGAATTGGCAACTGTAAGTCAGGAGGTTTTTTCTTTGCTCTTGGCTTCTGGTTGTCTTCCTCTTCAGTGGGTAGCTTGGCTACTGCAGCAGTGGAGCATGTAAATTCCATCACCGTTTTCTGTAATTTGCCCTTGACTTCATTGTAATTGCCTCCAGTTTCTAGAGTGACTACGTGCACAAGTCCATCCTTTTCAGAATTTAAGCTTTAAGAATGGCAGTGAATGTAGTTCCTGTGAAAAATTGCACTGGTGTGCTAATTTCCAAGTCTGACGGGTCGTTTGATGGTAGAAGTGTAGTCCAATTTATGTAGTTGGTTGCGCCTCTCCTAATTTGAGCCTTTAATAGATATGGGCCAGCCATGTCCGTGGGCCGGGCTTTTGTGATACGAACGTTGGGTAGCCAATACTGTTGTCTATTGGGAGTATGGACTGTTTGTTTACCGGCATAAGCGAGACGGTAATGATGATAGATAATTATAGCTCGAATCAATAGATGAGTTCCAGAGATGATAGTTGGATGCTTTGTTGCACACAGTAGATTGAAGTTTTCAAGCCTTTCTCCTACACGTAGAATCCCCATGGAGTCTACAAATAAACCGAATTGCTTAAAACGCCTATCTGTAAGTGGAATCTTGTTACTACAATCCGCAATCTTTGATGTGTGTGTATGACTCTGGATCCATGACACGAGTATACGTTCTGCTATTCTAAGATCCTGGGGTGACAGAATTGTGGTTAATACTCCTTTTAAACGCCCGTTGGCCCAAATCTGCAATAATAGCGCTGTGACATGAACTGCTGTTTTCCATGATAAAATGCAAGTGGATTGATGCACTGTAGATGTTGTATGCTCTAGTGATATGAATAGAACTGCAGTCAGCTTCTTTTCTGCATCAACAGGCAGAGTTTTCTTAAATAGTACTTCTGGCTTCAGTCCCTTTAAGTTGTCTATGTCCAAGTGTTCAGGTCTAGAAGTAGCTACGTCCAGTTGGCCTGAGTCTCGGTGGGGTCCCTTGGTACTTCCCATGACTACGATTCCCAATGACGTGGAATAACCACTAGGTGTCCCAGGGGCTCCAGTAATTTTGTGAGCTTTCCAAATTTGATCCACGATGGAAGCACCCAATAAGATTTCAATCCGTCCAGGTTTGTAAAACTTTGAATCTGCAAGTTGCTCGCCCCTCAAATGTATCCATTGTTGTGGCTGTATCGGTCTGCAAGGAATCTTAGTTGTAATCCTATCTAGAATGTAAACTGTCACGTTTATTGTGTAACTGCGATCGTATTTGGATTGTAGTTGGATTTTTGCCTTTCCATGACTTTGAAGAATCTTGCCTCCAGCCATGATGAACTTTTGATTACATGAGATGATTGGTAACTTCAGATGAGATTCCGCTTTTTTGTAATGAAGTTAGAGCCAGCTCCAGTGTCTAGTAAAACACGAGCTGTTGTACGTTTTTCATTGTGAAGAATGTTAACTTCAGCTGTAGGAAGAACGCTAGATGTGTCCGTTGAATGAATATGATGAAGCGGTGGTTGATCTGATTGATAACTAGATTGTTCAGAATTATCGTTGTCTGATTCGGCATATTGATGTAGAATGGTGTGATGTCTATTTTTGCAAACCATACAAGTACGTGGAGAAGTACAAGTAGTACTTAAGTGATCTCCAAGACAGTTGTAGCAGCGTCCTTTTTCGAGAATCCAAGTTTTCCTTTCTTGCAATGTAAAGTTCTGCATGGTAGGACATTCAAATAGTTTATGTCTTCTGCCTCCACACAATTTGCAACTGTACACAAATGGAGTTGGAACTGAAGTTTCAGCTTTCGGCTCTGGGGATGCATTTTCTCTTTGTGAGGAATTGTCATCTCGTTGTCGGCTTGAAGCTTTATGTTTATTTTTTCTAACCTTTTTAGTCGAGTCTTCACTAGATGATGAGCTTTGACTAGTTTCTGAGCTGGTTTCTGACTCTTCAGATGACTCACTTGACACCTTGTCGTCGCTGAGTTCTTCCTGTTCATGAGTGTTCTTGTGTGAGTTTAATGATGTAGAAGTAGATGTGGTGCTAACTTCACGCATATTGTTGGATGTGGCTATA